>JARHVA010009240.1:47500-344818 GCA_037957365.1 Torreya grandis | reverse complement strand
TTCTTGTATCCCTGGTAACTTGGTAGTATAATAAAATATAGGAAGTTTATTATTGTTCTTATTAACCTCCCTTTAGACATATTAATTCTTCATTTTCATTTATACTTTATATTTTATCTCTAATTCTGCCTATAACAGACCTGTAGGTCTATATTTCTTGCGTAGGTATTTGAAATGAAGCTCCTCTTTAGTTGGTTTAGTATTCTCAATGGTACTAGTAAGGAAAAATAACTTACTCAAATTATATTTTAATTTTTAAATATCTTAGGTTCTCCATCCAACCCCAAAAAATTAGTTTTTCTCTATCATGCCCATGATAGGCATATATGTGACTATTTAGGCATTTTGGTTGTAGGTGGGTAGACTGAGTTCTATATTCTAAACCAGCATTTTTGAAGTCTCTTTAATTAAATAAAATTTTATCTTCATTTAATTTTTACCTCTACACCATCTTGGCTATTAAAAACCTCATCACCAACATGACTTTTTTCCCTTTGTCTACTAACAGGCCTATAGGTAGTTAGTTAGGTCAAAATCCTTCCTTTTCCTATGTTTTTCCCTTTTGATTCCAACTGACTGATGATGGAATATTAGGGAAAGATATCAAAATATTCAATATATTTTTCTATTAGACCCATGGGCTCAAGTCACCTTGAAAATATTCTCAATACTTTCAGATTCTTTCTCTTGGACTCACATAGTCCTACTTAGCTAACATAGCCTTCTAGAGTGCAAAATCAGTTAGAGTTTAATCCCTCATAGTTATTTTATGGTAATTATATAGATATTATGAAGGATTGATCAAGTTAATTTGAAGTCATTTAAGGTAAAAATGATGTTAGTTTTGTTAGCTATCGAGATAACACCTAATAAAGATCAGATTGCTCAAGTTTGACTCATACTTGGACTAACATGGGAATGATCTAAGGTTGTGGGATGCCTATATCTAGATCAGACATCTAGATTTTGATGAGGCTAGTTCATCTGATTATATCACTATTCACTACTTACTAAACTATTACTTATTGAGGTGAAAAGGAAAAGGAATAAACTAAAAATAAAACCTACTTTACCTTTGGTGATGCACCTGAATAGTTGTTTATCCTCTAAAAGCTTTAAAACTAAGGCAAACATATGAGTCAAAAATAAATTATATATACCACTTCTAAACATTATCATTTCAAAGGAAGGCCTAAAAGAAGATTTGTAGTTTGAATATATGTGCATAAAGGTCTCTAAAGACACTACTTACAAATAATCTTTAGTGCAGTTTCTATTATTAGCTCTTCAGTTGGCCTATTGAGGATGAAATTATAGTAGTAAGGGAGGAAAGGATCTATAAAAGATGACAAATATCACACTTATATGAAAATACATAATCAATAATACACACTACCACCATAAATTGATTTGCAAACAAAAAAAAACTCTTTATTGATTTTATGGTGTAAGTTACAATTTCTGTATCTCTCCATATATCAACTTTAGGGATTCTTAAAATGGTTCTAAGAACCTACATATATATCAAAATTAAGCAACTAGCTAAGATATTAGCATACAAAGGAGGAGAAGTCAACTCTAACTCAACTCAAGTCCATTTCAATTATAATTTTCATAAAAAATCTTTTAGACTTGTCTTCATCTTGAAAAAAAACCTTGCATGAAGTTATTTTTAGCGTAGAAAGGAAGGTTTTGATCCCTTATTGATTTGGCAAATCCTTGCATAAAAAAATATGCCCATCCTAGATTTTTAACTCAAGCATGAAGCTGAGTTTAAAGTGTTTGAATACCCCTACATGAAAACAAAGGAATATGTATGAGAGTAGTTACATAGTCAACTAAGACTAATTTGGTACTTGATGACTATTTAGCTCCACTTTAACTTTCCCCTACATGATCTGGTACCTAATGATTGAAAGTGCATGAAAATATCCATGTGAAGAGAAAATAAATAGCATGAAAAATCCATTTAAACTCTAAGATAGACACTTCAATACCAATCCTTTACTTGCCTCTACTATAAAGACAAAGTCTTCATATGCATGAACTTGATATAGCTATGATTATATAATTTAAGAAAATTAAAGTACTTGTATGTCAAATAAATGACCATGTCAACTATTAAGACATTTATTTAAGATCACACATCTTCCCCTACCTCAAAATCTAAGCATATGTCTTCATAATATATGGTATTTGGTCAAGCTTTAATGGTAGTGGGTAAACCTATAAAGATTGCTTATTTTTTGACCCAAGTCACTTTTATTTTTCATTAGATTTCGACTTTTAATTATGACCATCGATCTTGATCCTAGCCTTCTTAGATTATGCCAACTATCAGCTCCTAATTTGTTTTATAGGATCCTGATGTTAGATCTTCAATTCCTTGAACTCATGTAAACCATAGATCTCCCTCTATATGAATGAATGTGATCCATATATATTTTACCAATCTAACATGGTTGAGACACATGGAAACTTTTCATTTGGTTTTGAGACTTGCTAAATTGTTGACTCAATATTAATCATTGATCTACCTTTATATGATTAAACACATGCCATTATTATTTTTGGGCCCACTAACCTTATTAGTCACTACACATATTTATATCTCTATTTAGGTACTTGAGATATTGACACTTGTCATTTACACATTCATGTTGACCTTTTGACTTGATTCTCACTATTGATCTTGGGTGCATGATCAAATGCACTCTATTAGATCTTTGGGACCCACTAAAATCTATCAAATCACCACTCATCATTAGATTTGATCTTAGCTCTTGAGATTTGGACACTTTTCATCTACAAATTCATCCTTGGATTATTTGAATTTAAATGAATATTTCATGAAGCTTAAATTTTATGTTCATGTACATGTTTCACTCTGCAAGTCTAACTTTAAAGGTTTATATCTTGAGATAGCAAGCTCATCAAGATACCAAATTTATAGAGGATGATGTTCAGATAAAGTACATCATTCTCATGTAATTCCTTAGATATAGTAGACTTCTTAAGTTTAATTATTAAATTCATGATCAACTTGCTCCACTCATTCCTACATCATGTGCATATGATAGTCTAGCTTCTCAAGGCTTGTGTTAGTCATTTTTCAATAAACATGGCCATTATGAGGCATAGAAAATAAAGCTAGGGTAATAATCATAAAATATTTGAATGATAAGGGTTAAAATTTGGATTGAGGTCAAAATTTTAGCATTTTTGGTGACTCGCATGGGCTGACCAACCTACTGGTCAAGGAAGAGAAAAAACTCTGGTAAAAATAGGATTAAAATATATATCAAAATTGGGAAAAATTGTAGACACACATACATAATATAAAAATTAACACAAATAAAAACATGTGCACTTGTTCACTTGTAATAAACAACCAAAATAGATATAAAGAGAACAAAAACTACTAAAATCATGTCCACATGTGCACTTAGAGGAATAAAACTATGACTATGTACAAAGGAGTGACTCTCCTAATAATAGTACTTGAAGAACATCACATTCAAGGGAATAGGAAGTTCATCTCCACTTAATTTGGATAATTAGAAATCATTTCTTTCCTCAAAATTAGTGATAATATAAGGTCCACTCTAAAGGCTATCAAATTTGGAGTGCTTACCTGGATTTGCACACTCTTCATCCTATTTGAGTGTTATGTCTCCTTGATGGAATGTCTTTGATGAATCTCTTTTTTCAAATTTTTTTTGACTTATTACTAGTTTAACCAATGGTACGCATGACATCATATCTTATCTCTTCCAATTCTCTTAGTTCATTTGTCCTAACCTTCATTGCATCATTTTTTAGAAGCTCTATTTGGTGTGCATGCTCCAAAGTTGGAAGCTTAAATGAGACAGGTAGCCTTTCTTATCTTACATAAACTAAGATATAAGGTGAATAAAAAAATTTCTTCTTAGAGGTGATCCTATCATCCCATAAAGTATTATTCAACTTTGGATGCCAAGTTCTTTGATTATCTTCCAGTGTTCTTTTGATGATCTAAATTAGGTTCTTGTTATTAGACTCAACTAGTCCATTACCCTATGGATAGTAATTTTATGAATATGTTAGATAAATAAATTTCTCAAGATACCATTCACATACCTTTTCACTATTGAATGCCAAATCATTGTCTGATATTATAGTGAAAGGACTCCAAAATAGGTGATTGGACTTTCATAGAACTCAAGCATAGAGTTCTCATTTGCCTCCTTCAAGGGCATTGATTCCACCCAAATGGTTAAATAATATATATATATATATATATATATATATATATATATATACCCAATTATTATTATTAATATATGGAGGATGTATCATTCCAATGAATTTCAAACACCATTTCATGAAAGGTTGCTCAACCGGTATAGGCCTGAGTGACATAACAACTAGTCTCTATTTTCCTGCAAACATTACACACTTTTCACACTTCCTAACCCATGTATGTGCATCCATGAATAAATAAGGAAAAAATTTACTATATATAATAAATTTTTAAGCTATGGTATTGGCTGCAAAATGGTCTCTAGAAGGACTATCATGAAATTGCTCAAGAAGCTTGTCGAGTTAATTAATTTCAACACACCTTGAAAGTATACCTCTAATGTCATTTTTGAAAATAATTACATAAATTATAATGTATTTTAATAATTTAAACTTTAAATATATTCTCCTTGATGCATCTAATCCCATTATACATTCTCATTTTTGAAGGAATCTAGCAATATCTTGTGTCTAGCTGGATGAAGTAGTTTTAGCTTCCTATTTAGTGTCTTGAAGTATCAAAACCATCTCTTCTTCTTATTTCACATATTATAAAATATGTTAAAACAATAATTTACCTTATAAAATGTTTTTTACCTTCAATTTAATATCATATTCCATGTACTTATTGACCCATCTAGCTCTCTTTTCACATAAGTCTCCATTGAGGATGAAATCTTTCACACTTGGATGAGCTACCATTAGTATAATCTTGTTATTTGAAACCAAATGTATGAATTTTTTTAAACCTATTATAAAAAAAAGAACATGATTTAAAAAAAAATAATACCTTTCTTAATAGTCTTCAAAATATTTATTGAAAAAATAAATGGGTTACTACAAACCTTCATTATTCTATTGCATAAACATGACTAAAATTGTACTAAATGTAGAAAAAGAATACATAAATAAATCCTTACTAAAATTTGGATTAATAAAAGTATGAGATTGGTTGAATACTTGTTTTATGGGCTCAAAACTTCTCTTACCCTCAATAATCTAAATGAATTCTTGATACTTCTTCAACATTTGAGTGAGTGTCCTTACCAGTTCTACAAATCTAGGAATAAATCTTCTGATAAAATTGATATTTCTTAAGAAGCTTTACAATAATTTATTATTTTTTGGAAATTATAGGGAAAGGATTTATTCTATTCTCTATGGGTAAATATAAAGACCAACTTTGGACAGTACATTCCCAAGAAGGCTCTCATCATGTACTAAAAAGATGCACTTCTTTGGATTTAATGAAACTCCAAATTGTCTGCATCTATTAAAAACAACTCTCAATTGTGTTAAATTATAATTATGATCCTTTGAAAATATGTTAATGTCATCAAGATAACTAAGACCATTTTACTCAAAAGATCATAAAAAAAAAACATCCATTTCCCTTTGGAAAGTGGCTCCAGTATTAGAGAGTCTAAAAGGCATCTTTTGGTAGGCATAAGTACCCATTTGGTTGTAAAAGCTATTT
The DNA here is from genome assembly GCA_037957365.1 of Torreya grandis. Classification (NCBI taxonomy): domain Eukaryota; kingdom Viridiplantae; phylum Streptophyta; class Pinopsida; order Cupressales; family Taxaceae; genus Torreya; species Torreya grandis. The sequence continues at coordinate 339,060 of JARHVA010009240.1, read as the reverse complement.
TATACTAATCTTATTATTTCACCAATATATTTTTATAACCTAAGTACCCATATATTAAGGAGAATATTTTTTAACTTGATAATCTCTGCAAGATTTGATCTATGGAAGGAAGAGGATAGTGGTCTTTCAGTGACACTTTATTCAAATCTCTGAAATCCACACATAGACTTATCTCTCAAATTTTTTCTCACTAGTATAATTTTTTCTACCCATTTTTAATTCTTGATAGGAAATATTATGCTTGACTCAATCATCTTTGTAAGCTCCTTTCTTATTAGAATTTCAACCTTGGAGTTGATGGGACTTTAATTTTATGTTACTAGATTTGCATCCTATTTAACCTCAATCGTATGATGTGATAACCTAGGATAAAAACCATTTAAATCATGGAATTTACAAGAAAAACCATCCATGAAATATTTACATAATGAAATGAAATCCTCTCTCTTAGTATTAGTGTTCACTTTACCCCACTTGAGTTGCTTACCTTCAGCATGTGAACTTGCTCATAATGTTCTTCCTTGAAATATATGCTTACCTTATCATTTATAATATGATAATATTCATTAAACAATGCTTTAAAAAGTTACTAAACCTTTAGGCATCTTATTTTATCTCAATTTCACAATCTGATCTTCATATTGGCATTAAAATTTATTTTGATTCTTTGAACAAAATTCTGCCTCATTCTAGAAGAAATAGGCTATCTATTTTTCACTATCAAATAGTTTTCAACTTACCTAATTGTTTGGAATTGAATATCAACATATAATATTTATTTATGTCTAGTATTTATTATCCTTGATCTGATCCACTATATCACATTGTGCTCCTATGGCTGTAAGTCTATCTACATGTTGATTGGATTCTCTAGGATTGGAGCGGATATCAAATGCTAGGAAATATTTCATGAGGTATCAAAATCTATGTTTGTATTAATTTAGTAAATTATTATTTGATGTACTTAAACATATGACTTGTTTTACTATCGACTCACTATCACCTTTAACTTGTAAAAGTTTAATACATCTCTTTCTAGCCCATTGAAGGCCATGATTAAGAGCTTCATACTCTATTGTATTTGATGTAAAACTAAATTGAAATATAAATTAAAAATAATAATTTTTATTTTGAGGTGAAACCAACATTACACTATCCCCACACCCATTCTTTGATTTGGATCCATCAAAGAACATATTCCACAACCCTTCTTGATCTTGCTTTGAGTTGGTGAGACTAGGCAATGAGTCACCTTCTTCATGCATGTATTAGAACCCAAAACTAGATTATTTAATAAATTTATATGGGTCATACCCATGGTTATAATCATCCCAATCATCCAATAGTAGATATTTTATGCCTTCAATTAGCTTAGAAGGATCTTTATCAATAGTATCTTCATCTTTTTCTAAAATACTATAATTCATATTAGACATATTTGGTGTATATGGTTCAAGGTGAAATATAGAAATATGATTATTTATTATATTGAATTTGGTTCCATATATGTTTCTAAAAACCTTGTATGACCAATTTGAAGAAAGGTATCCTCCTATTTTAGTAGTAAAATCTCTACATAGGCATAGTTTAAAATATGGAGGTAAATCAATAATAACTACATCTTACATAATGGTTAAATTTGGACAAGCAAAAAGTAAAATCTTAAGATCTTTGAGGATGACCATAGTATTAGTAGGAGAACTATACAATTGTAACACTCCTTTTTCATAAGGTTTATACTTGAGTTCTAGTTTGTCAGCTATGGATTTAGTCATGACATAATTACTAGCTCCATTATAAATCATACAATTGTGGAAAAGAAAATCTCCTATGACAAATAAATGATAGAAAGGAGTAGGTCTAGTCACCTTTTGAAACTCAAAAACTTGATTTGAATTGGTTATAACAACATTCACTCTTTCCTTTTTAGGTTTTTTATCATAGGTATGGAGATTTTAAAGCTCCTCTTGTAGAAACTCCTTTTGTCTTAGGATTAACAGCATATCCTACATTGAAATTGATACTTAATTTTTCTTCATATTATCCAAAATACTAAGTGGAGAAGTGGCTATCATTGGCTACAATTTAGGAACAAAAGGGGCTCTTAAATGTTTTATGAACTGAGGAATGTAAGGCCCTTTGAAATTCTTCCCCTTTGGTTTTTTAAATTGAGGATTTGATGTCTTTTGAGTTAAATCATTAGTGATGGTCTTTTTTAGTGGCTGATAAGGAAGAGGGGATGCCTTATCAAGACTGAACCCTCACCAATTTCCCTTTTATTGGATATAGAATGGGCTGCAATTGAATTATCAACATTAGGAATATTTTTACTTTGATTTTCTGCTATGTGTTCAAAATAATTATCACCTTCCTAGAAGTTAACAAACATAATTTAAATAGGTGATTTACCACTCTCTCCTCTTTATTGGTTTGGCATTATTGATTGAGTGAATGAAGGAAAGTCCCCATATGGTATAAAAGCTTCCTTATTCTGAGAAGGTGGATGGTATTCATGTGAGAGAGGATCTATATCTTATTACTATAATAATGTTGTGAACTCTCACTAGTTGAATCTATTTCCATGTTGTTTGCTTGATCCCATTGATTGTTTGATTTCCATTCCTAAGCATAGTTATTCTGAGTTGGCACAATAACTCTAGAATTTCTTGGAGCATTAGGATTATATTTCCTTGATTGAGAATTATGCCCTTTTCCTTATTGATTGGAATGATGGGGTGGCTTATTATACTGATAATTATGATTGGTATTTTGATATGGATTATATGGTAGAGCTTGTTGTCTTTCCATTGAAACAAAGTTGTTATGAGTCTTGAAAAGACTCTCTATCTTCCCAATCTATCAGTTTGATCACCTTTTATTCAATAAAACTTTTTTTAATTTGGAAGTGGAGTAAGAATTGGAGGAGGAGGGTGGATCTATGGAAAGAGATGAATTAGTAGCCTTAGAGACAACTTGCCTTCTTGTATATGAAAATTCTTAGCCTTGATTACTAATTCAAAATTATTAGGTAGAGTGTTCCCTCCCATAGATTGAATCATCATAGATACATCTAAATTGAGAGACTTTAGATAGTACAAATAAGCATAGTTGGGTGTAGGCTTGATCAATACAAGAATTCTATTTTAAGTCTTCTGGAACTTGTAGTTGAAATCCACCATGAATTCATGATTGAATCTACTGATTGTTGTAAACTACTTTATAAGTGAAAGGCAGTCACTTTTTTCTTCAAAGTACTTGTATAGGACCTCTCTAAACTCATCCCAATTATTGATTGATGCAAGATCCAATCCTCTATACTATTGGAGTGCTTTGAATTTGTATGAAGTTGCAAACAACCTCATTACTAAATCCTACTATGTCACATGATGTATTGAACAAAGGTTAGCAATATCTACAATATGTTTTATAGGAGTAATTGGATTATCTCTTGTAAATTTATTAAAGGACTTCAAGGTGGAAGTTGGAATGTCATCCCATTGATTGAGATTTAGAGGAATACTACCATTGAATGGTACAAAATCTTGTCTTCTAGGAATAACCATTTGAGGTATGGGATTTAGAATGATGTTTGGCTAAACAATATTAACTTGAATAGGAGGATTTTATGAAATAATAGGCAAAACATAAGGTGTTGGATTTTTATTTAACTGAGATGATTTTTTCTTCTTTTCTAATTAGAATGGTAACTTAGTAAAAATTTCTTCTTTCCCTTTTATATAGGATCTTGTGACAAATCTTAGGGGCATGAAAATTATGCAAATCTAAAAATGATTCACTTTGTGTGAATAAGTGGTCCCATCAAGTGTGATAAAACTATTAGCTATCCATATAGCACCCAATAGAGATTATATTGATCAAGTCTGACTCATACTTGGACTTAAATGGGAATGATCTAAGGCCATCAGTTGCTTATATCTAGATTAGAACTCTATATTTTGATCAGGCTAGCTCCTCTGATTATATTAGTGTTCACTACTTACTAAACTACTAATTATAGGGGTGAAAAGGGAAAGAATGAAACTAAAAATGAAACCTAATTTACCTTTGGTGATGCACCTGAATAGTTGTTTATCCTCTAAAATATTTAAAACTAAGGCATACATATGAGTCAAAAATAAATTCTATAGACCGGTCCTAAACATTAATGTTTTAAAGGAAGGCATGAAATAATATTTATAGATTGAATATATGTGCATGAAGGTAACTAAAGACACTGTATAAAAATAATCTTCAATTGAAATTTTATTCTTAGCTCTTCAATTGACCTATTAAGAATTAAATTATAGTAGTAGGTGAGGAAATGACCTACAAAAGATGACAACTATCACACTTATATGCAAATACACAATCAATAATACACACTAACACCATAAACTAATCTATAAATAGAAAAAACTCTTGATTGATTTTATGGTGCAAGTTATAATTTATATATCTCTTCATATACTAGCTTCAGGGATCCTTAAAATGGTTTTAATAACCTACATATATATAAATAAAAAGAAACTATCTAAGATATTGGCATACAAAGGAGGAGAGGAGGTCAAATCCAACTCAACTCAAGTCCATTTCAATTATAATTTTCATAAAAATTCTTTTATACTTGTCTTCATCTTGAAAAAAGAATCCTACATGAAGCTCATTTTGGCATAGAAATGAAGGTTGTGAGACCTTTTTGAGTTTCCAACCCTTGCATGAAAAGTTATGACAATCCTAGATTATTAACTCAAGCTTGAATCTAAGTTTGAAGTGTTTGAATACCTCTACATGAAAACAAAAGAATATGCATGAGAGTAGTTACATAGTCAACTAGGAATGATTTGGCACTTTATGACTAGATAACTCCACTTTAGCCTTCCCCTACATGATCTAGTACATAATGAATAAAAGTGTATGAAAATATCCATGTGAAGAGAAAATGAACATCATGGAAACTCTATTTGAACTCTGAGATAAACACTTCAATGCCAATCATCTACTTTCCTCTATTGTAAGGACAAAGTCTTCTTATGTGTGGACCTAATTGAGCTATGAACATCTAATTTAAGTGACTTCAATGACATATATGTCAAGGAAATAACCATGTCAACTAGTAAGATGTTTCTCCAATATCCCACATTTGACCCTAGCTCAAAATCTAATCATAGGTCTTCCTGATAGATGGTATTTGGTTAAGCTTTAATGGCAACAAGTAAACTTGTAGAGCTTGATTCCTATTCAACCCAAGTTAATTTTATTTTCCATTAGATTTCTACTTTTAATTCTAACCATCGATATTAATCCTAGCCTTCTTATATTATGTCAAATGTCAGCTCCTAATTCATTTTTTAGGATCCTACTGTTAGCTCTTTGACTACTTGACCTTATGCACACCATATATCTCCCTATGTATGAATGAATGAAAGCTATATATCTTCTAACATTATAATGTGGTTGAGACACTTGGTATCTTCTCATTTGTTTTTAAGATTCATTGACTTGTTGACTCAATGCTCACCATTGATCCACCTTTGTAAGATTAAATGTGTGCCATTAATCTATTTGGGCCCACTAACCTTATCAGTCACTACAAACCATTAGATATCTATTCAGGTACCTAAGATCTTGACACTTATCACATGCATGTTTATACTAAACATTTGACTTAATGCTCACCATTTATCTTGGGTGCATGATCAAATGCACTCTTTTAGATCTTTACAACCCACTAACATCTATCAGATTATTGATCACCATTAGATTTGATATTAGCTCTTGAGATTTAGACACTCATAATTTGCACATTAATCCTTGGATTATTTAAATTTAAATAGATATTTCATGAAGCTTAAATTAGACATCCATGCACATGTTTCACTCTATAAGTCCAACTTTAAAGGTTTATATCTTGAGATAGTAAACTCATTAAGATATCAAATTTGTAGAGGATGATCTCAAGATAAATTACATCATTCTCATGTAATTCATTTACTCTAGTATAATAATCAATTATGGTTATTAAATGCATGATCAAATTACTCTACTCATTATTACATGATGTGCATATGATGGTCTGGCTTCTTAAGGCCTATGTTAGTCATTTTTCCTTAAACAAGGACACTATGAGGCATAAAAAATCAAGATAAGGTAATGATCATCAAAGATTCAAATGATAGGGGTTATCATTTGGATTGTGAATCCAAAATGTTAACAAGTTTTTTGTGTAAACATGACTATGATGATTACATTACCTTTAATAGACTTGAACATCCTTATCTTGGTCTTGGCTTGAACAAGAGATAATAAAGACATGTGCCCAATGAATGGTACTTGAAACCTCCTTTAGAATTTTATTCAAGGCTTATCAAAATATGTAACATATCCTTCAAGTATCTTGAGTAATGTAAACACCTTTATATCTAATTAGGGTTACTTTGACATGATAGTTAATTCAAACAACCTGATTGCATATACATAATTATTTATCCTCTTTGAAGTTTCATGAATATAATAGTGAATATTAAAGTTTTATAGATATTCATGAGTTTAGATCAACTATTTATAATCTCATATCATCCATTTAATGTACTTAAAACATCTCATTGTTCTTATAACCTCACTATGTTATCCAAACTAGCATACCAAGGCTATTAGACACTTACACCAAACATGAACATAAATAAACATAAATTAACATGGTATTTTATGGGTTAATGGGTGTTTAAGAGTCCATTCCAAACCATATTTATGTATTCCTTTGTTTTTAAGACTCCGTATTTGGAGAAAACTGACCTTGGTGGGGTTTTGAGTCATTTTTTTGATCCTTAAATTCTTAATGATTGTTCATAAAGTTAAAGAGCCTAAACAAAAGAAAAATGAAAAAAAATTGAAGGACAATAGGGTTTCCTACCATGGAAAATATCTTAGGATCTAACATTTACTCTCCTTAAAGTACTAGGTGAAAATGTGTTGCTTGTAATGAGATGCTGAGAAGATCGATGCAAAAATGAAGTGGGTTTTAACACTTTTTAGATCTATAGATCCATTTAATGCATGGATTTGGGTCTATTAATACCATAAGGACTCTTAGAGGAGTTATAACTATGTAAACCAATATAAACCATCTATAAAAATCCTCCAAAAACAATCTTTTCTCAAGATTCTGACTATTCTACCTTTTGGAACTACTAGAGATGATGAACCAAGTGGAATTTCATCTTCCACTAAACTATACAGACATGGAAGAGAGTTAAAAAATATTTGATAACCTTATTTTACTATAGATATCTTAAAAAATCTTCATTTATGGATTGGAAAATTATGAATGTAGTTACAAAAGGACTTCTAATGTGTAGTTATATAAGAACTTGGAGGATATGTACGATCAAGTACAACATGATGTCATCATGTAAGTGTTAGATGACCTAAATGATCACTTAATCAAGGACCAAAACTTTTTATTTTCCATTTATTAGTAAGATACATCTTCAACATTGTAAAGCACAAAGAGATTAAAGTAGTAAAATACCTTAATCTTGTCAAAATTACCTTAAACTCTCTAAATTTCTTTAGAAAATAATGTAATTAACTTACTTATTTGCTTCTTTGACCAGTTTAACCAACTTTAGGCCATGGTTGTGTCTTTCTGGGTTACCACCATATCTCCTTGGGAATGTCTCCACATTGAATTTATTTCACACTTACATTAACTTTGTTAAACTTAACTTAAAAAATTATGAACACAAAATGAATACCATGAAGAATGGCCATTATATGACAAGATAGCATGACTTAGCTACTAACTAGACCATCCTAAATAAACTTGTGAGCCTCCAAGGAAGACACATTACCTATCATCCTAGATCATTAATTAATATCACAAGAATATCATAATGGCTATTGAAAAATTTATTATCAAGTAAATTAAAGTTTTAAATGATGTTCATTCATAGTATCCAAATTTTACCTAATAATAACTCTAAGGGTAGCCCCTACTTCTAACACACCTTATCATATGAATGTAGTATATTTGTAAGAGATGAAATATCATCTACAATAACTATTGGAAAATAGAAATATTAGGCCAAGTGTTTCACTTTGGGGTGCACCAGTGGTATTTATGAAAAATAAGGATGGGACCTTGTGATTTTGATTTCACTATCACATGCTTAACAATGATACCATCAAGAATCATTATCCTTTGTCGAGGATAGATGATCAATTAAATAAAATGAAGGATGTATTTATATTTTTTAAGATAGACTTGAGATCAGACTATGATCAATTGAGGATCAAGGAGCAAGACATCCATAAGACCACTTTTAAAACTAGGTATGTATATTACAAGTTTACGGTAATGCTTTTTGGTTTAACTAATACACCCACTACATTTATGAACTTAATGAATAATGTATTTAACGATTTTCTAAATAATATTTTTATAGTATTCCTTGATGATATACTGATCTATTATAAGAATGTATTTGAACATGAACAACATTTGTATTTAGTACTACAATGGATAAGACAACATAAACTATATGATAAATTGTCTAAATGCACTTTATTTTAATCTAAGATCCACTATCTAGGTAATATTATATTTAATTCTATTAGTTTTTTTATACAAAAAATATTAAATTTATTTAAGAGTGGATTGAACCTAAAAAGGTACATAAAGTATGCACTTTTATGGGGCTGGTTGGTTATTATAAAATATTTGTTGAAGTTTTGTTATAAACTGGCTAACCCAATAACTTACTTAGAACATAAGGGTAATGATTTTGTTTGGAATTTGGAGTGTGAACAAGCTTTCTTGAATATTAAAAGTTACTAACTTTAGCACATGTACTTGTTGTACCAAATCCAAACATAAATTTTGATATATGAGCCGATGCATATTAAGAAAGCTTGGGTTGCATGTTAGCTCATGATGGTTTAGTTATGGCTTATGAGTCATGGAATTTGAAGGACCATGAGGATAATTAAACCACTCATGACATTGAGATTTTTTCAATTATTCTTACTTTGAAGCAATGGAAACACTTTTTTCTAGGTAAGTATTTTGAAGTAAATTTTGATCATTATAGCATGGAATATTTATTTTCTAAAGACTATTTGAATGTACACCAATGTATATGGCTATAATTTTAAATTAATTTTGATATGAACATTTCATATGTGAAAGGCAAGGATAATCATGTTGCTAATTTAATTATCTAACACATGTATCTCACTATCTTAACTATTATGTATAATTATTTCATTAGTGAAATATTGGAACAATTGCATTTTGATAAGTTTTACCAAAATGTAAGTACCAATTTGGCTAGCGATCCCATTGAAAATAAATTTTATAAATTTTATATTGATTATGATGGTTTAATTAAACATAAAAAATAATTTATGCACCTAATTCTATTTATTTAAGGAATGTTTTACTGAAAAAAGTGCATGTAACATCTCATTTTGCTCATCCAAGAGACACAAAGATGACTTGCGAGCTGAAAAGGCTATACTATTGGCCAGGAATGAGGCATGAACTTGTTGAATTTGTGTTAAGATGTTTGGAATGTTATCATGTGAAAGATGGACATTTCCATCTAGGAAGACTGTTATGCCCTTACGATGTACCACAAGGTAAGTGGGTTTTGATCTCTTTATATTTCATAGCTAGTTTACCAAAATATAGAAGCAAACTTGATACTATTCTAGTTGTGAAAAAAATAGTACAAATAAATGACATGGTTAAATTTATTATTTCATATAGAGATAAAAATTTTAATTTGATATTTTGAAAAAATTTAACTGCCACTTTTGGTACAAGGTTAAATTCCAATTTGTCTTATCACCTAAAAATGGATGGTCAGACAAATATTAAATCAAGTTATGGAAGATGTGTTAGGAATGCATGTGATGGATCAACAAGGTAAATTAGAGGATTATTTACACTTAGTTAAATTTTATTATAATAAAATTTACCATTTTGTGATTAAAATGGATCCTTTCTAACCTTTGTATGGATGCAAGTGCAAAACTCCACTTGGTTGGGAAAGTTTAGAAATAGGACTATTGTTGGTCCTGACATTTTTCAAGAGTATGATAGGAAAATGGAAACTATAAGGCAAAATTTAAAGGCTACCTATGATAGGTAAAAGAGTTATGCTGATTAAAATAAGTCACCATATGAATTCCAAGTGGGAGATAAGGTTTTTCTATGTGATAGAATGCAAAAATGTTCAATTAAATTTGAAAAGTATTCAAAATTAGCTCCAAGGTTTTTAAGACCCTTTGAAAATTTAAAAAAAAATAATCTTGTTGCCTATCTACTAACCTTCCCTTCTTCTTTGTCTTGGATTCACAATGTGTTTCATGTTATTTTATTGAGAAAGTATATTCCTAATCCATCTCATATTTTTGATTGGACTCATCTTCAGGTGTTAGAAGAGGAAAAGATGCAATTAAATCTAGTAAAGATCCTAGACCATCACAATTTTAAATTAAAAAATCATGAAATTCCCCAAGTGCTGGTTTAATAGGATCCTTTATCTAAAAGAAGTCATACTAGGGAAGATAAGAGTATTTTCAACCCAAATTATCCTTGGCTATTCTGATCATTAGGATGGCTCTTTTCTAAGTGGATGAGGATGTCATGACCTTGTTTAACCCACATTTATTTCATTTTTTGATATAGTTTAGTTGTGAACTATTTGAGACATAAATGTTTGTTTTATTATGGTGTTACATTTCTAAGATCTATGTCGATCCATTATATTTATTTTTGACGTAGTTATTGATATATTTTTCATTACAACATTGAATATTTTTGCTTAATGAGTTACTAATTTACTATTTAGTTTAGATGTATTATTTAAATGATGTTATTACATTTATTATTTTTAGATGTCCAGATATTATTGATGGTCTATTATTTGACTGTAGGGATAGGTACTTGAGCTATGTTATGTTCAGACCTAAGTAATGGAGAAATGTGTACAAATAACATGGATGAAACAAAATAAAAAATTCTATTAGCAAATTGAGTTTGATGGTACTATTGCTTGACTCATTTTGTTTAGTTGAATAAAGTGCCAAGTTTTTATCATTTTAAATTTAATTTCATTATTGATTGATTTTTAGTCAATGCCACATTTTATACAATCACCACTTTACTATATGTTTCAAATTCTAGACTTGTCATATTTTTTTAGTTTTGTTAGTCTTGCAATAATTTTTAGCTATTTAATATCATTATTTTTAATCATTCTTATTCATTATTGTTTTATATAGCTTAATAACTTGTTGAGTTGTACATTTAATTGGTATATTAATGATCATGTATTCACAATCAAATTTTTTATGTGTTGACTCTTGAGTACCTTACATAATTATCTTGGTCATGTTTATTTTTATAAACTCTATAAACCTTTGATATGGTTGAAGTCTTTTAAAAATGTGTTTTATCTATTCTATGGCATAATGTTTATACACTAAGGGAATTTATTGTGGTTATGATGTATTGTGGCATTCATTGTTTAATATAACTAAGTCATCTCTTGGATTTATGTTTAGGTGTTATTAGGGCCAGGATCGACCTTGGGACTTGGAATTAGTGGTGGTTGTTTTGTTTTTCCATTAAACCATAGGACCATAGCATTAATTTATAACATGATGCCATTGGGTTGGTACTATTAAAAATTGGTTTTTAGGTTTTTATTTGGTCATTTTTGTCTTGTTTGATAAACCTTGTGCTTTGGGGAGACTCTACCAAAATCTTTGTCATGGTGGCCAAGGGAGATGAACATACAATTAGTGCATGATTTTTTATTAGGATCAAATTATAATTAAGTCATGTATATTATCAGTCATGTTGGAGTGTATTAGAGTTTTTACAGGATTTATTTTGGATATGTGGTTCAATTGGTTTTGGTGGAAGCATGTGGATGTCGTGTGTGATTTGTCATTGGTCCTGGTATCAAATTAGAAGCTTGTGAAACAAGATGAGCCCTCTTCTATGGTTGATTATAGGAATCCAAGTAATTATTATGGATTTAGATTGCACATTATCTTAAATTATAAATGTTTAAGTCCTACTCTGATATCCAATCCAACATGGGAATGACCCTAGGCTATGGGTTACCTAAACTTGGGTCAGACCTCTAGGTTTTTACTGAGGCTAACTCCTTAGATATAAAAATATAGTCCCTTTTATTAAATATATGCTATTCAGATACAAAGGGAGAGAAGTACATGAATGAAAATCTATAATAAATGTGGTGATACACTAAATGTTCAATAATCCACTTTCAATTTAGACACTTCTATGACTACTAATGAATTTAATCAAGACAACAACTGGTCTGATTCTATAACAAGGTTACAAGCATGAGTATTTTGTATGAATGCTACAAGGGGCACACAAATTTAAGGGTAGAAATATATAGGTTCATATAAGACACTATGGACTTATGACACTTCAATAGGAACGTCACTAGCTAACATGTCACATAACCTATAAAAACCAATAGAATTGAATCAAGGTACATGAAGAACATATAGATGATGAATAGGAATAAATAATCTGTACATTAAAATTTAATAAATCACACTTTTTAATGAAATATAATTTAAAAACTATCCTATAATTCTTCAAGAGAGTGTTACAAAGTGATTTTGGGAGAGCTTCACTATCTCTTACCAAGGGATCCAAATCAAGAGCTCAAACCCTGTATATATAAAAAGAGAAAAGGTGAGAGAGATAAATTGGTGATAGAAGGAGGGTATTAATGAGCCCAATATCATTCAAAATAACCATTTATACAATCCTCCTTGAGCCTACTCCTATATTTATTTCACTCTATCCTTTTATGGTGTGATGGAGGATATGAAAATAAAGACAAGTTTTAAGGAAAAATCTTAGCTACCACATGAAAATTCTTGAGATATTTTGTATCAAAGTCCTTTATTAAAAGGGTATAATATTCATACTCAAGACCATACTTATGTTTGATTTTAGTGGTTGTTTTTCAAGAGTACATCTATGCTCAAGGATAAGATGCTCCTCCATTAATTACATGTATCTTCCCTGCTTTGAAATATTCAAGCATAGGTCCATTGTAGCTTTACTATAAATTGAAAACCAATATTATTAATTGGTTTTATTATATCTATTATATTAATGAATATACATAGGATACACAACATTGAACTATTTTAGGTCTAAACAAACCTATTTTATCTCTTTGGCTTTCTAATGGTGGTGTTCAATCCTACTAGTTTATTTTAGCTCAAATCAGACCATATCCAAGCTTGGTTCTTTTACATTTACGTTAGTAAAAAATATACCCCTTTGATATCCATCAAAATACTTGGAATTTCCCTTAATTCATTGGCTATTGGTATCTAACTCAACCTATTAACATTGTGACTCATCTTGCACCATGTGATCTTTGTGTGTCTGGATAACCGTTGATCATCGATCCTCTACTAGTTCAATGTGCTTCTAACACTTGTAAATCTTGCCTTTAAACTAAGGATCCACTAAATATTTGGCTTGCTCATGTTCCATTATATCTGAATCCATGATTGAATTCAAGCCATTGATATACTTGGGCCCACTATCCTATCAGTCATCGTTCATCATTGGATATTTTATATGATTGAATGTCGATTGTTTATCCTAAAATTGGCATCTACATGCTTGTATTTGATGTTTTTATAAATGTATTTGATGTCCATGTGACCATCACTAAGATATTTGAAAACCAACAGTCATTTTCTATGACTTAAAATTGATGTTTGCATAGTCATCAATTAAAATCCATGAGAATGTCAATGATGTATGTGTGATTGTCAATATTTTTACCCCAATAGATGAATTCTAAGCTTGAAAATTGACACTTGTGTGAACATCAATCTACTAGAACAATTTACCTAAGAGAAATCTATCTTTGTCTTTGAGATTTTTGTCTATGGGAAAAATGTTTGATAGAATGAGCCTTCAGTTTTTTAGTTGTGGATAATTTTATTGAAATAATTTGTACTTAGATTTTGATTTGAATAAAATATCTATAAAAAATTGGGTTTTTGGGATTTTGTTTTGGATAAAATCTTCAAAATAATTATGGACACTTAGTTAAAAACCCAAAATAATTTCTTTGAAGTAAATATTAGGACTTAGCCTAAATAAAAGGTCTGAAAGTATTGAACTTAGACAAATAAAAGACCAAAGTATTTTCAAAGTAAGGACTTAAAAAAAAAAGGTTTTACTCTTAGCTTTTTGGCTTACAGGCTCTCCCAGACTTGTGTTTAAACTACTGCTAGATATTTGAAGGCTCAAATGAACTATGAAAACCTAAAGATTATGCAAACTTGTTCCATGAATTAGAACTACTTTGATCACCATGAGAACGTACTTGGACCTTTTACCTTGATTTGTAGACCTATCCCTTATAAATTGACAAAATACACCTTAAACAAGCTTAAAGTGTTTCAAATCTTTTCAAGCTATGGGTGTTCTTTGGACCACTCATTACATATATAACTTAGTGCACCTATTCAAACCATTTATAGGTAAGATCTCTCTGTGGGGAAAATATGGCCAACATTTTTGGTGACTTAGATGGCTTGACTAGCCTGTTGGTCATGGAACTTAGAATTTGATCAAGCTCACTCATGATAAATTAGATAAATGAATAATTATTTACAAAAATACTCTATGTATCTCTTTGAAATATATTGAAGAAATGAGACACACAAAATCAACAAAAGGATGATGAATGACTACCTAAAATAAATAGAACAATGTACAAGGGCACTTGGAAAAAAGATAGACCTATCTACCTATGTATAGAGATCATGATATAATACTAGTAGCATAATTTGAGATACCTCCCATGGAAAAGAATGGTGAGGCTATCTCCATTAAAAATATTAATCTCAAAATCATGCTCTCCTTGCAACCTATGATAACATAAGGTCCACTCCAAAGATTTTTAAACTCAGAGTGCTTTCTATGTTTTGCATGATCCTCATCCCATTTGAGGACTATATCACCTTTCTAAAATGCCTTTGAGGAAGATATATTATCAAATGACCTCTTAAACTAGTGCTCTATCCATGTTCCCTGTCTCCTCTAGCTATCTTAGCTCATTCAACCTTACCTACATAATATCATCCTTTAGAATCTCAAGTTGATGTGCAAGCTCTAATGTAGGAAGCTCAAGAGATATAGGAAGTTTGGCTTCCTTCCCATAGATAATGAGGTATGAGGAGTGTCCATTATTTGTCTTAGGTGTCACTCTATCTAACCATAATGAAGTTCTTAGCCTAATATGCCACTCCCTCTAACTATCCTTCATAGTTATTTTGATAATCCTTAGCAGGTTCTTATTGGTAGACTCTGCTAGTCTATTAACCTATGGGTAATATCTAGAGAATACCTTGAGATAAATTCCATGTGAAATATCCCACTAACATTCCTTGTTGGTTCGGTGCTGGCATCTTTTGTTTTCCAGCCTTCCTATCTTTTTTGACTGTATAGGGTTCGGCCCGTGGTTTGCTGCATTAATTAATCAAAAACATACCTTTTTATTTATAAATTCCAATGAATTGTCATAAATTATTTTATAAGTCACACCAAACTTGGTCACAAGGCTATCATATAAGTCTAAAATAGAAACTTTGTTAGCCTCCTTAAGGGAAACTAATTCAACCCACCTTGTAAAGTAGTATGTAGCTATAATTATCCATTTATGCCCTTTAGTTGAATGGGGTTGTATCATTCCTATAAAATCTAAGACCTATTACATAAAAGGTTACTCTACTTGTATGGGTTATAAGGGAAGGGTGGGTAGCTTCTCTTGCCAGAAAACATTTCACATTTTGGGCATTTCCTTAACTAAGAGTGAGAATATCTAAACATTAAGGGAAAAAAGTACCCAAATCTAATGATTTTAGAGGCTATGGTTTTGGTATTAAAGTTCCCTCTAGCTAGACCATTATGGAACTGCTCAAGTAACTTATCTATCTGGCTTGATTCTACATACCTCGAAAACATGCCTCCTATGTCTCTCTTGAAAAATACTCCATATATTAGGACATAAGGTATAATTTTCAACCTAAAGTGAATTCTCTTGGATATATCTATCCCCATAGAGCATTATCCTAACTCAAGAAATATAATTATATCATGTGTCTAACTGAAGGGTTTGTTGTCTGCAACTACCTGTTGGCCATCACAGATCAATAAAACTTGATATTTATCTTACTTTACTTTTGCTATAAGGTGATCACACAATTCTCTACCCCTCAAAATATTTATAGCTCCAAAATCAAGGTCATAGTCCATGAATTTTTTCACCCATCTAGATTTTTTCTGATTGAGGTCTCTATTGAGTATAAACTCTTTAATACTTGGGTGTACCACCATGAGTATGATCTTACTATTGGAGACCATGTGCCTAAATTTATTCAAAACTCTCACTACTATAAGAACATGCTTATATATAAATTTTTACCTCTCCTCATACCACTCTAAGACCTAATTGAATAAAGAAATAGGTTGTTCTAGATCTTGCTTATTCTAATGCATCAACATGGTAAAGATTGCATCTAGATATTGAAGAAAGCAATAGGTTGTTAATAATTGTAGGGGCATGAGATATGGCCTATTTTATATTCTCAAAACTCCTCTTAAATTATTTAATCCATGTAAACTCTTTGCACTTTATTAACATGTGAGTAAGAGGCTTGACCATCTTCATAAAACCTAGTTATAAATCTTCTTATAAAATTTATCTTTCTTAAAAAACTCTACAAAACCTTCTTGTGATTGGGAAAGGGTAGAGATAAGATGGACTAAACTCTTTCAAGGTCTATGGAAAGACCATCCTTGGACACTACATGGCCTAATAATCTTACCTTGTGAACACCAAATATGCATTTTTTAAGATTTAGTGACACGCCAAACTCTCTACATCTTTAAAATACTAACCTCTAGTGAGAAATATGATCAACTGGTCCTTTGGGAAAATAGTGATGTCATCTAGGTAGATGATCACCACGTCATTGATCAAAACTTAAAAGGCAACATTCATTGCCCTCTAAAAAGTTTCTCTAGCATTGGCTAGTTTGAAGGGCATTTTCATAGATGTATAAGTGCCCCACTTTTTGGTGAAGATAGTCTTATGCCTATCTTCTTCCTTGAACATGATCTGACTATAGTGAGAGTATCCATCAAGCAATGATAATATCTAAGAACCTACCACCTTTTGAAAAATATGATCCATTGAGTTTAGTGCGTAATGCTATTTTAGAGACACTTATTGAGGTCCCTAAAATTGACACATAAACATATTTACCCATTCTTCTTCATTACTAGTATAAGGTTTTCCAACCATGAGGAATGTTTGATGGGGAATATGATCTTTGACTCAACCAGCTTAAACAACTCCCTTCTCATCAAATATTCAACCTTTAGATTGACAAGCCATTACTTTTGCCTGAATGGTCTTACATTAATTTTTATCTCAATGGTATGTTATGAAAATTTGGGGTCAAAGCCCTTATAATCCTTTTATTCACATGTAAATACATTAAATAACTCTTGGAATAGAGAAACAAATGTATCTCTCTCTTCTACTATATTATTCTTTCCTAACTTCAGCAATTTACCCTTGAAGATCTCTATCCTTTCATAATGCTCCTCTTTGGCTGAGATACATGCCTTGTCTTTTCTCATGTGGTCATATTCATTAAAGATGATTTATAATGTCACAATCCCCTTAGGAATCTTATTAGATCTTAGATACACTATATGATCATCATAGTAGTGTTGGAACTTATTTTACTTTTTATGGCAGAAATTGAATTTCTACATCAGAAAACCTATAATTTGGTCATCATTATCAAACACTTGCAAACTTACCTCATTATCAAGTAAAACTAGCCTACATATGACCTTGACCTTTCCTTAGATGTGATTGGATTTCACTCCATCTACAACTTGATAGCTCTAATGGTTTCAATCCTATTTGCATGTTGATTTTCCTCTCTTGGTATGGATTATATTTTAAATACGAAGAAGTCATCTATGATATACCATACATGATGCTTTTAGGATTTAAAATGATGTTTATTGATTGAATTTATGCCTCTCACTTGTTACAAAACAATCTCACTTTCTCCTTTGACTTGAATAAGTTTGACACCTCTTCTTCTTGCCTCTTTCAATCCATGTAAAAGAGATTCATATTTAGCTATGTTTGAAGTGAAACTGAATTAGAATCTCACAGTTGAATAGTAATTTTGAACTTAGGGTGAAACCAACATGACCCTAACTCTAGTACCATTTTTTAACCTTGAGTCATAAAATAATAATGTCTATATACCATATTCTTCTTGAGTGGTGTTAGTTAAGTAAGGTATAGTAACACCCTCCTCATGTATACAATACACCCCTAATTCTACTTCTTCAAGATTGCTAAAGGGATCAAATCCATGGTTGTCAGCTACCCATTCATCTAGATATAGGTGTGAAATTCCTTAAAGATGATCATGA
The DNA here is from genome assembly GCA_037957365.1 of Torreya grandis. Lineage (NCBI taxonomy): Eukaryota > Viridiplantae > Streptophyta > Pinopsida > Cupressales > Taxaceae > Torreya > Torreya grandis. Next base: position 320,501 of record JARHVA010009240.1, on the reverse strand, counting down.
AGCTCTTGTTAACTAACATTTTCATCCTCCTCAAATATGGTGCAGTTGACGTTTACAAGGTTAGGCATATAAGGCTCTAGATGGAACCTAGAGATAGGTTTAGACCTAATAATGACCTTATTCCCATATTTGGTCCTAAAAACCATGTATGACTAGTCAAATGACAAATTACCCCCAATCTTTGTTGTAAAGTCCCTATATAGGCATAGGGAAAATTATGGGGGGGGAAGGTCAACAACTATTACATCTTGAGTGATGGCATAATTTGGGCAAGCCACCAATGTGATCTTAAGATATTTCACTATGCCTACCATTTTAGTGGGGGAAACATCCAATTGGAGAACACCTTTTTCATTAGGTATATATTTAATCCCAAGCTTATTTGTTATATATTTAGGCATAATTAAGGTTGAAGCACTTGAATCTATCATATAATTATGCACTAAACAATCTCCTATGATGAATGGTAAATAGAATGGAGGGGGTTTGAAATTTTTTGGGGGATTATAAACATTATGGACTTAACTTTGATTAGGAACTTGATTATGAACTTGACCTGGACTAGGATGGCTACTATTTGTAAAATAGTGTTCACTTTTTTAGCTATCTCATTCATATGAAAAGGCTTGGATTGTTCTTACTGAAGAATCTATCTGTATCCTAAAATGGAAAAAGTATCATACATAGACATAGTGACATTATCCCTTTTCATATGACCCACAATATTGAAAGTGAAATTAGTACCTTTGGACTGCACCTTGGGAGTAGAAGCATCACTTGGCACTTGAGTGACATGAAGAATAAAAGGAGACTTTTGTTGTTGTCTCTAATGTTGGGGTACTTTTTGGGTTCTAAGAGCTTTAATAGATATATTTTAAATGGTAGGCTAATGACTAGATTGTGGAGATGTTGAAGAAGCTCTAGACTACTCCAAATTATCATCTAACACCCTCTTTTTATACCTAGTATAGGTTGTAACTTATTCATCTAGCCTTTATGTAGTCTACCCCAAATTTGTTTCTATATGTTCAAACATATGATCTACTTCTTGAAAGTTTATGCACATGATGTCAGTTGGTGAATTATACATGCATCATTGCTATTGAATTTGAGATTTTAATGATGTCATGGTAGGCATATTATCTTGATTCATTGGAGGGAATTTTGGTGGAGGAGGCTTGGTGTCATATCCTAGGAATGAAAGAATATGCTACCAACCAGGGACCTAATACATCTACCCACTTAAAACCATTAACATCTAATTATACTATTCCCGTGATTGACATTGACCCTCTTGCACAAGATTATTTTGTGCAGGGACCAAGGCTCTCTAGGTACTTATAGCTATAGGGTTGTAGCTATTATAAGATCTACCTTGAGTAATTTGGCCTTGGCCTTGTTGGTTTGATGGATAAGGGGGTCTATTATAGGATTTATTAGGGTATTGGGTTTGGAAGGGATCTTAGTATGAGTATGGCCTATATGAAGTCTTTGTCTCTCTAGAGCCACTAGCTTATTTTTTTGTGCCTTTAATAAGTTCTCAATCCTTGTAAAAGTTTCCAGTTGGCCATCATCAGGTTGGGATTGGTTTTTTGGAGTGGGTAGTGGAGTAATGGTAGGTGTGGTTAGCTGAAGTTTAGGAAAAAGTGGCATGAGAGGTCTTGGCATGAGTTTCCCTACTTGTATAAAATAGTTTTTTTCTCTTATAACTATCTCATAAGCCCCAGGTAGAGTTGTTCCACCCATAGATTGGATCATGACTGCAATGTCTAAATTTAATGCTCTCAAATAGTAAAGGAAGAATAATTAGGTGTGAGCTTAATGATGATAGGGATCCTATCCAAAGTCATTTGGAATCTATAGTTAAAATTGACCATAGATTCTTGGGGTGCCCTTTTTATTGAGGTAAGCTATTTCACAAGTGATACATTGTCACATCTATCCTCAAAATGTTTACATAAGCATTCACCAAACTCATCCCAAGTATTGATTAAGGAAAAAGTTAAACCTATATAACATTGTAGAGATTTGAATTTTAAGGATGTGGCTAGTAGTGTTATGGCTACATTCTCTTATGTAATGTGATGTACTGCACAAAGGTTTGCAATGTCAACAGTGTGATCTATAGGAGTGGTGGATTTTACTCCTATAAAGTATGGTAGACTCTTTAAAGAGGTAACAAGGATGTCATCATACTATTGAAGGTTAAGAGGGATCCCCCAATTAAAGGGTACAAAATATTGATTCCTCAAAAACATTGTGAATGGAATGAGAAATAAGCCTCGCCTAGAATAGAACCTTTTAAATAGTGGTGTAGACTATGATCTATGGGGTAAGTGGCTTACATTGTGCCTTATAATAAGGGACAAGTATGATATTACTCTCTTTATTCTAAAGGGTACTATAATATCACTAAAATGGAATTTGATACCCTTTTTACATTATCTTGTTCTTATTAGCATTGAGGTAAGGGGATAAATTTTGTGGACCAGAGATGTTTAGAGTCACCAGGTGCTTTTACTGAGTGTCCACTACACTTGTTAGCCAAAGATAGGACAAAATCTTTAGCTTCTTCTTCAACTCATCCCATTAGACATGCCAAAAATATTATGGATGTATATTTCACCCTATCTAGTATTAGAAATTGTTAAGTCCCACTCTAAAATACAATCTAACATGGGAATGATCCTAGGTCATGGGTTACCTAAACTTAGCTTAGACCTCTAAGGTTTTTAATGAGTCTAGCCCTTATATATAATAATATAGACCATTTTACTAAACCTATGCTATTGGGATGAAAAGGGAGAGAAATACATGAATGGAAATCTATACTAAATGTGGCGATGCACCAAATATTCAATAATCCACTTTTAGCTTAGACACTTCTATGACTACTAATGAATTAAATCAAGACAAGAATTGGACATATTATATGAAAAGTTTTCAATCATGAGTATTTTTTATGAATTCTAAAAATAGACCCACAAATTGAAGGATAGAAAGAGATAGGTTTATATAATACACTATGGACTTATGACACTTCAATAGGAACATCACTAGCTAACACTTCACTCAACCTATAAGAAACTAATATAATTGAAGCATGGTACATGAAGAACATACATATGATGAATAAGAACATACACTCTACACATCAAAATTTAATAAATCACACTTTGCATTCAACTATAATCTAAAAATTATCTTATAATACTTTAAGAGAGTGTTACAAAGTGATTTTGGTAGAGCTTCACTATCTCTTATCGAGGGATCCAAATCAAGAGCTCAAAGCTAGTATATATAGGAAGATACAAGGTGGGAGAGAGAAATTAGTGCTAGAAGGAGGGAATTAATGATCCCAATATCATTCAGAACAACCATTATGTAATCCTCCTTGAGCCTGCTCCTACATTAATGTCACTTTATCCTTTTTTGGTGTGATGGAGAATATGAAAATCAAGACAAGTTATAAGGAAAAATCTCAACTACCACATGAACCTTCTAAAGATAATCTATATCAAAGTAATTTATTATAAGGGTAAAATATTCATACTTGGGACCATGCTCGTGTCTATATTTAGTGGGTATTTGTCAAGAGTATGGATATGCTCAAGGACATAATGGTCCTCCATTAATTGCATGTATCTAACCCACCTTGAAATATTCAAACATAGGTCTATTGTATCTTTAATATAGATTTAAAACCAATCTTATTTATTAGTTTTCTTGTAGATATTATAATAATGAAGATTTGTGGGCTGCACAACATCAAACTATTTTAGGTCTAAATAGACCTATTTTATCTCTTTGGCTTTCTAATGATGGTGTTCAATCTTGTTGGTTCATTCTAGCTCAACTCAAACCATATCTGAGTTTGGTTCCTTTGAATTTTACTTAGTAAAAAATCTACCCCTTTGACCTCTATCAAAAACCCTAGAATTTTCCTTCATTCATTGGGTATTAGTATCTGACTCAACCTATTGACATTGTGACTCATCTTGTACCATCTGATCTTTATTTATTTAGATAAACATTGGTCATCGATCCTCTACAAGTTCAATGTGCTCCTAAAAATTATCAATCACATATTTACACTTAAGATCAAATAACTCTTTGAATTTTTTACATACTGTTATATCTAAATCCATGATTGAATGCACGATATTGATCTACTTTGGCCCACTATCGCATTAGTTACCGTTCACCATTGGATATTTTATACAATTGAACATCGATCATTGATCCTACCTTTTGAATCCAAAAGGATATTCTCCAGGTCTTAAAATATATTTTTGAATGCCTATATTTGACCTCTACATGAATGTATTTTATGTTTTCATGATCATCACTGAGATATTTGAAAACTAATGGTCATTTATCATGACTTAAAATTGATGTTTACAGTAATGTCAATGATGTCTATGTGATCATAAATATTTTGACCCTAATGGATGATTGATGAGATTAGAATTTGAAACTTGTGAAAATGACACTTTATTGTAATAATTTTTTTAGAGAAATATGTCTTTATCTTTGGGCAAAATGTTTGATGAATGAACCCTTGGTTTTTTTGTTGTGGATAAAATGTCTGAGAGAATTTAGGTTTTTGGGAAAATTGTTCAAATAATTTTCTTGAATGAATTTATACTTATATGTGCTTCAAAAAAATTTTCAAAATAAATTGGGTCTTTAGGATTTTTGTTTTGCAAAAAAGGTCTAAAATAATTCCTTACACTTAGTCAAAAAACTTGAAATAATTTCTCTGAAATAAATATTAATATTATCCTAAATAAAAGGTCCAAAATAATTGAACTTAGCTAAATAAAATCCCAAAGTATTTTTCCAAGTAAGGACTTAGAAAAAATAAAGGTTTTACACTTATCTTTTTGGCTTGCAAGCTCTCTCAGACTTGTGCTTGAACTGCTGCTAGATCTTTGAAGGCTCAAATGAACTATAAAAACTGAAGCTTGTGCTGACTTGTTCATGACTTAGAATGACTTTGATAACCATGAGAAATTTATTAGAACTTTTACCTCAATCTATAGACCTATCCCTCAAATATTGACAAAATACACCTTAAGAAAGCTTAAAGCGTTTTAAAATATTTTCAAGTTATGGGTGATCTTTGCACCACACATTCCATCTAGAACTTGGCCCACCTGCTAAAACCATTTCCAAGCAAGATATCTATGTGGGAAAAATGTGGCCAACAATATGTATTGTATTAAATTTTGAGTTCCATTCTTTTATTTGTTTAATTGTGTGAATTGATTTTTGTTTATAGCCATAAACATATGCATTTATATGTTGGCCTGAAAAATAGTCTTTATAGCTAGAAACCCTAACTAGTTTGAATGGATTTAAATTTTTGAATTTTTTGTATGGTGGCCATTATAAAACTTAGCCATGGCTTGTTGTGGATATAAATGTGCACATGAATTTTTTTATTTTGATTATTATTGTTAGGGTTTATTGTTATTTGTTATGTAATTTTATTATGGCCATGACTGTGCATTATTTGACTAGTTTTAGTTTGTAAATTCATTAGTGTTTTGAAATCCTGGTTGGGTCATTCAAGTTTTTTGGGAAATGTTTTATTATTATTAACCCAAATATGCATTATAAAATAACTACCATGATTGGGGGCAATGGAATTTTTGAGCCTCCAAGTGTTTCTAAATGATCATTAAAGTTTTGGGAAAAATAATATTTTATTATTATTTTGTCTACATGATTATGTTGGGCATACTTCTATTTCATAATTTATACATTATGAGTTGACTCAGGTTTATTAAACTTTTTTTGGTTTGTATGATTCTAGGCATAATGTTGGATTTATTTCAAAGTCATTATGATTTGACTTACATTTGGAAATTGTGGTTAGTTCATTATTTTATTGTTATGATTTTGTTTATATTATTATAGTTATTTAATAATGATTGATTTTTTTTTACATTTTTGGCAAAGTCTATTTCAGTCAAACTTAGACCCATAACTTTACATTGGGTGTTAATTTCTATTTTTTGGTTGGCTAAAGTTGTTGTCTTCTTTCTATGAGTTTTTATTTTAATTCATTAATATATATTAAAATAGTATTCGAGGATGATTAATATTTAATTACATGATGGGGATTTATGGGCCATATTATATTCTTCAAATAGAATATGGATCATAAATAAAAAAGATCATAGGAATTAGTTTTAGTCATAATCATGTACAAAGTTAATGTATCCTTGTGAGATGGAATAGTGACATGTGGTTCATTTCATTTTTTATTTGATTGTTTGGTTGTGTCAAGATTAATACATTTATATTGTCATTTCTTCACCATTTCTCTACTACCCTAATGCATATCCAACTAATGTTTGAGGTGGTCTAACACCACTTATGGTTGGGCTCATTGGTATTGGTGATATGGGTTTGGATACAGTGGATTATATGTGAAATATTATTGATATACTTCTTCATATTTGAGTTTTGATAGTTGGTTTTAGATGAATTTAATTATTTATATAATTAATTTCATTCAATATATTTGTAACATGATATAAGTCAATGTTTTGTTTATCTTTCATATTCAGATAAATCATGCAAGATTGATCTATGGATATGATTATAATAATGTTTAAAAAATCAAATTATCCATTGTATTATTATTTATTTATGGAATTCTACAAGTTCATTGAGGAATTTGATATTATGAAATTTATCTATATGATTTTAATATGTACTTATATCTAGTCTCTTATTATATCAATAAGTATATTTATAATGAAACTTCTAAAGTTTAAACCTAGAAAGATGTTGTATTTCAGTTGCCAAATTACACTGGTTATTTAGTTGTCTCATAATATGAACATGTATTCCTAGATTTATTTAAACTTGATTACTATTGAGTTAATGGAATTAAACTAAATGGATATGTAAGGTTGTAAATAGTTATTTTGAACATAGTTGTAAGAGCTACTTATGATACTACATTAGTTTTTTGATGCTAATAAGCGAAAAATGATTGGAAAGTAATATATTATATGTTTAAGATTACATCTCAAGTGAAAAGTATAAAGTTAGGTTTACCTTGAATAATTCATATGGGAAATCATTATGCTTGTCAAAATTAGGTAATGTTATTAATAAAACAAGTTAATTTGTGTTGTTCATTATAATAAATTATTATGATATAGCTTGTAACCTTAAGCCTATATGGACTTTTCAATTGACTTAATCTATTTAAATATCCATTTAAGAGATGGAATAATTAAGAGATTTTTTTAAAAACTTCTAAGGAAAATATTACGTCTATAATGCTATATGGATTAATAAGATGGAATCCTTGTGATTATAATATGGTGTAATAAAGAGATTATAACCATCATAAGACATATACATAAAGATTTTAATTGTCGTTAGAATCTATAATAAGAGTTAAACTAAAAGAATTACATAGTAATTAAAGTTATATAAATCTTCTAAATTTTATTACAAGACAAACAATCTGATTAAAAACTAATAGATCATTGTTAAAGTGTAATGTACTATTTTGGGATAGCTCCTTATAACCTCTTGGAATTGAATTAAAAATAAGGTTATGTAAATCTTATGCATATGCTGAAAGTAACTTGGTAAATAAGTTAAGTCCTTAAATGTTTTATTTAGAAAAAGGTTATTCCAAATCAAGGAATATAGTAATAGAAGATCATTTTATCCATATTTAAAATTGATCATTAGAATAATAAACATGTTAATCTATATATTTATAATGAAAGGGAAGTTTAATTGAGTTAGAATTGATAATTATCCTTTAGAAAATATGTAGAAGAAAGTTATAGTTTAAAGTTTTAAATAATAATGTTATGCATAGGCCAAGACCATGCACCTAAGATAAAAATATTTAATTCTCTTAATAATGAATTTAAAAGTAAACCTACTATAAGTGCACTTAGTTCTTGGAAATATTAAATAATATCAAGTCCCTTGAACACATAAGGCACTCATAATGGTAATGGTTGCAAATGAAATGATAACCTTGAGCCAATTTTATAAATCAAGTAAGATCCTTAGGCAAGCTTTGACATGTGCATATAACCCTACCTTATAGATTGGTAAGATGTTCCAAAATGGAACATAAGCATTATTGTTAAAACATCTCATGAAACTTACACATTTACCTTAGGTAGGTCATGTCCAACCTCGTGCCTCTATTTTTTTATGAATTCAAAAGGTGTTCCAAGGCTTTGTATTGTTTTTGTAAATAGTCCATTTTCCTTGATATTTGCCTACTTATTGTGAATTGGCAAGTCTTACTTAAGAAAGATTAGTATGATGATTCTTTTATTGAATATGTTTTCTATTTGCCTCTATTTGCTAAACTTTGTTGAATTATCTAATGAGGTATAAGTTATCCTATAGCCTATGTAGGTACTCAAGTAAGGACATAAGTTAATGAAGGAAACACTAATATGGTTAAAGTGAAGTAAGAGAATAATATTCCATTGGTATGACCACACTAACCCAATTTTATTCAAATAATAAGTGGTTAATGTTTCCTAATGAATTAATTGATGAGTTATGTACCTTGTCTAGTTCTTGTGTTGGATATAACATAGTTATGTATATAATTATTTTTTCCATGTTAAAATTTAGTTATAAATTTTTACCATAGTTTTTATTTTGATATATTAAAAAAAATAGTTCTTACACTTAGTCAGATGATGTAGGTCTACAATCTTTAAGTATGCTTGAAATCTTATGAAACTTGAAAATTATACTTGCAAGTGAGTCCTTGAAGCCTTTTCAATGTTTAAAAACATGAAAGTGATGTGGATGAGCCTTGAATCCAATAAATTTATATTTAAGTCCTATAGATATACTCAATAACCCTTATCTTCTTGTTTAATATTTTGATAGGCTTGTAGGCCTGCAACTTTCCATACTAGAGCATTTTGTCTGACTAATGATCAATCCTATAGATGAGTGTTTGGATGGTATTGTATCCATTTAAACCTAAAATTATGGGTTGATAAAAATATATACTCCTCAAAAACTTGATTTAAGATTTCAAGACCATTGAGATTTCATGGGAATATCAACCTATAACTTGCTTGAGAGAGACCAACATGCCTACAAGCCTTCTCAACCATAAATTTTAATGAAAAAGGAAATTTTATTCCATTATGGTATTTATCACACCTATAATTTTTTTTATTAACTCATCATAATGATAAGTACCTTCAACCAACCTTTATCATGATTAAAAACACAAAACATCAAATTTTTAGGCTTAAAACTAGGCCTGTAGACTAATTTTTAAACATAACTTTTTTTGCTAGAACTCAAATAAATTTGAAAAAACTTGGAACATTTTTATAACATGTTTCTTCACATTCTTACCAATTTTAATTAATTTTGGAGGGTTTTTTTATGAGGATTTTTGGACTCCAAACCCTAGCAGGCAACACGTAGGACTAAAACACTTAAAAAATCATAACTCAAGTTTTATGTAATGTTTTTTAGTCATTAAAATTGTAAAAGTTATTACAAATAATAATAATCCTTTATAATTAATTGCATAACCTTATTAAAACTCAAAACATGGAGAAAACAAGTCTTTCTTGGTTTTTTTCTAAACTTTTTTTCATTGTTGTTGCTAGTGGACCCATAAGTTAAAATTTAGGCTCATTATAGAATTTATATCAAGTTAAAATCATGATTAATCATATTATAAATATTTATGAAAATACTTAAACTCATTATAACCCTTTCCATTTTTTAATCTTCCTAAAAATTTGGTAACATGCATGTAGGTGCATGTTCTTTGCTTGAAATCCTCATTCTAAAAGTTAACATACTTATTGAATTAATTATTTTATGATAGAAGGATTTTTGGAGTGAAAAAAATCATTTTAATTTATCATAATATAATTAATAACTATGAAACATAATTTAGATACATATCTAAATCATTAAATTATTTAAAAGTGGTGAATATGACTTCGAGGGTTTAAGGGAAGTTTTAGACCTGCATGCCATCTTTATGTTTAAATGATGTGATTATCACCTTCTAAAATAAAATGAACATAATTTTTATGGCCCTTAAAACCCACTTTATTATCTATAATACCTTTTCCAATCCATGCTTCTATATAATGAAGATAATACATCATTATTTGTAAGAAAACCCTACAACTTCTCCTTGTTCAATCTATAGGTTTATAGGTTAATTTCATGTAATTTTATTATCATGGAGGCATATCGATACAATTATGAGGTGACATAGGACATGAAACAACGATTACAAAAATTGTCTTTGACCATGCACCTATATAATAAGACTAGTACATGACGAAGAAACTTGGTCTCTTATAAACAAACCTAAAGACATGTTTTTTGGATATGATTTCATGATTTGAACATGATATCCTTTATTATAGACTTTAAAATTTTAAATGTATGATTATATTTCCATCTTAAACTATGTTGATCTTAAGATATTTCAAATTAATCTACACATTAATTAAACTCATATAACATTATCCTACAATAATCATAAAATCCTCTTCATTATCAATTTATAAATATAAAAAAGGTCTTGCATCCCATTTTAAGACCTAAACACTCATATTAATGATCATTAAAAACCTTAGTAAAACTATGAATGCTATGAATAAGAGATTGGATATATTAATAGACTAGTTATGATTTGAATTCATGCCTTCCACATTGGAAAATAGAAAAAATCCACTATGAGGTAGGTGTTAACCATGAAACTACACCCTTAGGAGAAGATTGTTCAGACCTTTACAAATTTGGGATAACATGGGATTAGTCTAAGGATGTGGATGACCTTTAGGTGGATTGAACCTCTAGGTTATGGGGCTAGTTCCATTGATGCACCATATATATGCTCAAATCACTAAGCCTACTAACATGTTGAGGGGAAAAGGGAGAGAGAAACATGAAATAAACCTAATATAATGGAGATGATGCACCAATATAAACATCCTCCACTTGCCTATCCTACACTATGAACATGAATACAAGATAAAATGATGAACTAACTCATAATAGCCTATAAGCATAAGTGCTTTGATATGGAGGTGAGATTCAAACAAGGACCAAGAGCAGATGATCAATAGAACCTATGGGAGACATTTTATGAATCATAACTACAAACTCAGATAATGTGAGGCCATGAACATACTTCATATGACTTATCAAGATGATAAACCAACCTATAACCAGTTAAGGAAATGGGACAAATTAAGGGAGTCTACTTGCTACCTCTAACACTCATTAACCACCATCACTATTCACCACAATCAAGCATATGATAAGGATAGAAATAAAATATATTAATTTTTCAAAGGTAGAGACAAGTGTCTGTTGGGGCAGGGCTTCTACATACTACACTAAAGATTACCTTGCAAACCAAAAGAGGGTATATTTATAGAGGAATTGAGAGAGAAGAGGTGAATATGCATTGGACAAGATTTAAGGATACATTTCAATTATAAGATACAATTATAATAAGGAAAAAGAGAGTATAATAGTTGTCAATAACTCCTATAATGTGTGCAATTCATCCATCATATCCTACAAGAGAGTGGCATAGGAGAGGCTTCATTGCACTTGATTATCCTAGTGGTTCATTTACTCTCTTTAAAACTATCCTCTTAACTACCTAGAGATGATATTTAGCCTTATTTATGATCACCTTCACCTTTATTTTCTCTCTACTTTGATGGTTGATACCTTACATTTGATGGAGGCTCCCATGTTGATGTGGCAATAATCATCATATTCTATTAACCATCTCCCTCAATGTCTTTCAATGATATATTAACATTTCTTACTCATGTCTATCTTATTCACCTATTTTAATATATTTAAGGCTTCATTATGTTATATATATCCTCATAAAACAATCATAGTAGTTTCAAAGAGTTTCTACAACTTTATGGTCTTCCTCAGGTCTACAACTAGGCTTCCTTTAACAATCACAATAACATAGTCACCTTTTATGGGAAAGTGATGGTTTTAAAATCCCATGGATAAATTTGAGTGCCTTGAAACATTCCTATAAAGTGTTAAATACATTAAATTCTTCTCTCTTCATGTATAGGTAGATCCATCAGTCCATACTAGGCTTCACCTAGCTCAAATTCTCAAGAAACCCTGAGAATCTACCCTTCCTAGGTTTGTAGTAGTCATTCTCAAGTCTAATCCATAAAATATTTAGATAAAAAATATGAATAATAGGTTCATATTGGTTTCCATGAAACCTCATAATAATATAAAACCCATTCAAATTCCAAAACTTTTATTTTGATGGTGTCAGTAGACACATTTTCTCCATCACATAACTTTGAGAGGTTTAAGAGGGGTTTAGAGGCTCCACTAGTCTTAAAAATGATTCATATAGTTATGATGCTTAAAAAAACACAAATTAAAATAAAAATTAGTAAAAAACCCAATTATCATCTCCAAACACCACTCAATCCCATGTAACTACTCTTGTAAGTACCAAGCAAAACTATGTCCTTTTTGATCTCCAAAACAATGCAAATAGTGTTTCTAAGGTGATTGAAGATCTTAATGATTATTCACAGATATTGGGTTTTTTATGAGGAAAAAAATTACAATATTATTAATTATACATACCAATCCACCTTTCCTTATGGTCTTAGATCCCCATACAACATCTCCATATAGTTATGAGCATAAGAAGATGACTAAAGTTGATTACCTAGCCTAATTAAGAGCTTGAGAGAGGTGCATTTGCTTGAGGAGGTATGGAAAGGTTTTGGTTTTGGTTAGGGGTATGTGAAATACAAAATATCCAATTAACATGGTTTATATTCTTTTTCAACCCTTAAAACTCTTTACATACCACTCAAACTCTTACCTAGGGTTTGTAGGCTTCATGGCACAATTGACCCTATAGGTCTATAAGTGAATTTTTTCCATATTTTATGAGTTTAAAACCCATGTAATTACCTTGTTACATTTACATAAACATAATTCAATGTTTTAAAACCTAAAACACTCTAAAAACATGTAAATTCCCTTCATTTCCCATGTACAAGCATGTGCATGCCTATTCAAGCTTCTTAGGCCTAATTAGCCTATTAAGGATCTTCTCTTATTGCATAGGGAAAATCATTAAATTAAGACTAATATTATAAAAAAATACAAGATACATTTTTTTCATTTTTTAAATTCACCTTCATGCATGGTTCTTCACACTTTCACTCTATGTTGTGACCTTATATGTAGGTGTTCAATTAGGTTTATCAGAATGAGATATACATACATCCTCATTTATTGGTTGAAATTTTGAAAATTAATTAAGTAGTGAAACATGATACATATTATCTTAATATTTACCCAAAAATTCTTAACCTTTTTTTAATTTCACTCATAACTTAGTCACCTTACTTTAACTAGACATTACTTATAGGTAATAATTGTAAATTCTTGACTATGTGTGAAAGGTGAGAGGTGAGGTTTTATTATTGAAGTGAGTCTTACAAAACTATTTTTGAATTATTTTATCATGTTAAAATGTTTTTATTATTCCTCTTATTACTTTTATCACCATAAAATAGGACACCCTTGCTCACATCTTCTCCATCTATAGTCAGGGTTGTAGATGTTCAACTCTAGGATCTTGACTGTGAGAGAGATGAAAATTGAGGTTTCCATCTTCATTGTATCTAGGTTTTTTTAATTAGGATATTCAATTCATTATCTTCTCTTTTTTACTTCCTCAACTCATCACTCTATTAGTGTTTTTTAGTTTGTCAACATATCCCTATTTGTTCTTACTTGAAGTGTTTGATTGAGTTTTTCATTTGAGTGGTATGACCTTCTTGACTTTTCTCCTTAAAAACATAGTGATTCCTAATTTATATTTATGATCCTCTATGATTCAATACCTAGTTTTATACCTCAAATGGTGAATCATTCACTTTATTAGTTTTCCTAAATAGGCCTATAGATGCCCAATTGGGAGCATGTTTCCCTAGGATGAGAATGGTCTATGAGTATGAGGTAATGAGGAGCATGAAGCCAATGTTACAGAGTATGACCATGAGATGAATCTCATGAATTATTTAATAAAACTTGATTTTTTTCTACAACCATCACAATGAAACCCACTCATACTTGCAAAGGAGATCATACTATATGCATGGTAGTCACATTAGAATAAGACTTTTGAAGGAGTTGCTTGATAATTTGATAGATTAGCTATGTTTATGATGAAAATAAGACCTAAATGGTTCCAATAATATAATAATCCAACATTAAACCATTACTCACTTCCATATTCATGCATTTAAGGCTATATAACATTAATAAATCACTACCTATAACCTATAATTTATGACAACATGAAGATTTATTAGTCCCATGGGCTCACACATGTGAACTAGGTATGGAGAATGAAATACATGGACTATTAGGACCTCTAAAAGACATAGACAAGCCTTACTCTCATAAAATAAACTAAGTAATGCTTTAAAACCATTACAAAGTTAAGCTTGTGTAGATCTAGGAGACCAAATTTGACTGCCTAGGTTATTAACCTTTGTTGATAAATCATGAGCCATAAATATGAAAATTAAAGCCAGGATGGAAATGTCATGAGACCCCCTTATTATTCATAAAATATTAGATCACCTTTTTCTCTCTCCTATATGGATTGAGCATAAACTTGAATGGCTATCTAAGGCTACCAAAAAGAGTGATGGAGAGAAATGGCCAATTTTCAACTTATTTGACTCTAAAACTCATGTATTATCTTCTTTTATGCCTAAAATGAGTTCCCCCCTAAAAATACCTGACCCCCTTTGAATCTGCTCTAACCATACAAGTCTTAAAACACCTACAAAAACCTATTTTCTAATTTTTTTTCATGATTTAGATCTTGATAGGATATTTGTGGGAAAGAAGATGGAAATGAAGAGTAAGATAATTATTTCAAACTAGGTGGTATGGGTGGAGGGAATTTTAAATGTCATTTTTCAAGTGTGTATGGCCTTTTATGGTAAATAAATGATATTTGACCCCTAAAGAGACCTCCTTTTGAATATAAAATCACTTTGTCATGACTTATAATGGTTATAAGAACCTTGAATGCTCCTCATTTCAATGTTACACCTTCTCCAAAGGCTCATATGTAAATTTTGAAAGGGTATTGGATGAATTGGATGACTAACTAGAGTTTGAAATAATCTTGAATACATAGACCATGGAAGGAAACCTTGGACACAACTTTAGACCTCATGATAAGAATTAAAAAATACTTAGAAACCCTCCACACATTATTAACAAGGTATCTCTTTAATAAATGGTTAAAACATGCCTAAATATAATGAGAACAATAAACCTTAACTTCCTCAAATACCTTAATTTCTACTAAAATACCTTAGCTTTGTCAAATAGGGTATATGTCACTTTGTATGATTTAAAAGGTACTTTAAATGCTTCCATTAACCCAAGGAAAACTCATGAAACCTTAACACATCACCCTATGACTCAAAATGATCTATCACATTAGGATCAACACATACTTATGAAACCTTAAACAATGCTAAAAAGATTTAAAAAGACCATTTGAAGATCATGACAAGATTTAGGAAGACCATGCAAGTTTAGGGGGAGTTGTGAGAAAGTTTTGGACTATAGGGGTTGATAATTTGGTCTGGTATGCCAAATTACCAATATTCTTAGTGACTTATAAGGGTTGACATGCCTGCTAGTCAAGCGAATAAGTAATCTCATCCTTTGATCAAAACCTTGATTATGGATGCAAGGCCCTTGAAAAAATTATAATATCTAAATACCATATGAAACACACATAAAACAAAGGAAAAAACACCAAAAACATTATAAGAAAACACACTCATGCTACACTTGTACTGACAAGCACTTATTGAAAACAAGACAAAATAACCTAATACAAACAACTAACCTGAACATGGATTCCACCTCTTGGATCAAATGGGAAGTTTCTAATAGCTCTCCTTCCATGAGATATATAATGATATGTAATAATTTGCTCCATGGATGTGATTTTTGATGGATAAGTCTTATTATTTTCCCATTCATTTGGCATATTTTAAAGTGATATGTTAGTAGCAAATAAATCACCTATGAACACATATTCACCTGGTTTTTCAAAGTTCACCTCTTTTTTCTCTTGGTTTATCATGATCATTTGAATAAATACATTATGATTTGGAAATATATCATGTTGGAAATCTATTATCTCAACATGATATGATACAACTAGTCTTTCTTCTTGAAGCATTATATCAGGTCATCTTCAAGAACTCCATCTATCACTATAACTCAACTTTCAAACTTCACTCTAGGATTAATTAGAAATTATTCAATCTCTATATGAATTGGTGACTTTTCAAGGTCTTCATGGTTTTCATCTTGAGCCTCATTAGGTGCACTAAAGGTCAATGTATCTTCACTTGGCTCATTATTAAGATTATTAACTTGAGACACTACTAAAGAAACCATTTCATCTTTTTCTTCATCATATTAAGCTTGTTCCTCTTGTGAATTAAAATTGAAAAGTTCAATAATTAAAGCATTTAAATATGCCCCATAGAAGATGTAAGCTCCAAGAGAGTCTCATACTCATTACAAATTTTCCAATACTACTTATATAGGCTTTAATCATATCCTTGGTTATTGTTCATGTTATCATGATTATGCTCTAGTAATATATTTACTATTATGACCTCATGTTCATTATCAAGCTTATCTTAGCAACAAGGAATGAGTTATTTAACTTCAATGAAATTATGAGTCTCAATATCAACACCTAACTCATTTTAGACACTTGAAATCTCTTGAAGGTTGTATCTTTCTACTATAACTACTACAAGTTGAACAAATTCTCCTTGGCCAATTGGTATGCATTCTTATAAAAGTTCATCTTGA
The DNA here is from genome assembly GCA_037957365.1 of Torreya grandis. Lineage (NCBI taxonomy): Eukaryota > Viridiplantae > Streptophyta > Pinopsida > Cupressales > Taxaceae > Torreya > Torreya grandis. Next base: position 303,539 of record JARHVA010009240.1, on the reverse strand, counting down.
TTTTCTGATTCTAAATCTGAATTGTCCTCTCTAAGTTCTAAAACATTAGTGCTACCTTCACTTGATTCCTCAACTTGTTATTCTATTCCATTATTCAAAGCCATGATGATGAGTTATTCAATCTCATCTAAGGATTCATAGTACAATTGATACTAAGGATCATCCACATTAGTTGAATTGATCTTAGCTTCAACAATGGGTTCATGAGGGATATTTCCATGACTCTCTCTCCTAGAGGAGAAGTTGCCTTTGTTTCATCCACCTCAAGGTCATGCCATTGTGACTTCTCTACATAATCAAACTTCCCTTTGGAATAAAACTATGATTTACATGGGTTAATAGGAGTATTAATAGTTATCTCCTCATCATATATGCTTGAAGTATCCTTTTCAATTTGTTTTTGGATCCCACTTCTAGTTGCAACATGATCAAGATCTTGAAGGGAAATCACCTCGTCAATGTTATTTATCAAGTTCCCTCTCACATATAAATTATCCAATTTTGCCTTTAATGAAACTTAATTCTCCAAAATTGGAGACTAGGAGTACCAAGTTGATCATTATTTTGTTGAATAGATGGAGAAAGACTATCAATTTAAGGCACTACACTCTTCCTTTTCCACTCCTCAATATCTTAGTCAAAATTATATGTATCTTGATTTTCATGAATGACTATAGTATTAAGGGTAGATAAATAACTTAAAAAAAAGGAATATTTCTTGAAATAGAATCCATACACTCCTTTTAATTTATATGCTCCTAATTTACTATCTAAAACATAGGTCTTCCTTCAAATAGGGAGATGGTGGGAGGGAAATAATGCCCAACTGGTGGAGTAGGAATATAAGTATTTATAGGATGATCTTGAGTGATTTTAGGGAGTGAGGAGTACTTTGAAATCTTGGTAATTTACTAGGATTATTAATCACAACCTCTTTCTCTCTTTTCATACCCAAACATCCATGGAAAACTTTATTTTGAGGAAGAGTTGAGGGGATTTGGAAGATTGGGAATCTCTTTGTTTCAACCTCTATATCATTTATCTCTTATAAGTTTGGGTTTGACATGGGATTAATGGTCCAAGGATATTAACATAGGGAAGAAAGAGGCCGAGGCTCATAAGATTGGTTACATTGAGATTACTACTCCTCTAAGGCCAATATCTCACTAGCAATGATTTGAGTCATGTTTCTTAACTCCTCCAGCTTGTCATATAAACTAGGTGTAGCTTGAAAGGATGGTTGGAGAGGGAAGGAGGGTTTTTAATTTTGATAGGAAGGATTATAAGGAGAATGATAGGGCTCAAAATTAGGGTAAGGTTGATGTTATTCATAGTAAGGAGGGTGAAAAGGATCATAAGGTTATTGAGGTATGTGGTTGGGATGCCAAGGGGGATCATAAGAAGTACCATAGGACTAATGTAATCCATCATGATACTAATAGGGGTCAATATAGTATTGATAAGGATCATTGTGATGTTTTTATGGGTCATCATATGTGTGATAAGTAATTGTAGAATATACATCTCCTTCATATTCAACCATCAAATGTCATAAAGCAAATAAAAAACAAGAAAACTATCAACAATAGTTGTTCTTACCCTTGGTTAAAGACCCTATAATGACACTTGGTATGAGATATTGAGTGTTAATCTTATATCATAATGCTTACATCTACTTTAGGTCACCAAATCATGAGAGTGTATGATACAAGCTCCTTGAATTCTAGTCCCATCATGCATGCTAGAAATTGTTAACCACCAAACTACACCCTTATAAGAAGGTTCTTTATACCTTTCCAAATTTGGAGTAACATGGGATTATTCCAAGGATATGGGTGACCTTTAGATAGACTAAAAATCTAGGTTATGGGACTAGTTCCCTTGATACATCATCTATGTTCAAATCACTAATCCTATGAAAATTTTGAGGGGAAAATGGAGAGATAAACTTGAAAGAAACCTACTCTAATGGAGGTGATACACCAAAATAAAACATCCTCCACATGTAGTATGAAGGATAGATAAATAACTTAAAAAAATTGAAAGATTTTCTAAACTAGCCTTCATACGCTCCTCTTAATTTAAATGTTCCTAATCTACTCTCCAAACCATAGGTCCTCCTTCAAATAAAGAGATGGTGGGAGGGAAATAATTCCTAACGGGCATAGTAGGAATATAAGGCTTTATAAATTTCTCTTGAGTGAGTTTAAGGGGCTAGAAGGTACTTTTAAATATTTGTAATTTCTTCGGATTGTTACTCACAACCTCTTTTTCTCTTCTCATACCTAGACATCCATGGACAACTTTAGTTTGAGGAAGAGGTTATGGGATTTAGAAGATTGGGAATATCTTTGGTTTAACCTCTGTAACCTTTCTCTCATTTGGGTTTGGGTTTGGCATGGGAGTATTGGTTTAATTATATTGACATGGTGAATAATGAGATGGAGGTTCATAGGATTGGTTATATTGAGATTACTTCTCCTTTAAGGCTAATATATATCACTAGCAATGATTTGACTCATGTTTCTTAACTCCTCCAACTCATCAGATAAAATAGGTGTAGATTGAAAGGGTGCTTGGGAAGGGAAGGAGGTGTAGTTATTTTGATAGGAATGCTTCCAAGGAGGATGATATGGCTCATAAGGAGGGTAAGGGTGATGTTATTCATAATATGGAGGATGAAAAGGTTCATAAAGTTGTTGAGGTATGTGGTCGGGATGCCAAGGGGGCTAGTAAGGATTACCATAGGACTAATGTGATCCATCATGTTAGTGATAGGGGTTGATATAGGATTGATAAGGCTCATGGTGAGGTTGGTATGAGTCATCATAGGGATGAAAAATAATTGCAGAACACACATCTCCTCCTTATTCAGCTATCAAATGTCATGAGGTAAATAGAGAATTAAAAAACTATCAACAACAGTTGTTCTTACCCTTGGGCGAAGACCTTATGATGAATCATGGTAAGAGATATTGAGTACTAATATACTAACATAATTCTTACATCTCCTTAAGGTCACTAAATCATGAGAGTGTATGATACAAGCTTCTTAAATTTTATTCCCATTAGGCATGCCAAAAACTATTAACCACCAAATTGTACCCTTAGGAGAAGATTGTTCATACTTTTTTCCAAATTTGGAGTAACACGGGAATAATCAAAGGATGTGGGTGACCTTTAGGTGGAATAAACCTATAGTTTATGGGACTAGTGCCCTTGATACATCATCTATGCTGAAATCACTAAGCCTACTAACTTGTTGAGTGGAAAAGGGAGAGAGAAACATGAAATAAACCTACTCTAATGGAGGTGATGCACCAAAATTAAACATCCTCCACCTGATTATCCTATAATATGAACATGAAAATAATATAAATTGATGCATTAAATCAAAATGGCCTTTAGGCATGAGTGATTCATGTGGAGGTGAGATCCAGACAAGGACCAATAGGGGTGATTAATAGGTATGCTAAGAGATAATTGATGAATTTAAACTCCACACTCAACTAATACAAGGCCATTAACACACTTCAAATAACCTACCAAGATGATAAACTAACCTATAATATATTAAGTAAATGGGAGAAATCAAGGGAATCTACTTTCTACCAATAAAACTCATTAACCACCATCACTATTCACCACTTCAAAGCATATGATAAAGCTATAAAAAATATGTATTATTTATTCAATAGTAGAGAGAAGTGTTTGGTAGAGTAGGTATTCACCATACTCCATCAAGTATTATCTTAAAATCCAAAAGATACTACATTTATAGAGGAATTTAGATAGAAGAGGAGAACATATGTTGGATAAGAGTGAATTATAGTCATCACTTACATGAGATAGTTACAAAAAGAAAAAGGAGAGTATAATAAGTCTCAATAAATCCTCCAACATGTGTACTTCATCCATCAAAACCTTTAAGAGAGTGTCATAGGAGAGGATTCATTGCACTTGATTATCTTAGTGGTTCATTTACTCTCTAAAAATATCCTCTTGACTACCAAGAAATGATAACTGGCCTTCTTTATGATCACCTTCACCTTGAGTTGATCTTTTTCTTGATGGTTGACACCTTGTATTTGATGGAGGCTCCCATATTGATGTGGCATTAATCATCATACCCCATTCACCATCTCCCTCAATGTCTTTTAATGATATATTAACATTTCTCACTCAAGTCTATATTAGTATCCTAATTTAATCTATTCAAGGCTTCATGAGGTTATAAATAGCCACATCAAACATTCATATTAGTGTCCAACAAGTTCTCAATCTTTATGGTCTTCCCTAGGTCTACAACTAGGATTCCTTGAGAAATCATAATATAAAATTCAACTTTTGTGAGCAAGTGATGGATATGAAATCCCATGTATACATTTTATTTGCATGAAACCTTCCTATGAAGTTTTAGAGACATTATTTTTTCTCTCTTCATGTCTAGGTAGAGTTGGTTCCTGATTGCACATCATCATCGCTTGACCTCATACATCATGGAAAAGGGGGGGAGTGCAAGTTAAAAGTGAGGAGACACTTGAGATGTCATTAAATCTAGGGAGGGATCAACACCTTGAAAGAAATGAATGAGGACAATGATTGGGAGGGGCCTAATAAAGGGGATGGTTAGTTCCCTGCTACTTTTAGCTCTTCCTAAGCCAACGTTAGAGGACCTATGGGGGTGGCTCATTATGGTGAAGGGACATTAAAACTTCAAAATTTATGGGTATTTATAATTAAGGAAGAGGGGATATGATAAAATTATAATCATACTCACATACTCCACCTGGGAAGGGTTGTCACACAAAATACATGTATGCCTTATGTCATATGAGAGCTACTTAAGACGTATGAGAAAATCGCTGAAATATTAAATGTGGAGATTTTTGTTTAATGACAAGGAGTAAATGAGGAATGCATCATTAGGATTTTGAGCACATAAAATGAACACACTTTAGGTAAACAATATTTAATGCATCTGTTGGGTAAGTAACACTTATGGTATGTGAGCTATATGTTGTATGTGGAGTAAAATAGGATAGGACAATGTTTATATGAATATCTTGATAAAAAGATGTGGAGGGATAATAAATAAACATGGAGGGATTCATCAATCATGATATCATCTTATCAAGAGATGTTTTCTTGATTCTAGAGACAATTAGGAAGAAAAAATGCACAGATGGTCCTTGAATAATTATGATCAAAACTACAAGTTAGCCCTAAATAATTCTTTCCTATTGTATTCGTGAGCCCAGGACTATCCTTAAAAACTCTATCAATGATTTATTCCCCCAAAATTTAAAATAGAAAGGATCTTACATTTTGGTTGTACATTCTAAATGACTACCATAAAGAAACATACACCAGACAACCAATCTATTTAGCTTGTGAAAAGAAACACTACACTTAAACAATACGATAGAATGGAAACCATACACATTTTATTCTTTCACTGAGAAAGAATTGATTATAATATATTTCTTGAAAAATTGATATCACAAGACACTATGCAAAATGAATTTGTAACAAGGGAACATCATGGATGATTTCAAAGCTTGCCAATGATTTTACAATGAAAATTGATTTGGAACCAGGGCACTACATAGGGATGACTCTCCAAGATATATATTTTGTACTCAAATTTTAGATAACCTTTTTAAAAGGATATATCCCCTTTACTTATATAATTTCATAGCCACACTTGTCATATTTTACAAATATACGCCAATTTGAAGAGTCCTTTGCAGGCCTAGGGTTGGTTGCAATGAAATTGATTCCTCAGACTTGCAGTTGTGCTCTAATGATGAAAGATATGATTCTACACTACAAAATAATATTTATAGTTATGTACACATAAAAGAAACTCACAAGGGATCAAACAAAACTTTTTCCACTTGTGCAAAGAAACATAGACATCCTTTTCTTAAACAAAACAAACTTTGAAAGGGGCATGCCACTATCAGGAAAAGTAAAATGGATTCTCAATGGGAAAAGAGAAAAAGGTACAAAAAGGGACAAAAGGATAAGAAGAGAAAGGGAGGTATGGAATTATTTTATTTTAGGAAAGAAATCGAGGGCATCCAGTCATGATTTAGAATGCACATTAACAATTGTGTCCTTTAACAACTTGTTCTTGTGTATAACAAACTTTGAAATCATAGTGGTGAGGATATTTATATATAAGCCCACTTGATACTTAAATTTTGAATTATATTCTTCTATCTAATTGGTGGTTCTCTAGAGCACTCCCTATTTCTTATGTACCAATGCCTCTAACTAGTTGTAGGACTTTTCAAGTGATACTAGGTACCTTATCTTTTAGCTATTGAAGGCTCCATGGGGTGAATTAATGAGGTTATTCAAAGCAATTTTGTTAAGTCCACTACACCATCAAGCTTCACCATTGCTCTCAGAATGGCTTCAATTTCTATCCTCATAGTTTTGAGAGACTGCTCTTCTCTTTTTATATCAAAGGTGCCATCCTTGAGCATGGATAGCATATGATTTATGGCCAACATTCTTTGGGAATTTTAATATTATCTAAAGAGACAATATTTTTTACTACCAAAGCATATTTTCCCATATTACATATCTCATCTATTTTGGGTCTGAATGCCTCCAAACTCTTGATATCAACATCATATACAAATTCTAAGGAGTTACAGTCTCCTCATCTGTCTATCTCATTATCAAGCTAATCCATGGTTGTATGGATGACTTCCTTAGCTTGGGCTGTCAAGTTCTATTGCCAATATTTTATTGCTCATCCTTTAGTCTTCAAATCCTCATCATGGGCAAAGTTTAGTGATCTAAGGGGGATAAGGGAAGGGTCAGGATCCTAGATGTTATTTAGAGTCACTTCTTGAGGCTCACTCAATAAATTTTGCAAGTATTGGATCATAGCCTAGTTCTCCACCTTTAGATCTTCCATGGTGGCTTTATTTTTTCAATTCTGTGTGTCACCATGTCAGCCAAGACTTGTGAATTATGTTTTAATTGATTCCTTGATGGATCTTTTAGTTTGTAAATATAGATGGAGTAGTTCTCTAGGGGAGTATTCTTTTTTAGTGCATCTAAAGGAAGAATGGCTACTTCAACACTCCTTTCCCACTTATCAGTGAATGTCATTTAGGCATGCATCTTGGCCTTCTTTGTGGGATTAGGATTTTGCTTTTGAATAATTTTCACTATGTCAATATCCCCTATCTTGCTCATCACATCCTTATTTTCCTTCACTTAGTCTATAATGTAAAGATGGGGCTTGGTTTAGAAACTTGTTGAGGTTGTGGATGTTGAGGATGGCCTTGTGGTAGTTATGAGTAGTGCCAATGAGGAAAAAACTACCTAGAATGCCATTGTATTGGGATGAAAACTCAACACGAACCATTCTATGTCCTCATCACTTCCCTACTTTTTCTATTCTTCTTTTAGGACTGGTTATACTTTTTCCAAAATTTCAAAGTCTAACCTAGGCTGGTGGGACTCCATGCACAATTTTTCAATGGATCTCACCCTTCCTATGGGTTGGATGAAGGATACAATAATGGATTTTCCTTCCTTATTACTTTGGGCTGCTAGGTCTATAGAGGCTATGGTGATTTCCTTATCGTGTTTGGGTGACACTTCACCAATCATGGCCTTAAAACCTTTATTTTTCTCTAGGTCATACACCTTAATGGTGGGGAGGACCACTTAAGGGACTTAAATTGAAGTATCACCCTTGGGGGTACCCTCCTCAACACTTTTATTGACCTTAAAAGTTATGGGGGTGCCCATTTTTAGGCTTGATCCCTCATCTCCTCATCATTTTCCTACTCTCCCACCTTTGCACAACTAGTGGGGGATTGAATTTCATCCCTAGGTTCACCCTAATCATTTTCATCTAGATTTAGGGTGTGTTTGATTTCATCAGTTTTGTCTTACCCAAGTGATTGAGGAATAACATTCTAGACAAATGCCTTTATCTCTAGGGAGGGGGTTCCTTTTCAATATGGGCCTTTACTTAGGTAGCTTCTTCAACTAGAGCCTTGACTCCTTCCTCATCACCTTCACCTTATTATATTGTAGGTTTTTCTTCTATAGATGTTTCCTCCATTGGGATCCTTGATGAGGTATGACCCCTCTCCCTATGGGTTCTTTTCCTAGTTTTTACCTTAGGGGGAAGTGAAGGTGCATTATTTTTGCATTACTTATACTATCAACCTTACTTATTATGAGCCATCCCCCTCACTCATATCCCTCTTCCTCTAGGTGTAATAATCTTGATCTTCTCTTATCTTTAGTGAGAACTCTTTGGTGATCAGGTCTTTGAAAACAAATATCCTCTATTTAATCAGATACTTGATTGAAGGTTAGAGGGCTTTCTTAACTCTCTTTTGCTTTGGTGGCTCCTATTTTTCCTCACCTTCTCTTTTCCTTAAATATATTTTTGGAGAAGGATTTATTACAACCTACTATGTAGGTAGGAAAGTAGGGATTGATGCTTTATTGGCCATTGGGGGTCTATTAAGATGGTTAGCACCATCGGACCTTTCCTCCCTAAAATTGATATGGGAGTGGCACTAGCTAGTGTAACCTACCCCATGAGAATTTTATCCTAATTCTCAACCAAGATGATTATTTTTGAGAAAGATAACCCAAACTTGGATTATGTTTTAGTCATCTTCTCGATGTCTAACAATTTGGTGAAGTCAGTGTCTCTGAGATTTCTTTTCCCCTTGCTTACTGTAGATGATGATGGGATCAAAGGGTCACTACTATACGCAAGGAGGAAGGCATTAAATTCCTTTATCTTTATTAACTCTTGGAGGGTAGGGGTTTCATATGTACTAAGGTTAATTCCATGTTCTTTTAACCATTTGAAGGTTCTCCTCATTATCCACATCATTCATTAGGGGATGGAGTCATCTTCCTACATAGTTAAGTCTGGTAGAGTGATGGAATGAGATTCAATATTATCCTTATTGTAAATTAATTAGAGTTTTATCTTGTCATCTACCATGTCCTTGGGGATAGGAGTGATGTTTTAGGTTATGACCTCCTACACTGTTAGCCTCATATATTCCCACTTTCAGACATCTTCCTTGATGGTGCATTTCGATCAAAGGTCTTCATATTGAGACTAATGCAATATTACATTTTTCACCACATTAACCAACCACTTGATTTCATAATTATGTTGGGGTTGAATCTTATCAAACATATATATGCTCATTTCTTACTCCAACCCCTTTACCTTGGCCACTGAGGGGCATGTGTAATACCCAATTTTCATAGGGAATTTGAAAGGGTTGTTAATCTTTTTGGTGACAATCATCTCTTGTGGAGGCACCATTTGTTGTATTAGCTCCATGATTACCAATTTGTCATCCACATATCTTGGGAGCTTGTGAGGTTCCCCCACATAGACACTAACGTTGATGTATGTGAATGTTCAAAATTGAATGTATGTGGCCCTATATTTTTTTATAACTTGCTTGGCCATAGTGTAAATTTTATTTAGGCTCCATAAGAGGTAAAATACACTCATCATGGGGGTGAAAAAGTATCTATGCACCTTGAATAAACTATTTATCAAGATATATCTCATATATTCTCATCCCTATAGGGTTCTTGGTAAGTCCCTAGAAAACCCAATTATGCACTAGGTTATACTTTAGGTAGGAAGACATATAAAATGTACCTTTAAATTCATCCTTTGAGAGGATGGCCACTTGAATTTACATCATTTGTGCATGTAATTTTTAACTAAGAATGGTGGCCTAGTTAATCTTCCTTTTCCCTTCTAACACATAGAGCATGATAAAAAACATCCATGTCTCAAACTTCTCAATAGTGGGTATCTCATAAATTCTAGCAGCCATGAATATAAAATACTAAGGTAACTCATTCAATTCTACCAATTTCAATTTATTTGACATCATTGAGACCTTTTGTCTCTTCCTAGCTAGCCAACATGAGTTTATGATACCCCAGATGGCTCTCTCATCTTTTTCGATGTATTGCTAGCATTCCTCGATGCTAAGTGTGATACTTTCTAGTTGAGGGGGAATGTTGATCATGGTTTTGAAGGATTTATGATTAAAGGAGAATACCTATAAATGAATACCATCAATGATAGTTATAGTATCTAGTTGATATGCTTGAGCACATGTTATGACAAGCTTTAGGTATGGAATAGCTAGGGGGATTATTGTTGCTGGTGTAATGTATCTCATGCCAAAATTGGTAACTAATTATGGGTGGTTGGGGTGTTGAAAGGCATTTAATAGGTCCTTAAAATCTAAATCTATGGCATCAATGTCCTTGATTGAGTCCAACACTGATATAATATTTCCCTTAGATGTTGTTGAAGAAGCTACTATCTTTTTTCAAGTCTTTTATTACTGTAATATCTTATAAATAAACTTCTTTACACTAAAATAATTCTTGACTAAGCTCTCAATTACCTCTCAAAACACTATACAAAAAGGTTTCCAAAAACTTACTAGTGTTATTGAAGGATACACATAGGTGGAAATGGAGACCTTTTGAGACTCATACTCTGATTCACTATATTCATGTTGTTCTTCACTCTAGAACACTTAGTCTCTTGGAAGCACAAATCTTTAGCTCTGAATGTGAATGGTGAGTTCAAATGAAAAATAAAACTTAATTATAATCCCTTGAATTTTATAATTATGGTTACCATTAATTATCTAAGATGAGGTAGCTAATTATCATGTACCACATTAATTACTTGAGCCTCATTTGAAAAATAGAATGAAAATGTAAGGCCTCCCCTTTTGTGCCAAGTGACCTTCCTCTTATAATATAGGGAAATATATGAGTGAATCATATATTTAAAACATTATTTTTAGGATCTTGGGGACTTTTACACCTTTTCACTTGTTATGATCCTTTGGTGCTATGAAGCAAGAAGTCTCGAGTCCCCATTGATACCTAGGACACCACTTGCAATGATCCTCTTTTTGAAAAAAATAGGGTGTTTGGGCCTTTAGGGACCCTTTTGAAAATGTCCATAAAAGTAAGTGAGGTAATTTAAAAAAGGTCCCAAAGTTGACAAACACCTAAGCACGTCCACGTGGCACAAATATTCTTTATAAAATTAAACATCTTAGCCCTAGAGATTTTAATCACTGTACCCACCAAAAGGTAAGTGGGGAATTCTTCAAAGAGGCCCAAAATGTCCAAATCAAAAATGAAACTGGGGTCATGACCACTTTTACCCTTTATACCAAATTTATTTAAAATGGGAGAAGTGCAAAATATTTCCATCCCCCAAATCTTACTCCTGGGGGTCCCTTGAGTCAAATACATATCTTTCATTTGGTTCATCGGAGTAATTCTCACCTTAATCACCAAAACACATAAGTGTATTCTGTTAATTTTACTAGGACACCAACATATCTCCTCTCTCAAGAATGAAGGATCTAAGCTCGGAAAACATTTGGTTAGACCCTCATTTGTTCACTATAGATTCTCATACCATAGGATCTTTGCTCTACATGTTACAAGTCTTTAATCTATCTTGAGATTTTATGGGGTATTTTCCATCTTTGATAGATGTCCCTCTAGACTCATCTAATCAAGATAAATGGTAGGATTTCTTGAACTAAAGGTCCCAACCTCTCCTCCTAATGAGGGAAGGTAGGAGACTAGAACATTGAAGCTCACTTATCACATGCATAGGGAATTCATCATAAAAAGACCCAAATTACTCTAGAAAAATTTTGGGCACTAACATAGGCTCCTATTTGGGGATGGGTACCCCCAATAGGTACACAAAGAACACCAGACTAGTCACTTATATATTGAGATATGGAGTTAATAAGAAATATACCATATGTGAATCATTATTTTAATACGGCAACCAATCAAATGAAAAAGTATAGGGATAGATAAAAATACAACATGATCAAGGGGACCATAAGATAAATAATTATATACATATATATTGGGGAAAATAAAGGTTTAAACTAAGAAATGCTTTAGAAGTTTGTCATTTACTAGCATCTCCAAAATCTCCCCATTGATATCTCTAAGATAGAAGGTATAATTCCCTACCTAAAATTTGATGGTGTAGGGACCCATCCAAAGGGAATCAAATTTGACATGCTTCCCTTTGTCTTCATGTCTACTATCCCAGAGTAGAACTAGATCACCAAGATAAAAATTTCATGGAGTAACTTTTTTGTCAAATATCCTTTTGAGACGCTCCTTAAATTTTATGTGATTTTTATGAGCCGACCTCCTGGATTCATCAAGTTCAATGATCTAGTCAATTCTCCCTTCATATTTGCTTATTTCTATTCATACCTCAGTTATTTGTCACATGAACTGGTACGTAGGCAATTTTAGATTCAAAGGAAAAATATCTTGGGTCCCATACATGAGCTCAAATGGGTTATTTCTAATGGATCTCTTTAGAGCCAACCTATCTACCCAAATAAAAAACTTTAACTTATCATCCCATTTTATATTATTGTCAACTAGAGTCCTCTTGATAATTTTCAATAGGTTTTTATTGTTAGACTCTACTTATCCATTTATTTATGGATTATGGTTAGAGGCATATGCTAAGGTAGTCCCATAATCCTCACACAATGCAATCAAATATTTAGATATGAAGCACATAAAATTATCATGTATAATCTTGATTGGTACCCTGAATCGACAAACAATATTATTTAATAATAAATCTATGATTGCATGGTGGGTTAATCTCCTAGTAGGAATTGCTTCAACCCATTTTGTGAAGTAATCAGTGGCCAACAGGATCCATTTATGACTAATGCTTAAGGCATGTAAGATTTCACCCATAAAATCCATCCCCTATTATCTGAAAGGTCCCTTAATAGAGACTGGTTGTAGGGGAAGTGATCCATATGCCTTCATTATTCTATAGAACCATTGACATTCTTCACATTTTCTAACCCAGATAGTTACACATTTGAATAATGTAGGCCACCAATATCTAACCCTTATGATCTTGTCTATAGTAACCTTTGGGGAGAAATGGCACCACACACACCCCTACGTAATTTTTTAATTATTATAGAGACCTCACTTTCCACTAAACATCTCAAGAGAACACCATCCGAGTTTCTCCACACAAGGTCATCCTATAATAGAATATAATTATGGGATACCAAATTCAATGTTCTTCTTTTATTCTTGTTTAGATGAGGAGGACAACTCAAAGTCTTTAGGTAATGCACTATGTATCTATACCATGGGGATTTGTTATACTTTGACCCACATTTATCTACCATTATTTTTGCATTATTCACCTCCACAACTTCTAAATTTCCCTCAGTCATCAAAATTTTCAAACCCATGCTTCATGGTCTATATCTTTAGGTCATATTCTTGTAATTTATTGACCCATCAACACCTCTTATTAGTAGTTTAATTTTGAGTTAATATGTCCTTCACCATAGTGTGAGGGACATAGGTAATAATCATTGAACTCAAAATGTAAGAACTAAATTATTTGATATCTTTCAAAAAAGTGAAGGCTAGATTTTCCATTATGGTATATCTAAGATCAGATCCTTGAAATGGCTTGCTAAAAAAGGTAATTGGTTGCTCATGACCTTCATCATTCTTTTGTAGTAGCACTATATCAATGGTATGCATAGAGGCAAATGAAAATATTTGAAAGTCTTTTCTATAGTCTAGACTAATAAGCACTAGGACTATTTTCAAGGCTGCCTTGATGTCTTGAAAATACTGGGTAGCCTTTTACTCCCACTTTATAGTTTTATCCTTATTCAACATTGAAGTGATTAGTAAAGTAATCTCTGCAAAATTGGAAATAAACCATCTAACAAAATTAATATGGCTAAAGAAAGATTGAATACCTTTCTTAGTCTATGGGATGGGTACTTTATTGATGGCCTCCACCCTCTCAAGATCTATCATGACACCTTGTTGGGACATAATATGTCCCAAAAATTCACCTATTGTACTCCAAAGTGGCACTTTTTGTGATTAAGGGAATTCTTGAACTCTCTGCACCTGACTAGCATTTGTTTTAAATGCACCAGGTGGTCACTCCTCTTTTTAGATTAAACAATGACATCATCTTGGTAGATAGAAATTAATTGGTTGATCAATCTATAGAAGGATACATACTTTTCTCTCTAAAAGGTGGCACCTACATTCATTAAACTAAAATGCATTTAAACATATACATAAGTACCCCATGGGGTAGTGAAAATGGTCTTAGCCTTATTCGACTCTTTGACCACCACCTGGTTGTATCCAACAAAACCATCTAGGGTTGATAAAAGCTCTGATATAGTGATATATTGAAGCATATTATCCATATTAGGCAATGGATAATTGTCTTTCAAATATTCTTTGTTCAAATTTTAGAAATCTACATAGAGCCAAATGTCTCTATTTTTCTTTCTAACAAGGACAAGGTTGGCCACCCATGATGAATATATGATAGGTTGAATGATCCCACCATCCCTTAGCTTCTTCAACTCTTCCTATATTTTGGTGGCTAAAATGGGGTTGATCAGCCAATGTTTTTGGTGGAATGGATTTGCATTGGGATGTAGGGGGATAACATGTTCTAATAAATCCTCTTTATAAGCCTTTAATTCTATGTAAGACCATGCTAAGAAATCTAGGTACTTATTATATATGGTGATGAATTCTTCCTTTTCATATTTAATTAAGTGAACACCAAGCTATATCTTCCTTGGGCTCTCTAGTGTCCCAATGTTAATCTTGGTCACTTCTCTTAATATAGAAGTGTTTCTAGATTTAATCCGATCAACTCCATCAAAGGCTACTTCAAGACTAACCAATCCCCTAAGGATGGTATTAGTTTTAAGCTATATTATTTATTTCTCTTACAAGGTTTCTTTCCCATCATAGACCTAAATCATAAAATTTTAGTTTGTAATAGTTACCTCAAATTCCTCCATGCAGCATAGGAAATTTTTTATGTGGTCATCATCATCAAAGACTTGCCAATGATTAATATTTTTTGGAATAGAGGGCCTTACCAAAATTTCAACTTGATATTCACAAGTGGAATTTTTAGGCTCAATCCTAAATTATATAGCTCTCTTGGTGAGTACATCTGCTAAATGATTGAGCTTTTAGGCATGGTACTAGATGTTGAAAACATCGAACCATTCCAAAGAGTCCCAAATAACATTTCAGTACCACTTCAACCTCTTCTACTTCATGGTGTAAATAGCCCAAACCTATTTAACCACTAATTTAGAGTTACCTTTACTAATAAAATTTTGAATCCATACTCATGGGTGATTTACAGGCCTACCAAAAGTGCTTCATATTTTGAAATATTGTTTGTGCACTCATAAACCAACTAAAAGAAAATCTTAAAATTTTGGCCTTCAAGAGTATATAAAACAACTTTCACCCCATTTATAACATTGAAACATGCTCCATACAAATTCATAATATAAATGGATTCTTCATCTTGGATACCAACATTAAGGGGCATCTCTATAAACTTGACATTTCTCATGAAGCTCTTGATATTTGTGTTTACATATAACACTTCATCTAGTTGGTACTTGGGATATTCTAAGAAATGAAGCATTTGTGGTTCCTGATTTAGGGAAACCATTTTCCCATCCAAAGGGATTATGATCTAGGATAAATCCATTTAAACACTACCAAAAATGCTATCAGCCCACTTCCTAGAGAGCAACATACTTCACTTAGGTGGATAGTCTACAACAACGACATCTATGCTCAAGAACTTTCTAGGGTATTAAAAAAGTTGTACCACCAACCCTTTTACCATTCTAAAAATAGGAACTTTTTTGGAATCCATGACAAGGCATCATCCATACATTGTAGTTATTCTTATGCATAATTTTTTTAGTACAACTAGTGGCATGATGTTATAGGATGTGCCAAAATCAAACATGTAATTATGGATGATCAATTCACTAATCATCAAGGTGGTTTAGAATTGGTCAAAATCCATTTGTATCTCTACTAGTGTCATTCCCAAGTACACTTAAAAGTGCTACTTGAAATATTTTAAGGCATTCTTCTTTTCTCCAAGGAGGATGAGAGGAGGATCTACCTCAACAATTTCATTAGAAATGACCTTTTTTGTGAACCCTAAATATTTGAAAGCTCTCCTTATATTATTTGGGATCTTTAGGAGCTCCATAAAAGGTATTTTGACCTTCATCTAACTCAGTACATGGGCGATATCACAAACACTATATTTGGGTAGTGGAGTATTAGCGAGTAAACTTATGATATTTTCACTTAGAATGTACCCTTATAATGCTAAGGACATAGAAATAGGAGGGCCAATACTTTTGAATTCATTATTCAAAGGAGGATTCCTAGGTTCATCCTTCTTAAGATTGCTAAATAGAAAAGGGGTTCAATTTTTGGATTAGTTACCTCTCAGTTTAACATGATAAGGTGTAAGACTAGACTTAGCAAGATTTTGGACATCTTTAATTCTATCAATTATTTTTTCTTTGGTGCCTACCCTAGAAGTAGGAATAATTTCATCTTTTGGGGGAGTATTTTGATCCTTTCTTCTCAAATTATACTCCCCTTCTTTGGTAATTACAACATGAATCATCAACTGCTAGTCCTTGATTGATGGGGGAGAGTCCCCATACTTCTCTTTCATCATTGATCTTAGAAACTAAAAATCATGAATTGACAACTCATATTCATGCATCATATTGATTTCAAAGACAAAGTCTATGGATAGAGCTCTTACCTTTTCACATACATCCTAAAATACCTGAGTAGTGGTAATGCCCATTAATTTCATTGATGGAGAAGAAACCATTACACTTGATTGATCAAAAATAAAATTTAAATAATCATAGGTTTGAGGTGTCCTCATAATCTAATATTGATAGGGTAATTATACCTTCTTCCCTAAAGATGTAACTCTCCACCTCCTATAAATCTACTATGTAGATGTCATCTTCATTAAGTGCAACTTTAGAACCAACTACCTCTAAACCACCTTAAGAGGTTGTGCTACATGGGGGGTGAGGGAGAAAACACTTATGACACAAATTAATGTTAATATCAATTATGTTAATGCTTGTAGCCAAAGGATCTGGCACATCCTTTTTGGCCCCTCAAGTATTATTCTTGTCATCTCTTGCCAGTCCCTTTCCTTTATAATTATTTCCATTTTGGAATGGTGGCCTACCCTAACCTTGATCTCAAGGATAATTATATTTCTCTCTATTATGTTCTCTCCTATCATCATGACTAGAGGTACCTTAGGATAATCCCTTCTCATCTCTTACTAGCTTGTAAGATATTTCCTTGACTGTAGTGGCCAAGGTCTTCACTATTTCCTCTAGGTCCACTCCTTTGTGAGAGGTTTGCATTTTCTCAAGGTTTACCAACTTGATTTTAACCCTTTTAATCAAAGGTTTACCCAAAACTTTGATGTTATTTTCTATTTGAACAACTAATTGAAATCCATCATCAGATTTGTGAGAGCCTTGTCTCTAAGATACTAGGCCACTTTCTTGTCAAATACATCATAACACTTAATTAGAGAAACAACACCACTAGGCTTGATATTCATAGGGAACCTCCTCAACACATTACTAAACCATGAATTGAAATCCTTCACACATTCATTGGGGTTATTTTTGAGGTTCTCAAACTCAGTTAATAGGAATTAGGGGTCTATACTCTCACCAAACTAGATCTTGAATGCATAGATCATTGCTTGCCAAGTATCTATAGATCCATTGGGGAGGGACTTGAACCACTCTCAATCCTCATCCTTAAGTGTCTCAACAAAGAGATTTATAAACACATCCTGCAAGTCAATATCATAGTCTTCAATAACATTTAAAAAGGATTTCAAATATTTCTCCTCAAACATCGCATTATTTCCTTGGAACTTAGGTAGGATATTTCTAATCTTGATAGGGACCTCATTAGGAAAATTGGGCATAATAGTGAAATTGATGGGTCTAAATCTTGGGATCATAAATGGTCTACACCAATTACCCAAATATTGATCATCCTCTCCATCATTTTAATTATCTACATTAAACATCCTCCTTATTAAGTCATAGTCTCCCATTTTTGAACTAGACAATAAAGGCAATCTGGGGGGAAGTCAAGAGTGAACACTATTTGAAGAAATGGAAAGAGGGGAAATGGTTCTTTGGGGAGAGGGAGCTTGACTCACAGGAAGTTTAGAATTATCTAAAGCATTTTGGTACCCTTCAACTAATGGGATGTTATAAAACAAGGGGTGTGTGTGAAGAGGAACAAATTGATCAGGTCCTACTTGATAGCCTGAGCCCCGACCCACAATAGGTTTCCAAACTTTTTTTCTTCTAGATGGGACCTTCAATTCAAGAAAAAGCTCTTTTGAAGGATTCCTTTAGAAAGATCTAGTACCATCTAGTTTTGTAGAGCTGAAGGAAAGGTTTATAGATAAAGGAAGGTACAAATAATAGGCATTGATTCTTTAAACTTATGATAGAATAGAGTCACCACTAGAAATAAGGCTTCTATACCAACAAAACTAGGCATAACTACAGAGAGATGCTAGTTTTTACACATTGATAACACTATTTAAAGATGTTAAACAAATTTACATAAGGGTAAATGTTCCAAAGAGAATTATGAGATTACCAATATAATATATGTGAGAAAATAAACTTGTAAATAGGGTAAATAAAATACTTAATATACTATAACAACTAGGCCTATAACAAGGGTTATAAGTTCCCTGACAATGGTGCCAAAAAAACCCTATTGGTTCCCAATTATACAACACCATCACTTAGCCTAAAACACCTTGGAAAAGGGGGGAATAAATGTTGAAGGTGAGAATCCATTTGAGATGTTTTTGGAGGTGAGGAGGGATCAACACGTTGAAATAACTGAATGGGGATAATGACTAGGAGGGGCCCAACAAAGGGGATGGTTAGTTCCCTACTACTTTTAACTCTGCCTAAAACAAGGTGAGAGGACCTATGTGGGTAGCTAATTTTAGTGAAGGGACTTTGAAACTTCAACCATTATGGGGATTTTTAATTAGGGAAGAGGGGATATGACCAAAGCATAACCAGACTCACACACTCCACTCGAAAAGGGCTATCACATGAAATGCATGAATGACTTATGTCATATGAGGGCTACTTAAGATAAATGAGAAAATGGATACAATATTCATTGTAGATATTTTTGTTGAATGACAAGGAGTAAGCAAGGAGTGTAGCATTAGTATTTTGAGCACATAAAATGAACACACTTTAGGTAAACAATATATAATGCATCTTTTGGGAAAACAACACTTATGGTATGTGAGCTATATGCTATATGTGGGGTAAAATAGGGTAGGACAATATTTATATGAATAGCTTGATAAAAATATGTGGAGGTATAATAACTAAACATAAAGGGATTCACATAATCATGATATCATCTTTATCAATATATGCTTGCTTGATTCTAGAGATAGATAGGAAGAAACTATGTATATATGGTTCTTGAAGAGATATGAACAACACTATAAGTTACCCCTCAAAAATTATTTCCTATTATATTCATAATCCTAGGACTACCCTTAAAAAGGCTATTAATGCCTTATTCCCCTAAGCTTTAAAATAGAAAATATCTTACATTCTAGTTGTACCTTCTAAATGACTACCATAAAGAAACATACACTAGACAACCAATCTATTTATCTTGTAAAAATAAACAGTACACTTAAACAACAAGAACAAATGGAAACCATGAACATATTTTATTCATTCACTAAGAAAATACTGATTAAAATATATTTCTTGAAAAATTGTTATCATGATACACTATGTATAATGACTCTATAACAAGGGAACATCATGGATGATCTCAAAGTTTGCCAATGATTTTACAACTAAAATCGATTTGGCACTAGGGCACTACACAGGGATGACTCTCCAACTATATATTATATATTCAAATTTTAGCCAACCTTTTTAAAAGGATATATCCCCTTTACTTATATAATTTCATAGACACACTTGGCATATTATACAAAGATACCCCAACTAGAAGATACCTTCATATGCTTGGTGTTGGTTGAAATGAATTTTATTCCTCGAACTTATAGTTGTGCTCTCATGATGATGAAAGATATTATTATCCACTATAGAATAATATTTACACTTATGTAAACATAAAAAAACTCACAAGGTAAAAAACAAAACTTTATCCACTTGCACAAAGAAATAAAGATGTCCCTTTCTTAAAAAAAATAAACTTTGAAAGGGACATGCCACTATTGAGCAAAGTATAATGGTTTCTTAATCAAAAAAGAGAAAAAGAGACAAAAAGGGAGAAAATGACAAGAAGAGAAAGGGAGGTATGGAATGATTTTATTTTTAGAAAGAAATCAGGGGCATCTAATTATGATGCAAAATCCACAATGATGACTATGTCCATCACTAGCTTGTTCTTATGTGTAACAAACTTTCTAATCATAGTGGAAAAGATCTTTCTATCTAGGCCCACTTGATACTTGAATTTGGCATTATATTCTTCTAGCCAGTTGGTGGTTCTCTAGAGCACTCCCCATTTCTTATGTACCAATGCCTCTAGCTAATTTCAAGAATTTTCAAGTGATACTAGGTACCTTATCTTTTGGCTATTGAAGGTTCTGTGGGGTGCATTGATGAGGTTATTCAATATCCTTCAACAATTATTTTGTCAAGTCCACTACACCATCAAGCTTCACCATTTTTATTAGAGTGGCCTCAATTTTTGTCCTCATAATTTTGAGATATTCCTCTTCTCCTTTTATATCAAAGGCACCATCCTTGAGAATGGATATCCTATGATTTATGGCTAACTGACATTCTCTGGGCATTTTTAAATCATCTGAAGAGACAATATTTTTTACTACTAAAGCATCTTTTCCCATATTACATATCTCATCTATTTTGGGCCTAAGTGCCTTCCAAATCTTGATATTAACATCATATACAAATGATAGTAAGCTACACTCTCCTCATCTATTTGTCTCATTATCAAGACACTCCATGGCTATATGGATGACTTCCTTATCTTGGGCTATCAAGTCCTATTGCTAATATTTTGTTTCCCATCCTATAGTCTTCAAATCCTCACCATGAGTGAAGTCTAGTGAACCAAGGGGGATAAGGGAAGGGTTGAGAGCCTAGATGATAGTTAGAGTCATTACTTGAGGCTCACTTAGTTACTTTTGCAAGTACTGGATCATAGCCTAGTTCTCCACCTTTAGATTTTCCATGGTGGCTTTATCTTTGTCCATTATGTGTGTCACCATGTCAGCCATGACTTCTAAAGTATGTTTTAATTCCTTCCTTGATGGATCCCTAAGATTATAACTATATATGGAGTAGCTCTCTATGGGAGCATTCTTCTCTAATGTATTTAGAAGAGGAATGGCTACTTCAACACTCCTTTCCCACTTTTTAGTAAATGTCATTTGGGCATGCATCATAACCTTCTTTGAGGGATTAGCATTTTGAATTTGAATAATTTTTTATATATCAATATCCCCTATCTTTCTCATCACATCCTTATTTTCCTTCACTTGGTCCATAACCCAAAGAAGGGGCTTGGTCTAGAAACTTGTTAATGTTTTGGATGCTAAGGATAAGCTTGTGGTAGTGATGATTAGTGTAAATGAGGAAACAACTATTTGGAGTGCCACTAGCTTGGGAGGAGGAATCAACACAAACTATTCTATGTCATCATCACTTCCATACTTTTTCTTTTCTTCCTTTAGGACTAGTTCTACTC
This sequence comes from Torreya grandis, assembly GCA_037957365.1. Lineage (NCBI taxonomy): Eukaryota > Viridiplantae > Streptophyta > Pinopsida > Cupressales > Taxaceae > Torreya > Torreya grandis. Next base: position 281,741 of record JARHVA010009240.1, on the reverse strand, counting down.
ACTCTAAAATTTTAAAGTTAGACCTAAGCTAGTGGGACTCTATATAAAATTTGTCAATGGAGCTCACCTTCTCTATGGGTTGGATGGAGGATACAATAATGGCTTCTGCCCCCTTATTACTTTGGGCCACTAGGTCTATAGAGGCTATGGTGACTTCTTTGTTGTGTTTGGGTGACTCTTCCACAATTATGGCCTTATAACCTTTATTTTTCTCTATGTTATGAACCTTGATGGTGGGGATGACCCCTTGGGGGACTTCAATTGAAGTAGCACCCTAGGGGGAACCCTTCTCAACACCTTTATTGACCTCTAAAGTTATGAGGGTACCCATTTATAGGCTTGATCCCTCATTTCCTCCTTTATCCTTTTCCTACTCTCCCACCTTTACACTATTAGTGGGGGACTAAATTTCATCCCTAGGTTCACCTTGATATATTTCATTTAGATTTGAGGTGTCTTTAACTTCACTAGCTTTGTCTTACCTAGGTGACTAAGAAATAACATTCTAGACAAATGCCTTTATCTTCAAGGAGTGGGGATCTTTTTCAATAGGGGCCTTTACTTAGGTATCCACCTTAGATCCAACCTCCACAACATCATAAAAAAATAAAGGATCATATAGATCCTTCATTCCTTCCTCATCACCTTCACCTTCTTTTATTTTAGGTTCTCCCTCTATAGATGCTCCCTCCATTAGGATCCTTGACAAGGAATGACACCTCTCCCTATGGCTTCTTTGCCCAATTCTCACCTTAGGGGGAGTGAAGGCACATTATTTTTTCATTAATTTTGATATAAGCCTTCATTCATTTGATTCCTCCCCCTCACTCATATCCATGATCCTCTATGCATAAGAAGTTTGATCTTCTCTTTTCTTCAGTGGGAACTCTTTGGTGATTGGGTCTTTGAAAATAACTATCCTCCACTTAGTCAGAGACTTGATTGAAGGTTAGAGGGCCTTATTAAATATATTTTTCTTTGGTGGCTCCTCTTGATCCTTTCCTCCTCTCTTCCTTACATATATTTTTAGATAAAGGTTGAATACAACCTATTATGTAGGTAGGACAGCTGGGATTGATGCTTGATTGGCCACAAGGGGCTATTGAGATGGTCGACACCACTAGAGATTCCCTCACTAAAATTGATATGGGAGTGGCACTAGCTAGTGTGACCTACCCCATGAGAATTTTATCCCAATTCTTAACCAAGATCATTATTTTTTTGAAAGACAACCTAACCTTAGATTGTGTCATGGTCATCTTCTTGACATCTACCAGTTTGGTGAAGACGGTATCTCTGAGCTTTCTTTTCCCCTTGATTGCTATAGATGATGATGGGGCTAGAGGGTCACCACTATATAAAAGGAGGAAATCATTTAATTCCTTTATCTTTATTAACTCTTGGAGGGTAGAGGTGTCATATGTCATGAGGTTGATTCCATGTTCCTTTAACCATATAAAGGTTCTCCTCATTATCCACATCACTCATTAGGGGATAGAGTCATCTTAATGCATAGTGAAGTCTAGATTAGTAATGGATTAGGATTCAATATTATCCCTATTATATGCTAAGGAGAGTTTTATTTTGTCATCTACCATGTCCTTGGGGATAGGAGTGATGTTGTAGGCTATGACCTCTTACACTATTAGCCTCAGATATTCCCACTTTTGGACATCTTCCTTAGTGTTGAAATTGAACCAAAGGTCTTCAAAGTGACACTGATTCAATATTACATTTATCACCATGTTCACCAACCACCTAATGTCATAATTGGGTCAAGGTGGCATCTTATCAAACATATACATGCTCATTTCCTACTCCAACCCATTTACCTTGGCCATTGAGGGGCATGTGTAATACCCAATTTTCATAGGAAATTTTAAAGGGTTGTTGATCTTTTTGGAAGTAATCATCTCATGCAGAGGAACCATTTGATATCTTAGCTCTATGACCACTAATTTTTCATCCACATATCTTGGGATCTTGTAAGGTGCCCCCACATAGCCACTAATGCTGATGTATGTGAATGTCCAAAATTGAATGTATGTGGCCCCATATTTTTCTATTACTTGCTCCATATGGGTTAAATATGATTATCATGATGGTGAAAAAGTAGTTATGCACCTTGAAAAAATTGTTCCCTGACCACTCTAGGGTTACCTCAAGATATATCTCATAGATTTTCATCCCTATGGGGTTCCTGGTTTATCCTTGAAAAACCCTATTGTGCACCAAAATATATATTAGTTAGGAAGACATATAAAATGTATCTTTAAATTTATCCTTAGAGAGGATTACCACTTGAAGGTACATCATCTATACATGCAAATTGTCACTAAGGATGGTGGCCTAGTCAATCCTCCTTTTCCCTTCTAGTACGTAGAGCATGATAAAAAACATCCATGTCTAAAACTTATCAGTAGTGGGTATCCCATAAGTTCTAGTGGCCATAGATATAACATAATAAGGTAGCTCATTAAATTCTACCAAATTCAAGTTCTTTGACATCCTTGAGACATTTTGTCTCTTTCTAGCCAGTTAACATGAGTTTATGATGTCCCATATGGCTCTCTCATCTTTGTTAATGTATTACTGGCATTGATCGACATTAAGTGTGATAATTTTTGGTTAAGGGGGAATGTTGAGGATGGTGTTGAGGGCTTCAAGAGTAAATGAACACACCATTAAATGACTACCATTGATGATGGTTCTAGTATTTGGGTGATATGCTTGAGCACATGCTATGATGAGCTTTAGGTATGGAACAACCAAGGGGAACACTACTTCTGGTGCAATGTAGCTCATGCCAACATTGGTAATTACTTGTGAGGGGTTGGGGTGTTGTAAGACATTTAAAAAGGCCCTAAAATCCAAATCTATGACATTAGTGTCCTTGATTGAGTCCAACACTGAATTGATGTTTCCCTTGGATGTTGTTGAATAAGTTGCCATCTTTTTTAAAGTATGTTATTATTGTATTAACTTAGAAATAAAATTATTTACACTAAAATACTTCTCAACTAATCTCTTAATTGCCTCTCAAAACACTATACAATAAGGTTGCCAAACACTTACTAGTTTTAACAAAGGTTTCACATAGGTGGAAATGGAGAGATTTTAAGACTCATACTCTAATTCACTATATTCACATTATTCTTTTCTCTAGCATACTTAATCACTTAGAATCACAAATATTTAGCTCTGAATGTGAAGGGTGAGTTTAAATTAAAAACAATAGTTAATTATAATCCTTTATATTTTAGAATTGGGGTTAGCATTAATTCTCTAAGATGAGTTGGCTAATCAACACCTACACCATTATTTACTTGAGCATCATTTGAAAAATAGAGGGAAAATGTAAGGCCTCCCCTTGTGTGCCAAGTGACCTTCCTTTTATATTACATGGAAAAATATGAGTGAATCATATATTTAAAACATTTTTTTGGGATCTTGGGGACTTTCACACCTTTTCACTTGTTATAATCCTCTAGTGTTATGAGGCAAGCAGCCTCGAGTCCCCATTGATACCAAGGACACTTTAAATGATCCTCATTTTGGAAAAAACTAATCACTTAGGCCTTTAGGGACCCTTTGGGAAATGTCCATAAAAGTAAGTGAGGCAATTTACAAAAAGGTCCCAAAGTTGACAAACACTTAAGCACCTCTATGTGACATAAATATTTTTTATAAAATCAAACATCTAGGCCCTAAGGATTTTAAGAATCATGGCCACTAAAATGTAATTGGGGAAATTCTTTAAAGAGGCCTAAAATGTTTGAGGACCTGATACTCTACCACGTGTCAAAATAAAAATGAAATTAGGGTCGTGGGCACTTCCATACTTTATACTAACTTTATTCAAAAGGGGAGAAGTGAAAAATATTTTCATCCCCAAAATATTACTCTTGGGGATCCCTTGAGTCAAATACATATTTTTCATTTAGTTCATTAGACTACTCCTCACCTTAATGAGAAAAACACATAAGTGTATCCTATTACTTTTATCTTAGACACTAAAATATCTCCTCTCCCGAGCATAAAGGATTCAAGATTAGAAAAGACTTGGTTACACCCTCATTTGTTTGATATAGATTCTCATGCCATAGGATCTTTGATCCATATGTTGTAACTCTTCAATCTCTCCTAAGAATTTCTAGGGTATTTTCTAGCTTTGATAGACATTCCTCTGGACTCATCTAATCAATATAACATACATGATTGCTTGAACTACATGTCCCAACTTCTCCTCCTGATGAGGGAAGATGAGAAACTATAAAATTGATGCTCACTTAGCTTGAGCATAGGGAATTCATCATACAAAGACCAAAATTTATCTATCACAATTTTGGGCACTAATAGGTAGCTCCATTAGTCTATATTAGGTTTCACCTAGCTCAAATTCTTAAGAAACCTTTAGAATCTACCCATTCTAGGTTTATAGTGATCATTTCTAGGTTTAATAAATATAACATTTAGATCACACATGTGAATAGTAGGTTTAAATTGGTTCCCATGATACCTGAAAAGACCATCAAATTCATTCCAAGGTCAAAATTTTTCATTTGAGTGTGTTAATAAACACATTTTCTCCATTAAGTCACTGTAAGAGGTTTAAGGGGGGTTTAGAGGCTCCATTGGTATTATTAATGATTCATAGATATAGGAGGCATAAAAAATTAAAAAATAACATAAAATATATTAAATTATCCCCTATATAATCTATGAATTCCACTTAGTCCCATGCAACTCCTCCTGCAAGTACTAAGCAAAACTATGTCCTCTTTGAGCTCTAAAATAGTGCAAACAATGTTTTTAAGGTGATTGGAGGTCTTAATGATGATTCATAGATATAGGGGGTTTTATGAGGGAAAAAATACAATTATTATTAATTATATATCCCCTTGTACCTTTATTAATGATTTCATATCCCCATGCAACATCTCTATATAGTTCTAAGCATAAGATGACTAAAGTTGGCTGCCTAGCCTAATTGAGAGCTCGAGAGAGGTGCATTTTCTTGAGGAGGTGTAAAAGAGTTTGGATTTTGGTTATAAAACCTATTATGGGTCTATTACATGCCACATAAATAATTCTCATGGTTTATATTTTTTATTAACCCTTCAAACTCTTTGTATACCACTCATACTCTTGTTGAGGGTTTGCAGGCTTCGTGGCACATTTAACCTTATAGGTCTATAAGTGCATATTTTTACATATTTTACAAGTTTAAAACCCATGGAATTACTTTGTGACATTTACATCACCCTTAAATTATATTTTCCAACATCAAACTCTCCCCAAACATGTAATTTCCCTTAATTTCCTATGTGTAGGCATGTACATAACTATTTAGGCCTACTAGGCCTAATTAGCTTGTCAATACTCTTCACTTTGTTGAAGAGGGATAGATAAGTAAATTAATATTGAGAAATCTTAGAAAAAAATCAAGAGACATTTTTTTTAAATTTATCACTTCACCTCCATGCATGATATCTCACACTTTCACTCTTCTTTGTGACCCTACCTATAAGTGTTTAATTAGGTGTATCAAAATGAGATGTACATATATCCTCCTTTCTTGGTTGGAATTTTAAGAATTAATTGAGTGGTGAAACATGATATTCCTATACTTTCTAAACCTTTTTTAAAGTACAATCATAACTCAGTCACCTTACTTTTCCAAGACTCTACATGTAGGTAACAATTATGCATTCTTATCAGTGTGTGAAAGGTTGGAGGTGAGATTTATTCTTGAAGTGAGTCTTCCAAAACTCTTTTTTTATTTATTTTATCATTTTATCATGTTTATAATTTTTCCTATTATACCTTTTCTCACCCTAAATAGGAATCTATTACTCACATGTTCTCCATCTATAGTCAAGCCTGTAGATGTTCAACTCTAGGCTATTGACTATGAGAGAGGTGAAATTGAGGTTTTCTTATTCATAAAATATATTATTTATTGAATAGTTTATTAAATTTACTATACACCCTTTTGTACCTTATTAACTCATCACTCTATTAGTGTTTTTTAGATTTTCAACAAAACCCTATGTGTGCTTACTTGAAGTGTTTGATTTAGTTTCTCATCTAAGTGGTATGCCCTTCTTGAATATGCTCCTTAAAAATATAGTGACTCCTCATTTATATTTAATAATCCTTTATGATTCAATACCTATTTTTTTAATTCTAACAATGCATACTTTACTTTCTTAGTTTACCTAAATAGGCTTGTAGGTGCCCAATTGGGAGTATGTTTCCCTATGCAAAGAATGTTCTATGAGTATGAGATAGTGATGAGAATGAATCCAATTTTATATATTATGACCATGATATTAATCTCATGAATTATTTAATATAACCTGATGGTTATCTACATGCATCAAAATGGCACCCTGCTCATACTTCCAAAGGAGATCAAACTATATTCATGAAAGTCACATTGGAATACGACTTTTAAAGGATTTTCTTGATCATTTAGTGTCTTAGCTATGCTTTGGAGGTAAACAAGACCTGAATGTTTCCAATAATTTAATAATGCAACATTAAAACACTACTCACTTCCATATTCATACATTAAAGTCTTTATAACATCAATAAATCATTGCCTACAACTTATAATTTATGACAACATGAAGTTTTATAGCTCTCATGAGCTCACACATGTGAACTAGGGGTCGATAATGAAGTATATGGAATATGAGGACCTATAGAAGACACATACAAGCCCTAATCTCATCAACCAAGATAAGAAATGCTCTAAAACTTTTGTAAAGCTGACCTTTTATAGGTGCAGGAGACTAACTTTGACTACTTAGGTTCTTAAGCTTTGTTCATAGAACATTGTCCATTAATATGAAAACTAATTTAAATAATGTAAAGGTCATGATACCCCCTTATTGTACCTAAAATCTTGGATCACCATTTCCTCTCTCTTGTACGGATTGAGCATAAACTTCAATGGCTATCCAAGGTTGCCAAGAAGAGATATGGAGAGAAGGGGCCAGTTTTTTACTTATTCAACTTTTAAACTCATGAATTATATTATTTTGTGACTTCAATGAGTTTCCTCTAAATATATCTAACCTCCTCTAACTCTATTTTGACTTTATAAGTTTGTACAAGTCTAAAAACACCTACAAAACCCTCTTTCCTACATTTTATAATAATTAAGATCTTAAAAGGCTATTGGTGGGAAAGAGGAGGGGAATAAGGAGTAAAATAATTCTTTAAAACCAAGTGGTATGGATGGAGGGAATTTTAAAGGTCATTTTTCAAGTGTATTGGCCTTTTTATGGTAAATAAATGATATTTGACCCCTAGAGAGACCTCTTTTTGCATATAAAATCACTTATTCATGACTTATAATGGCTATAAGACTCTTTAATAATCCTAATTTCAATGTTACACCTTCTCCAAAGGCTCTCTAATTACAAGGTTAAATCACATGGCAAGTTTTAAAGGGCATTTGATAACTTGGAGGGCTAACTGGAGTTTAAAACAATCTTAAATAAGTAAACCATGGAAGGAAACCTTGGATAAAACTTTATACCTCATGTGAACACTTGAAAAATACTTTTACACCTTCCACACCTTGTTAACAAGGTATATCCTTAAGAATTGGTTAAAACAAGCCTAAATTTAACAAGAACATGAAACCTTAACTTCCCCAAATGCCTTAATTTCTGATAAAATACCTTAACTTTATCAAGTAGGGTATAGGCCACTTTATAGGCTTAAAAAATTACTTGAGATACTTCCACTCACCCAAGGACAACTCATGAAAACTTACCACACCATCATATGACTTAAAACAAGCTATCACATGAGGATCTCTTAAGCAATGGCTAACACATACTTATGAAACCTTAAAAAATGATAAAATGATTAAAAAATACCATTTGAAGATCATTACAAGATTTAAGAAGACCATGAAAGTTTTTTGGGGTCCTATGAGAACTTTTTAGACTATAGGGGTTGATGATTTGGCCTGGGAGGTTAATTTACCAATATGAGGTTTGAGGGAAAGCAAGTTAAATGCATTATTTGACAAGTTGTATGGATTTGAGGGGTTATGGAAAGGTTTTAAAATATAAAAATGGATTTATAAGACCTTTTATAATGTTCCACCCTCCAAAAGGGAATTTAATGAGTAACCTAAGAACTCTTTAACCCCTTCATGAACTCATAAGTACCTTTTAGGACCTTTTGAAGGCTTACTTTATTTTACATTAAGAATAACCTTAATAGGCCTATACAAGATTATCATGATGATACAAAATTATTTAGAATATTTTTGGGTGAATTTACCCTTTAAAATCATTTCATATCTCCAATTGTAAAATAAGCTTCATTAACCATCATAACCTTAGGATTGGCTTATTGGACCTTCTAACAAGTTCTTGCATTGGGCATCACTAGGAATGTTTTTAGACATGGAATGGGGTTTAAAAAGTTTATCAAGGCATCAAAAAGAACTTGAACACACATTTTTCATTGAGAAGTCCTCCAATAAGTCTCTTGTATATCTAATACAAGCCAAGATCTCATCAAATGACTATTAGGCCTTATCAATTGAATTAAGAGGCTCAAGTAACATTAATAGTATCAACATACTTGATCTTAGGGTAACATAGTCATATTTAAGGTGTTTTTAAGGACTATACTTAGATGGTTCTAGAAAAAAAAGATACTCTCCAAGCATGTCAAGTATCAAGAGACCAAGGGTGGCTATAATATCTAACATTTTGGTGACTTACATGGGCCACTTACCTACTAAGTGGGAATATAGTAGCCTTAAGTATCCATTGTCCATATGATTCACATATTATTTTCTATGACTAAATTATGAAGGTAAAACCATGGTTGTAACATGAAAGACCATCATTGAAAGAACTTAAATTTTGTTCTCCAACACATAGAAAAATGAATCAAATAATAACAATAACTATGACAAAACATTTAGAGGGATGATAAAACACTACAATTATCAACATAAAATGTGTGACATCACTTTTAAAAATTAAAAAGAAAACTTTGAAAATGACCCACTCAACCTGGATCAAACTAAAACCCCTTGAAATAATTTATACTCCATATAAATATATCATCATGTTATTGATAGGGGTAAGTAAAAGATGGATTTTTAGACTAAATACTTAACATATCAACTCTTAATAATGGTTTTGTAGTAATTAATATTATCTTATTCTCTCTATCTTTGATCCCCAATCTCACTTGCTTGCTCTTGAACTAATCAACTAGGTCAAGAATGCTTTATATATTAACAAAGTTATATGGTAGATCATGAGTATTCAATGTAGCTAATTAGTGTGTATATATATATATATATATATATATATATATATATGTATGTATGTATGTATGTATGTATGTATGTATGTATGTATGTATATATAACATTTTACTAATATTTAGACAAAAAACTAATCTTCTCTTGAAATAAATCATCATCAAGATTAGGACAACTTACTTGTTTTCTTTGGAAACTGATATTACCTATGATTGGATAAGTTAATATTTATCTTCTAGGTTATATTTAGACCTTTAAAACTGAGGGATGACCACTAAAAGTCCATTAGTATCTTTGTGTTTATTTTCATAGGTTTTGATGGATACATAAAAGCTTCAAATTCTTTAAGGAGATAAAAATATTTCTACCATGCTTCATCAATATCTACTTTGGGATCTAGAAGACTAGGTAGAATGGTGTTATTGGGAATGCCAAATTAATCTTCACATGATGGAACCTCATTCTTGTTTTTATCCTAATTAGTGACTGTATATATGTAAAATTTACACGATGTGACATTTTTGATACAAATTGAATGATGATGTAATGACCTCTTATTTTTTGGTCCACATGGAACTCTCTAGATCTATCCCTTCCCCATGCTTCCATATTCCTCTTTTTCCTCATTTTGGTCCCTTTGATTCTATCCTTCCTAAACATTTTTTATTTAGATTAGAAACTAACCACAGGTCATAAGACTACTACCCTAGGTGATAGAACCACCCTTATATGTTACAAAACCACCTCTTATTTTACACAACTATTGTGGTGATTGTGTGATTTAGGAGGTTATTTTGACACAGAGTGATGGTTTTGAATTAAAAATGTGGTAGACTTGAAATTATTAATGGAAATTGTTTCATATTAAGTGGTTTTTTTTAAACCACCCCTTCATAAAGTGAAAACTCTACCATAGTGGAAATGCCTTCCAAAATTAACTCTAGTAACTCCAATTTTCATGTGTTTTACAAATTAGCTTTGCATTTCAAATTTTTATCACTTTTTTTTCACCTCTAATCATGCCAAACTCATTCCCTCTTCTATTTTTAGTATTATTTAGTTACTCTCAATTCGAACTCATATTCACACTTAGTTGAACTCCTCCATGCAAGATCCCATCTCTTTCTACAAGAAGGTCAATTTTGGTAAAATTTTAGATCCAAGAATCATCATTAGAAGTTATCATTGACAATATTTTTCAGCCATAACCTTTCTAAAATTACCAAGAGATTCAACCTCTATTATTTTCAAGTTTACTACATATTTGTAAGTGAAGAAGTGTTTTTATTGAAAGTAACTAAGACTTTGCAAGCTAAGATATTATCCAATCTCAGTTCAGTTTCTCTCCATTTTTGGATTGTCTCCCTATTTTCCCATCTTTTTATAGTCTTTTTACATATTATAGCTATATATTTTATATAATTTATGAAATATCATGAGGAGTTAACATACTGAGGATTTTCATATCAACACACTACATGCACTTCAATTGATCTATTCTAGAATAAGGTTGGAGATTTTTTTATTTCCATTGTTTTTCTTCATTATAGTATATTTAGTATATATTTTTTGTGTTATATTAGCTTTATATATTTATAAAAATGATCATATTTGATATTGAAATATATCTTTTCATTTTAATTTGTCTTTGCTACAAAAACATAGCTAGTTTTGATTTTTGCTTGAATTTTAGTAGACTAGTTTCCTTTCAAATTATAAATAAATTTTACCAATAATAATAATAATTATGTTATAAAATATCTAGGTAATTTATATCCAAGACAACTTTTATTTTATTCATTATCTAAATAAAACTCTTACATTCTAGACAATCACCTGGGCAAACATATAAGCATATACAACTGTAAGTGCATACCCAAGAGTAGTAGATTGATGATTTTTTTTTTTTGAAGAATTAAAATCAATGTAATTTTCATCTCTTAAAATATAAAATTAGGCCATGAATCTCTTTTTTCCATTATAACAAATCATTTATAAAAACTTGTTCTTAGCAAACTATGGAAGTTAAAAAGCCATGCTAGTTTGTTTGTGGAATAAAATTAGTAGAAGGTGTTTTGTCGCTACTATTTTATATCATATTTATTGTTGAATTTTATTAATACATAGTATTTATTTATACATATAGTTCATATCATACAAAAAAAAAAAAAATTAATCTAGTTTGCATATAAGTAAAACTAGGATAAATTAACATCTTACATGATAACACATATTTATTCGCCTCTTCTTTGCATGTGTCTCAAAAATTAAAAGAAAATGATTAAAAAGAGATTTTTTATTTCATTTAATTTTATATTTTATATTATTTTACTTTCATTAATTTATCTTCAACAATCAAGTATTTATTTATTAAAAAGCAAGAAAGTCTAAAAACAAGCAAAAATAAGAAAAAATAGTTTAAAAATCCTTGTTAATACATTCAAGTTATACCTAAATCCTTGAAATAATGTGAAAGAAACAAAATAACACATAATACTTGTCCATACACATAATCACCATACATCAAGTCATTCTTCAAAATTCCATCAAGCACACTTTAAAAGCCATTGCCTGAATAAGCTTATACATTTTTCCCTGGCTTTTACCTAGTCTTATTTGGATGATCCTCACTAAGACATGAAGTCTTGTACATAATGGTTTATTACATATATTTATATCACTTGGTATCACTATCATCAAACAATATGACATCAACATTGAATTGAGATGTGAGGTATTTCAAGCCACTCGAATTCCCCATGTCATCATAGAGTTTTTAGTTGCTTTAGAAGAGCAAGAACAAATCTTTGATCTACATATAATTATCCTTACATATAACATGGGATGTTAACACAATTTTATCCAAGACTATTATCCCATCCACACCTCTTTATTCTCATTGGGTCTAGCCTCATCATATATCATTCACCTTTATTGTATGATATTGACTAGGTAAAATCAAGTCAAATAAGTAGACTTTTTCCCATGAGTCATCCAACTTGATCTCCCTCATTTCCATGAACATATAATTTACCAATAAATCTACATTATTTTTATATCAAATATTGGGGTACCTTGGAGTTCTATTTCTGCACAACTTGACATTCTTAATGAGCATTGAGATAATCTTGAGGTCTTTTGGTTCCATAATGAGAACCCATTACCACTACTTATCCCAAATCCCATTACACCAAATAATAAACCTAATCCATATCCCATAAATTATGTTAATTACCTAAACAGGCCTTGGGGAGTTGAGTGTATAGGTTAGCATGTGTTAATTTGTGTGCATATAGTGGTAACCTCAAATTATTTAATGAGATCAAAACACTACTACATCACTTCATCAAATTTATATTTTTGATTTATGGGAGTTGGTATAAATGTGCCTTATTCATTCATAAAATAATATTTATTCATGAATCTTTCATAAAATCATATGGGTCAAATTCATAATGACCTTTTTCTCAACCTTTAAACAAACAATCATAAACATTTTCTATTGGTGTATTGGTATCATGATAAGTAGCATCTTCCTCATGAAAGATGTAAGTGCCTAAATCAATTTATTTAATAAGCTTATCAAGGCCATGTTAATGTGTTTAATTACCCATTCATCAAGTAAAATATAATGTATGCCTTCAAGAGGCGTGGATGGTTTATGGTCTAGGACATACTCTTCTTGGTAAAGAATTATGTAATTAACACTAGAAACATTGGGTATATAAGGCAATATGTGATGTCTGCCAATTATTTTGGATTTTTATAGTGAATTTAATTCCATACCTTGTATTAAAAAACATGTGAGACCAATATTATGAAAAGTGTCCCTAAATCTTAGCTGTGAAGTTTCTATATAGGCATAATAGAAAGTAGGGTGGGAGATATATAATAAAATCATCCTTAGGTATTGATAAATTAGTAAAAGAATTCAAAGTAAAACTCAATCCATTAACCATACCAATTTTTTTTGTTTAATGTACCATATAATTACAATACTCATTTAGTTTTTATTTAATAATTCAATCTTAATTTATTATCAACTTGCTTATGCATCACAAACTTACTTACACTAGAGTCAATCATATAGTTATGAACTAATTAGTCACTTATGATTAGAGAAATGTAGAAATGAGGAGGATTATCATTCATCATTGGATTTTCTCCCTTAGTATAAGATGAATTAGTAAGGAATTATTCTAATCCCCTTGTTGGTCCACCTTAAATATGAATGTTAGATAATGCTTCTTATAATAAATCCTTTTGGCCTAGAATGGACAATGTCTCCCATAAGGAGATATTGACATTTGTCTTCTTAATTTTTTTTAATGATGTTTAAAATAAAACTAATAACTTTTGGTTTTACCTTAAGAGAATAAATAATCTCTTTAATTTGAGTGGATTGAACCTAATCCTTGCATTAGAACTTAGTTCTTGTGGATTAGTTTTTCTTCATATGCTCAACAATATTTAATGGTATTTGAGTTCCCTTTATCTATAATTTTAGTACAATTGTGTCCTCTTTTTTATGTGTGATATTTTGGAACTATATTTCCTTAGGTAAATCCTAACTTGATTATGTTTGAGTGATTTAATAGATGCCCTCTCTTTAGTAGCCTCTTGATAATCATGTGGAGCTAAAACTTGACCAATTGAAGAAGATGGATCTCCCTCTATTTCTATAATTTTTAACCTTTTTATTATGGGCTACTAGGGTGATTACCTTGTTTTAAACCTCATTATAATTTATGGAAAAAAATTAACCTTATTTATAATTTATAATAGTTGACTCACCTTACACTTGAGTTGGTTCATTCCCTACTTCAACTTATGGAGTTGGTTCACTTGACTACACTTGAGAAGATGACACTCTTTAGACCATCAAATCTTAGTCAAGTACCCTAATTTCATAAGTTATATAATTTTGAGGTTATTTATATATAAAAAACCATTCATAATCCTACACCAAGTTTTTTTCATTAGAATAATTTATTTTAAGTTACTAGTAGGATTAGGGTTGTGACTATTATAAGGCCTAACATGATTAATCTGGCCTTATTCTTGAGAATTTCCCTGAGAGAGTTCTATATTAGGTTAGAATGGATGATTATATGATTGATATGTCCTATAATTCTCTATATTATAACTATTAAAAGTAACTAATTCATTACCATAGCTTTGAAATAGTAATTTTACCTCATGTAGTTCACTAGGAGTAGTTGTCCCTTGACTAGATGGTTAGTTTTTGGCACAAGAATGGGTGAATGTCTAGGTTGTGTAGGGGTAATTTTTGAAAAATTGGAAAGGGAGTCATTATGTAAATTTTTACATCTTGTATGAGGAATTTTTTTATCCCTAATGGAGATATCATTAACATCATGAAGATTTTTACTCCCCATAGATTGGACCATAACTATTCTTTCACTATTCAAAGTTCTTAAATAATATAAGAAATTAGTGTTAGGGGTAGGTTTAATTTTTTTTGTGAAACTATCCCATGTTTTTTGAAATTCAAAATTGTAATCCACCATGAACTCATGTGGAACTTTATTGATGGTGACTAGTATATCCATGAGTGAATGGTGATCAATTTTATCCTCAAATTGGTGGCACAATATTTCTCCCAACTCATACTAATTTTTTATTTAACCTAGTTGTATACCTATGTACCATTAGACATCTATCCCCTTTAATAATGTATCTTAAAGCCTCATAACTACACTTCCCTATGTGACATGGTGAAGTAACTGATGTTTTCAACATCCTAGATGTGTTCAATAGGTGTTGTGGAGCTTTCACCAGTGAAGGATGAGATTCTCTTTATGGATGCAATAGGTATGTCATCATACTATTGGAGAGGAAATGGGATGACACCATTTAAGGGTACAAAGAGTTATTTCCTTGATGCTACCATGTGAGAGATTTGAGGTGATAGTGGGATATGTTGGGGGGAATTGACACTAAAAGGAGGTATAGAATATGGAGAAGACCTTGGAAATCTCTTTCTTTTAACTGAATCTAATGGAAACTCAAAAAAATCAGCCTATTTACCTCTATAAAATGCTCTTGTTGTTAATTTTAACATAAATACTTGGTAATAATTTGCAATTAAGATATTCTAAATGCCTTTTAGAGTCACCAAGTGCCTAATATGTGTGTACAATAGTTCTAACTTTCCATGAGAAACATATAATTATTAGCAAAGTATTCAATTCTTTGAAGTAGTAGTCCCATAAGGCATACCATAAAATTTTGTCACATTGAAATGCACTCTATGAGGTCTTGAGACCTATTTCAACTAAAACTATGGAAACACTCTTAGGTGTAGGTCACCTATGATAGGAGTGAATCTCTAGATAAGGCCATTTTTTTGTCAAACCACAACTTACTTGTTTTAATACTAGTTTTTATCCCTTAAACCTACTTTAACAAAGCCTATCTAAGTTACACTGATATTTTAATCATGAAAATAGAGATAATGAAGCTAAAAACTTGAAAATGAGGCGATGCACCAAGATTGAGGATTTTTTTCTACTAGCCTAAAATATTACAATAGGACTGATAAAGATTAAATTTTATTCTACACAATCTCCAAATCAGGTTTATAATGTATAAGTATTTCATATAACAGTTGTGACCTATGTTCCAAATAGAAAGGATAACCAAATGGTCTTACACAAGACACAATTTGTGAAGTTCCACAACTAATCACTTACACAACCAGCTATAAAACAACATATGACCTATAAAAGACATTAATACTTGAACTAAGGTGAAGGGAAATAGACATAAACAAGGGATACCACTCTCTTATTATAGGCATAATCACTAAAAGGTGGGGGGTGAACCAGTGAGTCCAAATAATCTAACTTCATTTTTGATCTTTATAAACACTTAATCAATTACCACAAGCATTTACAAATTATACACATCATTCATAGCAATTATCAAGATAGACAATATAAGATCAATCACATAACACATGATGAGAAAGAGAGACAATGCAAGATCAATCACATAACACATGACATATGTGGGAAACCCTCTTGGGTAATAAAACCCACTGGAACCTACAATTGGACTATTGTCCTATAATAATAAGAACCAATTTAGACCATCTAAAAATGATCAAGAAACTACCATTCCTTATTTTAGTGAGACTATAATTTCATAAAGAGCTATCACACCTCTCTAGCTGAGCTACAATAAAAACTAGTCTTTTATCAGGTTTTACCTTGTAAGGAGGCTTGAACCACCTTAGATGATGAACTACCATAAAAACACCTATAAAGACATCCACCTTTGTACTGATGTCTTCAACACTTGATGATGGACCTCTGATCATCACTCTTCACATTCACTCAAACTCAATCTACAAGATCACTATTCTACCAATAAAATTATGACCTAAAATTCATAAAAATATTCCTCAAACTAATATTCTCATAAACTCATCCATAAGGCACCCTACCCCTCCTTCACTCCCCAATTCACATACACAAGCCTCTCTCAAAACTCTTTGAAGTCTCTCACTTGGACACACCTACAAAAAATCTATCAAAACAACAAAATTCATGACCAAATGGTCATTCACATAATCCACACTCTGACCTACCTCTCAGATCAACCACCAAGCTCATACAGTCTTCACTTTGCCTTCATTTGTAATATACTCTCTCAAATAACCTCTTGAGCAACTTGCTCATTATGCCTCCTCTAGGCTCATTAGGTCCACTAACCTGTATGTCATCCTACACCAACTTAATTAGATAAGCATATCTAATCCTCTTCATAATGTAATATTACTCATTGACCTATACCTTCTCTTTCAAATTTTCTTACCTTCACCCGGTTCCACATTCACACTCCCTCATCGAAGTGCTACGAATCTAGAAACCATTACATTTGGTTTCACTATATATAAAAAATTCATGATTATCAACATCTTGGTCAATAATTAGGCATGTATAAAATCTTAAGACATCTATCATATGAATATATAACTCAATACAATCTTTATATGTTGGGCATAACATATATGGGTCACCCTTAAGTAACTACACCTTTTAATAAGGCCTTTGTATCCCTTATAGGTCTCATGTGAACCCATTCACTCATTTATAACTTCATCAAATAAAAAAAGAAAAAAATAACTACTAAAAAAATAATGAACCACTCCAAATTATATATAATTACACCTTAAGTTCCAAAAACCAACATATTACCCTTCTATTTAAGCATAATTAGCTCAAACAATATTCTGTGCACACAGTCATTATGAACAAACACATAGTCATATTATAAACCATTTTTCATACTAAATACAATTGTTTAAACATTAAAAATGAATTTAGAGAATCCTCATGGAGTCTATGACACTCCCCAATAGATAATTCACCATGAAACATCCAAACAACATCTACATAAGATTAATTACTCTTCTCGGGTCACTTGTAGATTAAGCATGAACACATAGTTAAATATAGAGATTAATAAATTTGAATTTAGATAATTAAAAATATTAAAATAAGTTTCATTATATTCTCCATGGATTATTATTCATATTTTATTTTTAAAGCATGAGTAAATTCATCCTAGATCAAAAGTTATGGTCTAAAAACCGTAAACTAGTTTTTCACTTATTAAATTCAAATATTTAAATGTAAATGATCACAGTTAAACTTTGAACCATTTTATTTCATCTCATGTCCTTTATAATTAGATAAATTATGAACCATTTATATTTTCCTAACTTTAATTCATAGGCACTAATTCTCAAATGTTAAGCCTCAATCACTTTAACCTCATTTCATGCAATCTTGCAATGTTGACTCAATAGGCATTATCAATATTTGTGGATCAACCAGGATTTTAATAAGAAATTATCACCATTAGATCAAGATATAAGAACACATAATCAATATTAGATACTTATCATTTACCTTCTCTCAATTTTAAATCTCAAACACTTTTCCTCAACTTGCAACATCCTGATATCTTGGAATAAACATGCTCCATCTATCTTTTTGTAAGGAGCTTGATCTTTACCTAATTTAAGCATTGAACACTTTAAACTATTTAAATTCTTACACATTTTATATATTTATGTTTAAAATCTTGAGAAATATTTCATCTCCATTTGGTTATGAACTTTAATTTTGTATAGATTTAGCTAAGTATCAGAACCATTGTAATATGCCTAGAAGACCAACTTTGGACCATAATAACTTTTTCCTCACTCACTTGCATGATCTAAAATTTGGACCATATTATATAATAAGATAGTATAATCCAACCATGTGTAAAAATAATATTGAAACCTCTACTTGTGTGAGATATAATTCCATTAATTTTCTCACTCAAATTTATTTCTGCCATAGAACCAACTATGTCAAGAGTTATCTAGAAGGCCAACTTTGCACATGCATATCTTTTGATGCGCTTCATCTCATGATATTAAATTTATGAATAATTAAATAGGAATAAAAATAAACAAACTCATATGATCATATTATCCTAAAATTTCCATATGCATGAGATATGCTACCATCAAAATGATTACTCAACTCTTTCTTGCTTCATGCAAATTTGGTTAAGTATGGGAAAACACTGTCAAAATGCCTGGGAGCCCAAATTTGTGCTTAAATATATTTTAATAAACTTATGTTCATGACATAATACTTAGGAAATATCAAATAGGGACTAATTTTATCACAACCATATGAACAACTCCCCTTGACTCATTCCCATATGGCAATGGTGACATCATCAAATTGCTTACTCATATTTTTTACCACTAAACCAAAAATGTCTAGATAAAAACTATGGAAGACCAGATGTATTCCAATTATTATCATAATAACTCAAATAATATAAAAATATTAGGTACCTTTTTCACATGTTAAATACTCTATACTCATCCCTGGACATCTCTAACCATGCCAAAATAGAAGATCAACCAATCATACTTCAAGCATACTAGGAAAATCACATTGCACACTTTGTCATTGTCACTTAGGATATCAAATAACTTCATACATTCAATATGACACCTCCATGACATCACCATGACATCATTTAAAATACTCCAACAATCTCCTCCTTTGTCATTGATGTTAACAAACATCATATATAGTAATATATGACTCATCTTCTCTCTCTTCAAGCACTCTCACAACAAGAACTTTCTTCCCCTTTGACATAATGAAAAAGTGGGAACATGATATTAAGGACTTGAAAAGACCATAAAAAATAAATGACCATCTTAAAAATGTGATACAAACTTCCCCGTACCTTTAACCTACCTCTTCTTGCCTTGATAACTTCCTCTTGCTCTATGCCAACACTCTCTTTAACCAAGAACTAAAACCAATGAAGAAAGAACACAAAAAAAACATTATAATATGATTAAACACACCAAGAAACATATAAGAGGGACTCTTCTATGTTATATGAACCATTTCACCACTTGAGCATCTTCAGATCTCCATACACCATGTGGAACCACCATACATGCTTACTAGCCTTCTCTCTTAATGCTACCATAAGGACCACCAATAGAAATTCATGCCACTAAAAATATAAGATAAATGAAATAAAAAAACCTAGGAACTCACCTTGAAATATTCATGCCTTTCTCTTTTGGATAATTTTATCAAAAAGGAACTCTTATTCAAACTAGGCATGTCTAGCCTCCTTATAGCCCTACTTGGAACTTATAGATACCATAATTTTTATTAGACACATATTCAAGAATTGAAATTTCATATGTATATCACTCTCATATGCCCCCCAAATCAAACAAATTTTCATCACCAAGCTCATCATATAAAAAAAAACTTCCTTCACAAACCTACTAGCCAATTAACCCTCCATATTGACAAAAAATTGAATAACTTGAGAACCAAAAACCTTTTAATATATATGAAGATTTATTTGAAAACTGATTTGGCCCATTCAAATTATTAATAATCCTCAAATCTCAATTCACAAGGCAAACCATTTTTTTAGTAGAGCTTAAAACCCTAGAATCTCAAAACAAATGAGGTCAACACAACACCTTCCAGTCAACACACATTCCTAAAACTTCTTGCACACCTATGGATAGATAATAAATTATTCTAGACAAATATTTGAGCTTTCACACCATTGGGAACATAGATTTCCTATAACCCATTTTAGGTCTGTTTATCCTTAAGCTAAAAAATAAGAAAATTGAGAGCACTCAAAAATCTTCAATTTGCACAAACACACCTTCAAACCAAAAAACCATTGGTATAACATCATAAAAAAGTACACAAAACTTTATAAGAATCAAATTTTTTCTTGATATTTCATAAATCTCATTAATCCACTTGGAAACACCCATTTTGACCTTTTTTTATAGTTCCTTCACAAACCTCTAGAGCAAACCCATCATCTTGTTGCTCCCCCTTAAAAAAAGATCTTCTCTGATTGGCATTATCATCTTGAGCACACAAACTTGATTTTTCACACCTTATTTCTTATATTTAACTACTCAGTCCTCTGATCTTAGGACCTGACCCATTACAAATCTCCCCCTAACTTCATGCTTCATTAGGAATATGACATCTTCAACAAGTCTTTAAATACTGTCTAATCACATCAATACTCATATAGAGATACCTTATCTTCATAACACTATGAAATTCCATGGCATACATAATTATTTAACAAGCCTTTAATAGGCTTAACAAGATCTAGAATATAAGCCTAGAAAAAAAGGCCTTCAACTTATAGTCTTACCTTGCATCTACCACAAACTAATATGCAGATTGATATTTGAAACTTACCTTTATACCGAAGCATCTAAACAATGACCAACAAGCTAATTCTTTCTCAAGATAAGATAACTAAGATTATTCACAAGCTTATTTTATCCAATAAAAAAAATATATAAAAAGAATGCACAAACATACCTTATTTTTATACCTTCTCATCAAACCATATCTGACAACCACCAAGCTTCCTCTGATTGACAAGTGTCTCCTTGAACCCTAGATAGAGACACCATCCCTTAACATGGAGAGAATAAAAGTCCCAAAACTATAGAGATTATAATATATCCATACCATTTTCTATCTTGTAGTCCTACCTCATTTATCAATTGATTTTTAAGGGATGCTTTGCTTTAGATTTGTCAACAAATGCTGACAACATAAAATATTGACTCTCCTTCATTTTTGATTCTTTTTCCATCTTGGCAAACAATCCATCAAGACTCTTAAAATCAATAGGGTTAGAATTCTTAGTCTTTATTACCTTAGGTCTCCATACCATAACTTTACCCTTCTTATCTTTTGTAGCCATCTTACTTTATTCTTGAGCTTATCTTGATTTGCAACATAGCTTTCTAGACCAACTTTCTTACCAACCTTATGACTAGAAGAATTGGTAATGATTACCTTTGGTTTCCATACTTGAGTTTATCCTTTCTCAAACCTTCTAGGACATTTATATCCTTTTAAATATCTTGAAAACCTCTTAAAACCATTTGGGCATAATCTAGCAATATATCCACTCTTATGAAAATTGAAACAAATAACATCATTTTTACCTTTTGACAAATTTTAATTTTGATCCATATTTGGCCTAAAAATCCCTCTATCATAGCTCCATAAATGTCCATACTTGACTAAATTCATTATTGACACATTTAGCTATCTAACTAATCTTATTTCATTGCTCTTGCCCTACTCTAACTTATTTTGATCTTCTTCAAGCTTGCTTATCTTGACAAAAAATTGATCATGTTCATCTATCAATGGACCTAGCTTGGTTTCTAATTGAATTATCTCATCCTTTTTAGCTCTTACACTTGAAATTTCAGCCATTAACTAACCTTTGAGAACTTGGATAGTCTCCTTATCACTCTTATCTTCTTTAGCCATGCCATCCTTTATTCTACATGCTTGTTCTATCAAACATACCTCAAGATAATTAACTTGTGCTTTAACACCTTTGATCATATTTCTCATATCATTATTCTTATTCTTTTACTCCTTTAGTTTACCAATTGTACCCATGAGCTTAGACTCTAGATAAAATTATTCACTATCATGGCAAAATTATTTATCAAACATGATGTCCTTTTATTTTGAACACAAAATTTCCTTGGCATCTATTACCTAAACCTTGAAATCATTGATAATATTCTCATCCTCTTTGGCATCTTTCTTCAAATTAAATATATGTTCTTCAAGTTCCTTGATCACAACCTTCCACTATGGATTTTCTTTCTTCAACTTCTTAGTCATATGTGTACCTACTTAGGATCACCTTCAAGTTGTTAGACTTCCTCTAAAGGACCCACTCTGATACCAATTATTAGAGGTGTAACCATTAAGAGGGTGGGGGGTGAATTATTGAGCCCAAATAATCCAAATTCAATTCTAATCTTTACAAACACTTAATCATTTACCACAAGAATCTATGAAGTGTACATATCATTCATAGTAATGAATAAGAGAAATAATGTAAGATCAATCACATAACAAATGACATATGTGGGAAATCCTCTTATGGAATAAAACCCACTAGAACCTATAATTGGACTACTATCCTATAATAACAAGAACCAATTTAGACCATCTACAAATGATTAAGGAAATACCATTCCTGATTTTAGTGAGATTGCAATCCCACAAGGAACTACCATACCTGTCTAGTTGAGCTATAATAAAAAATAGATTTTTATCAAGTTTTACCTTTCAAGGAGGTTGAAACCACCTTAGATGCTATGATGCCACAAAAACACCTATGAACACATCCACCTTTGCACTGATGTATTCAACACCTGATGATGGACATCGAATTATCACTCTTTACCTTCACTCATACTCAATCTACAAGAACACTATTATAATAAAAAAATGTGACCTACATGTCATACAAATAGTCCTTAATCTGATCTTCTCATCAAATTATCCATAGGGCACTCTACCCCTTCTTTGCTATTGAATTCACATACATAAGCCTCTCTCAGAACTCTCCCAAGTCTCTTAATTTGACACACCTACAACATCTCTATCAAAATAACAACATGAATAGATGGTCATACACATAGTCCATACTCTAATCTATCTCTTATATTAACTAACAAGCTCATATAGTCTTCATCTTACCTTCACTCATAATATACTCTCCCAAATAGCCTCTTGAGCAACTTGCTCATTATGCCTCCTCTTGGCTCATTAGGTCCACTGACCTATATGTCCTCCTACACCAACTTAATCAGAAAAGAATGTCTAACCCTCTTTTCTTTCTGATATCCCTCACTAACATGTACCTTCTCTTTCAAAGGTTCTTACCTTCACTTGGTTCCACATTCATACTCCATCATCCAAGTCTTACGATTCTAGAAACTATTACATTTGATTTAAATATATATAGAACATTCATAATTATCAATATATTGGTCAAAAAATAGGCATGTCTTAACTCTTAAAACATCTATTATAAAAATACATAGCTTAATACAATCTTCATAGGTCGGCCATAACATCTATGGGTCACCCTTAAGTAACTACACCTTTTAATAAGGCCCTTGTAGCCTTTATAGGTCTCATGTGAACCCATTCATTCATTTAGCACTTTATTAAATAAAAAATAAAATAAAAAAACTACCATAATCATGGACCCATTCCATATGATCTATAGGTCCCCCTTAAGTGCCAACAACTAGCATAATACCCTTTTGCTTAAGCACAATTCACTCAAATGATATTCTGTGCACACAATCATTATGAACAAATATATAGTCACATTATAAACCATTTTTCATATTTTAAACCTTAAAAAATCACTCATATAATATTAAAATAGTATAAAACACTCCCAAATATCTAATTCACCATGAAACATCAAAACAACATATACATAAGCTCAATTACTCTTCTCGGGTCATGAACACATACACATATCAAATTTGGATGTTAAAGAAATTGAATGTTCACACTTTCAAATATTAAAATTAGGTTTATTATATGTTTCATAGATTAATATTCATATTTTATTTTTACATCATGAGAAAATTCCTCCTATATCAAAAGTTATGGTCCAAAAAACATAGACTAGTTTTTCCCTTGTTAAATTCAAATATTTAAATGTAAATGGTCATAGTTAAAATTTGACCACTTTTCTTGCATATAATGTCCTTGATTATTAGATAAATTACACATAATTTATCTTGTTCTAACTTTAATTCATAGGTGCCAATGCTCAAATGTTAAACCTTAGTCACTTTGATGTCATCTTGTGCCAATCTTGCAATGCTAACTCAATATGTACCATCGAACTCTATAGATCAACTAGGTCTTTAGTAAGTAAAGCTCACCATTAAATCAACTTATATGAACACCTTCTCACAATTGGATATTTATACTTTACCTTTTATTAGCATTAAACCTCAAAAACCCTTCTTCATCTAATAATATCCTAATATCTTGGAATAAACATTCTCTATCGATCCTTTTGTAAGGAGCTCGATCTTTACCTAGGTTAAGCATCAAATAATTTAACCTATTTAACTTTTTGTGCACCATAGATATAAATTTATGAACTACCATGAATATTTGGATCTCTATTTGGTCCTTAAATTTAACTTTTTGTATATTTAGCTAAGTATGGGAACCATTACAATATGCTTGGCCAACTTTAGACCATAATAACTTTTGCCTTCCTCATTCACATGATCTGAAATTTGGACCATATGATCTCCTCACATAGGATAATCCAACCATGCATAAAAATAATCCTAAAACATCTTATCATGTGATATATAACTATCATAATTTTTTCACTCAAATTTCTTTCTACGACAGAACCAACTATGTCAAAAACTGTCTGGAAGGCCAACTTTGTATGTGCATATCTTTTGATGCGCTTCATCACATGATCTAAAATTTAGATCAAATAGACTAAGAATAAAACTAAAAAAATACACATGATCATATTATCTTAAAATTTACACACATTTTAGATATTACACCATCAAAATGCTTAATAGACTCTTTCTTGCTTCATACAAATTTGGCTAAGTATGGGAAAGCACTGTCAGAATGCTTGGGAGCCAAACTTTGCACTTGCATATATTTGACTATACTTATGTGAATGACCTAAAATGTAGAGAATAAAAAATAGGGAATAATTTTATAAAATCCATATGACCAACTTCCCCTTGACTCATTCCCATGTGGAAATGATGATTTCATCAAACTACCTACTTAGATTTTCTGCAACTAGACCAAAAGTGCCTAGATGAAAACTATGGACAACTAGATGAATTTAAATTATGCTCACAATCACTCAAAGAATAGAAAAATTATTATGGAGATTTTTTACATGATTAATAATTTATACTCATCCTTAAATATCTCTAACCATGCTAAAACAAAATATCAACCAATCATACTTCAAGCATACTAGGACAAACACATTGCACACTTTGTTGTTATCGCTTAGGCTATCAAATAATTTTATCCATTCAAAAAGACACATCCATGACATCACCATGACATCATTGATAATACTCCAACATCTGTACCAAATGTATTTATAATAACACTAAAATCACACAATTTACAAGCTTAGAGAAGGTAAAAAATAGTCTTTATTCAATTAAATGGCCTTGAACTAGCATTACAAGTCTCTACAGAAGTATAGTTTTGATATACCCATTAGAGGGATGCATAATAAGGAATTTACAACAATATATATAAGAAATAAGAGGTGAAATAGGATAGGATAACACTAGAATAATACATAAATTCTATTTTTACACCATTAATATAACACATGTAAGAGAATAAACTAGTGGAAAATATGACCATTAAGTTCTCCCTAATATATTAGGCCTCTTCATGATGATCTTTAAGAAATTTGGCATATTAGTCAAGGTGATAGACTTTATTTCTATTATTTTTGTCCTTTTGAGTGGTTGAAAATACATGGTTTGGTCCTTGAAGGCTACTCTTCTCTTGTAAAATATAACTCTCCTTGTATTAAAGGGCTTAACTAGCCCATATCTACCTCTCATGCATGTTGACTATTTGACTTGGAACAAGATCAACTACACTCATTTGGATTTGTGTATTAAATTGTCATGAATACCACTCCATAGATGGAGTTACATCTCTTTAGGATTATTTTCTACATTGGCATCCTATTTCATGATTTTCATTACCATTAATCTCCACCCCTCGTAATGATTGACATGTTGAATATGTTTCTACTCATTTTTTTGCTTTTACATTCAGAAGAAGGAAGAAACTAAAGATAAAGGTTAGGGGTTAGATGATACCTAGATTAAGTTGTGTACCATATCTATATGTTGTAGGATCTCCTCTTTGGCTATGGAGGACACACCTGTAGAGAGAAAAAAACTTAAACAAAGAGAATGTTAGATAGATATATGGTGGACTACCAAGCGATATGCTCGGTCCCAGAAGTGTAAAAACTTCCTTGAGGGATGACAGTCCACTATTTGATAAAAAGAGTGTTAGAAAAATAAATAATAATGACTTAAAGAAAGAGAAATAGATAATGTGTACCTGATTCCTACAATCTATCTCTCACAGTTGCCAATGTTGGTTAGTTTGTCGTCGTCGGTTGGTCAATGTTGCCGACGTCAATTATGCTACCAACGTCTAGGGGCAATGGGCCTTGGATGGGTTTTAGGGTTGTCTATGGTTGACAGAAGGGTCTGTGGAGATTGGAGGTCCATGTAAGGTTGCAGGACAATAGATAAAGTCTTAGGAGGGACAAGGGTAGATGGTATGTGTGAGATGAGGTTAAGGATATGGGGAAGACCTCTCAACCTCTCCAGGAAGAAAGCTAGGTTTGGTCTCAATAGTACTCAAAAATAACAAATGGACTAATTACCAATGCATCCTAAATTACTGAAATGAAAGGTAGAAGAATACTTAGCTCTTGAGTGTGCCCGTTGATTGTCTAGAGTCCAGTGAGAAAGACAAGAGCCAAAGAGAAGAGATCCATAGAGGATTTGTGATTCACGATTTGATAGCCTATAAATCAGCATTAGAATTTGGTTTAAGTAAACTGACATCAGCAATCCCACCGGCATCGGTTGATAGTTGACTGACGTCAGTGGCTAGAGAATGAGTAAAAGGGCTATTTTTAGCCCTTTGCCCATTTCTCCATCCACCGAGTGTATTTTCCATTAGAGAATGGTCAAATGATGGGGTTATTATGTAAGAGTGTTGGTTAAGAGGTTGGAATGGGTCTTAGGTGGTTATGATATGAAGGACTTAGTCATAGGGTGAGTCATGAGGTAGGAAATGGTCTTAGGGGTGAGGTGTCCAAGGCGAGGTGTCCTAGGTGATGTGTCCTAGGTGAGTTGTCTAGGGTGATGTCATTAATTCAAAATAAGTATTTTATTTTAAATTAATAATGTGTGTAAGGGACCAAGGGGAGTCGCCACAATTTTGGTGTCTACATTTGCCCCTTTTTGTCTTGTTGGTTGTTCTAACAAACTGCAAGACAAAAATAGGAGTAAGTTGCCCCAAGTATGGGATGAGGTATTCCCCCTCAAAGTGGGAGTCGAGGGAAGGGAACCTGAAACCGATTACTGATTTGATAGGCAGTGGATGGGTATGGTGAAGTTGGAATGTGAATGCTGCAATAGTTGAGATTGCATGTTTACCACTTCACGTGATAGGTAGGCCAAATTGTCATGGTCAAGGTCAAGGAGTGCTAAAATATAAGTAATCGGGCCCCAACATTTAGTCATAGCTGATTGGGTTAAATGATCATAATTGTAGCTCCAATGGTCATCATGTTCCAAGTATCCCAAGCTCAGGAAGTGCTCTTGGAAAATATGAAAATGTCACAAGTAGTGGGGATCAACTTGGGTGTGATTTGATACTTATTAGGGTCGTAATGTGAGGTTGCGTACAATTTTATATCTATTTGTGAGGTAGCATATATACAATCAAAACAACCAAGGCAATGTTGTCTCCGAAGTGGTCATGGTTGAAGGAGATAGTCACGATCTCCAAGGTCATTGGTTGGGTTGAGTTGAGATATAAGTCATCTCAAGTGGTGATCTTGTATGGGAGATATATGTGATCTCTAATGTGCACCATGAGAAGTCAAAGGTGACTTCCACAATGTTAGGGCAGATTGTTTGGTCAGGATTTTGGATAGGTTGGTATAGATAGTTGGTCCATTAGATGGACAGATGAAGGAATGGCCGAGCTAACCTCAGAAGACCCCATGTCAACTGAGTGTTGCCTACATAGCCCCTGTTTGAAGGGCCTCAGGCCAATATAGTTCTCCCCAAAAGGGAAGAAGAGAGTCGATTATGGATTGGGTTTGACTAGGTTAAGTCATGGTTAAAGGTGAAATGGTTTATCCATTAGGTAGATGAACAAACGAATGGCTGACGTCATTAGGGAGATGAATGGGCAAATGGTGGAGCTAACCCTAGAAGATGTTGTATCAACTGAGTGCTGCCTACATAGCCCCTATTTTAAGGGCCTCAGGCCAATGTAGTTCTCCCTAAAAGGGAAGAAGAGGGTCAAAGAGGTTGATATTTGTTTTGGTTAGGTTAGTGTTTATAGCATTTCCCATATGTGTGATGGTACATGCTTGAAATGATGAATGTATGATGATGTTATAGCCTTTTCCATATTATGTGATGGTGTATTCTATAACATTGGTGATATGATTTTTCATCCCTAGCAATTTTCCATATTGGTGATGGATGTATGCTAAAAATGAAATGAGTAATGATGTTATAGCCTTTTCCATATTGTGTGATGGTGTATTCTATAACATTGGTTATATAATTTTTCATCCCTAGCAATTTTCCATATTAGTAATGGTGTATGATAAAAATGAAATGAGTGTATGATGATGTTACAACATTTTCCATATTGTGTGATGGTGTATGCTGTAACATGGGTTGTGTTTGGTTGTTAGTTTCCATGTGTATTGTTGTCCATAGAAACTAATGTGAATGGGATATGATAATTTATATAACACAAATCGGTATTTGCATTAAATAAATCATGATGTTATGTTAGAGATTTGAAAAATGTTGTGGTTGTCATGTTATGGCATGTGACGAAGTCAAGTAAGAAGTGAAAAGCATGTTGCTCTTTCATTGACAAGGACCATAATGATAGCATAGATAGGGTTGTTGCAAACAAAATCCCTGTTCATGCATTATGTCGTTGACCATTGGTTTGTGTTAAAGAAGTATTCGAATCACTTGACGTTAAGTGAGCTCGAAATCCCTTGAGTATGTTGGGGTAATAGGTATGATTATGTTATATGTGATGGTAGGGTAACCCTTTTTGGTAGGGATAACTTTGCCCCTTTTATAGGTGACCCTGAGAACGACTATAAGCAAGTCCATGAATTAATAGTTTGTCAGTCCTATATATATATATATATATATATATATATATATATATATATATATATATTTTGATAGTAGACTGATCAATGCGGGAAGTCTACTTAGGGATGTTGGGAAGTCTACTTAGGGATGTTGTTTTGTTTTATGGTCATGTGGTGCTGTGTATGTAGGAAAATTTAGGCATAGCCATCTTTTGAGGGAGTGGTCTATATTCTCCTTTGTATGGTTGAATGTCTTTGAATAGCTATCCTTTAAGGGAGTAGTCTATCAATTACAACAATTATGAAGCTATCCTTCGAGGTAGCAGTCTACATTTATAGTTTATGACCTTTGAATAGGCATCCCAATTTGATGTTTTGTTTGTGGACTTAAATTTTAGTCATGGACAAGACTATAGAGGTTTAAGGGTTTCCCTTTTATTAGGACAAAGCATTCATGCTTTACCAAAGGGTTGACTAATGTTTGTAGAGAAAAAGGGTTGAAAGGAATATGAATGAGGATGACAGGGGTTACTCAAGGGACGAGCTCAAGTTAAATGTCAAGTGAATGAGTACTTGATTAATAATAAAATGGTCAAAGATGTAAGGCATAAAAGGTCTCAGGTTCTAGCTAGCCTTCGAGAGAAGATAGATGATAAGTCCCTGATCCATGCGTTATTATGTAAGGTTTGAGCCAATTAGGAGAAAACTTGCCTCATTTGCTTCTTTCCATATTGGTCACATGTTGGAGATGGTTAAGAGGTTGGTTGATGTTTGGTTGATATTGATTGATGTTTGGTCAATGCTTGGTTGAGGTCGTGATAGTCAGTATAAAGTTAAATTCCCCCAGTCACTTTTGTGATAGGGAGAATGTTTGACACCCATTGTGGATAATCAATGGGTTGGATAAATGAGATGGAGAGAAGATGATGAAGCTCCTCTTTGACAAGGAGTGCAATGTGAGGATGCATCCTATGAAGCTTTTGCTTGATAGGCTTTAGTTTAAGAGGGTGAGATCCTGATCTTCCAAGTTGGAGGCAGGAATCTCAAAATTACTAAAGGTGATGGAGGCAATGGTAGGTAATGATGTGACTAGAATAGCTAGTGGTTAGGGGTCTCCAAGTTGGACCTCCACTAATTTTAAAGCTTTGATCAAAGTTTGGTGATGTTGTGAAGAGTTTTGTATTAGGTCATACAAAGATGTTTTCACAAGGGTTTGGCGAAGTTGTTTCACCATGGAGTCAAGAATTGGTTTCGAAGATGTTGGTTGAGATGTGCCCAAGATTGAAGTCTTGGGTTTTGGTGGTTGAGAGGGCTTGATGAAAGGATATGTCCAAGGAATAGAAGCATGCTCTTTTCCTTTATCTTTCATGGTTTGTGACCTGGTGGCCACATTGATAGTGTTGATTTTGAATAATGGGGTTAAAGGTGGTAGAGGGACCATAGTCTTGCGTTGAGATCCTAATTTAGGTGAGGATGTTTGAGATGCATGGGATGGTGTCGGTGGTTTGTTATAAGGGTGGTCAAGAGGATACTTAATGAAAAGGGTGTCCTTTTTTTGATGTTGATGAATGATGGCTTTAAGAGCACATCAATGCTCAGTGTCATGTCCAGGTGTGCGATGATACGCACAGATTTTAGTGTCATCAAACCAAAATGGTTTTGGTCCAAGAGGTTGGAATGGTTTAATAGGTGGGAGACTGATGCTAGAAGACTAAAAAAATTGGCATAACAACAAAGCATAAGAACCCACTAATGAGTCTACATGTTTTGTTGCAATATGGGTTGACAACTTCTATTTAGGAGTTATAGGAGGAAACAACTTCTGTTTAGGAGTTGTAGGGGGAGTTTTTCATACCATCTTTTTGTTTGGCAGTATGGCCAAACGAGTAGATGGCACTTTCATGGTGAGAGGTGTTGGATGTTTTGGAGGAAATATATGTTTGATGGGTAAAAGGGATAATGGAGATGATTTGTTTTTATGAGGTGTTGGAGTGGGAAGCACTCCTATTAATGTACAAGGGTGTGGGCCCAAAATTGAGGGTAATGATGAAGGTGGGGGAGAAGTTCTCCGATGTGGTTTAATAGCCTTCTTTGATATGGGATGAGGACCACTATTGTGCGAGGTGAGGTTCAATTCTACCTTCACTTGTGGGTAAGTGAGGTTTGATATAGGGCAAACTCCAAGAGATTTAATCTGTTTTGGCATAGTAGACACCTGTGAGGGTTTGGGTAAGGTGATAAGTTCTTCTCTCGATGGAGAAGGGATTGGAGATTTTGGCTCTTCACTTGGATAGAGCACAAGAATGGTCATGGCTTCTACATGTGGTCAAGGCGTAGGGAAAGTATGATCCCCCGTTGATGATGAGAAGGATGAAGGTGAGACAGCCAGTGTTGGAATCGTCAAGGCATCCTCTAATATGGGATAGGTCAAAATAACCTCTAATACATGTGAAAGAGGGGTGGATAGAGGATTATCCTCCATTTATGGAGGACAAATAGGAGAAGAAGGCTCTTCTACCTATGGTGGACAAATGGGAGAAGAAGATTCTTCTACCTATGGTGGACAAATGGGTTGATTAACCTCTTCAGACTATGGGAGAGGTTGGTTAGAAACCATGTTGACTGTGCGTATATTACGCTCTTGAAGGTCATCGGCTATGGTCTAAATGCTATTTTGACTTGGGGGATGGTTAGGGAATGGTTGTCTAAAGACATCTATGTTTTGGTTAGCCGACACATTTGGGTTATCTAAAACAAGATCCCCCTTGTCTAACATGTCTTGAATAATGTTTTTGAAGGATTTACAATCATTTGTGTCATGACCCTTGACACGATGATAGTTACAGAAGTCATTTTCCCTATACCATGTAGGGATGGATTTTGAGGGGTCAAATTGAGGTGGTCAAATTTGAGGGAGATTGAGGACCCCCTACTTGACTAGTTTATTCAACACGGAAGCATATGACTCTCTTATTGGAGTGTATTGATGTTGTATATTCCGTTGTTGGAATTGTCTTGTGAAGTATTGTGATGTAGAGGGCTCAGATTGGTTAATTGTGGTGGAGGATGATGATCTAGTGACCACAACATTTGCTGACCCCTTGGAATTGGAGTAGGAAGAAGAAGGTCTAGAAGAAGAAGAGTCATTGGCTTTTGTGTTGGTATTTTTACTATGCAATTTGACTCTATCCTCTTCGACAGCACGGAGTTCAAGCTTTCGGGGCCATGGTGAAAGCTTCGTCAAATGTGTGGAATGTTTGAACCCACAAAGTGGATGAGATGTGCTTAGCACATGCTCATGAAAAGAGCTCGATGAGCTCAAGTTGAGGTAATGAAAAGGAGAGTTGGTTGATCAAACCTCTCCAACGGGCAATAAAGTCAGCAATTGACTCATCGTTGAATTGTTTAATAGAATATAGGTCTGTGATGGAGACCTTTTTGGTGATGTTAATTGAGAAATGGTCAAGAAATAATTGGGTGAGTTGAGTGAAGGTAAAGAGAGAATGAATGGTAATAGAACTATACCAATCAAGGGTGGTGCCAGAAAGTGACATGGGAAACATGCGAAGTAATAACACATCATCATGTGCTATAAGGTAGCAAGCGTGTCTAAACGCTCATAGATGTTGTTGTGGGTCCTCTTTACTCTGAAAGCGAGTAAATTTAGGTAGTTCCCATTGGTTAGGGTATGGTCTAATAGGAACCAAAGGGTGAATGGGTTTGTTGCATATTTGTTCGTATGAAAGAACATTGCTTGAACTGAAAATGGATGTCTCAAGATTAGACATTTTATCCATCAACATCTTGATTAGATCGACTGGTGGATTGATAAGTGGGGCACCCCCTAAGTTGTAAGGTACCTAGAAGGCATTGGGAGGGGCGTATGACATACTAGGTTGCATTTTTATAGGTGCAACATATTGGTAGTTCATCATAGGGACTGAGGTTGAGGTCAAGGAGGCTTGTGCCATAAAGCTAGAGGGCACAAATTGACTGGGTGCTGCCAAGGGTGGATGAATGGCGACAACACTGGCTAAAGGATAGGTAGTCACTCTTGTATTTATGGGAACAAGAGTGGGTTGAATAGAAACAATTAAGTTTTGAAAAGGTGTATAACTTGGTTGAATTTTTTGTGGTTGAGGGGGTACGGAAACCCCAGTGGAGGTAGGGCCAAAAATGGAAGGGGAGGCCAAATCTTGGACATTGGCCATGGTTGGGTTAATAGTTGAGGTAGTGGCTTGAGTGGTCATAGATTGGGTATTAGATGGTGTTGATACCATTGCCGCTTCAGTAAGAGAAGGTGGCATCCCATAAACAGGGGTACCTGAAAGATATTGTGTTTGGTTTCTTGCGAGATAGTGTTGGAGAGCCTTGACATTAAGATTAAGGAATCTCTCAAAGTCTTGATCCCCTGTGGGAACAATAGGTGGTTGATTTGGGGTTAGTTGGATAGGATTACATTTAGTTTCTGAATTATACTCCATTTGGGGACTTGATATAGAAGGCAAAGGCGGGAGTGGTTGTTGCCTTACGTAGTCAACAAGAGTTTTGGTTTGACTACGTGTCAAAACCATCCAAGGCAAAATAGATTCAGGTTCTAAAAACTGTATGTTTTAGCCTTAAAAAACTAAAATTTATTTTTAACAACAAAAGGGTTAGGTTTTTAGCTTGCTATTTGAGAAGAAATTTTTTTGACAGTGATCGACGTCGATAGAAAAACTGATGTCAGTGAAGTAAGTTGCCGATGTCAGTCAGATAGCTAATGTCGATGATGATCAGTTGCCGACGTCAGTGGAAAAACCAATGTCGGTTATTGTGTATTTCTAGAAACTCAAAAAATTGAAAGTTTTTGGAAGAAAGAAGAAAGTTCTGAGTTGTTTTTGGTGCTCAGAATAATGTGTCCTTACCAGCTCAAAAAACTAGATAAAAATAGAAAAATAGATGACAGCAAGCAACCTCTAAATGTTAAATTCCTAAGAATAAATTTTAGAGTCGTGGTGGCTTATGCCTTAGAAGAGTGTTTTTGAGAATTGGGCTTTTGGAACAGGCACTAAAAGAAGCTGTCTAAGGTTGGTTTCGGGTTAAGTGCTCAAAATCTATATTAGGTTCCATATGTGGCCTAGTGTTAGGAGCTTGCTCCTCTCACTTCACGAGCCCAGAGCCAAGCTGGGTCACTTAGCTAATATATACTTCCCCTAGAGTTTATACTCTGCCAGAGAATAGAGTGGGTTCTCCCCTTGGTAGTGAAGTCTAAGTAGGATTACCAGGAAGGGTAAGGTATCTGCTAGGTGAAATCCTAGTTGGACCTTGTCTCAGGTATGTTTAGATGTTTAGTTTGATGTACTTGTGGTCTGGATGTGTAACATATGTGCACTATGATTTATTCATAATGCACTTTTAATTACTAGATGAGCTAAAAATGCATTCAAGCAGGAATGAGAGGCAATATATTTTTAACCCAAATTGAAATGTTTTGTTTAGATGCAAACAAGTGGGGAAAAGGTTAAGAGTATGAATTTCACTACTTTAAGATGCAAGAAAAAGGTGACAAGAAGAAAAAGAAAGATTCTTTTTAACTTGTGTTAATGGTGTCTTTTTGAGATAAAGAGGTAGAAGAAGGATGCAAGAAGAAAATTTTTCCTAATGCACCTATATGAAAGTTTGCCTTTAGAAAAAATGAACCCAAGGAAAACTCTAGGGTCCCATCGGGTGTGCCATAATGTTTCTACTCATTTTTTTGCTATTACATTCAAAAGAAGGAAGAAACTAAAGATAAAGGTTAGGGGTTAGATGATACCCAGATTAAGTTGTGCACCACATCCAGACATTGTAGGATCTCCTCTTTGGCTGTGGAGGACACACCTATAGAGAGAAAGAAACTTAAACAAAGAGAATGTTAGATAGATATATGGTGGACTACCAAGTGATATGCTCGGTCCCAAAAGTGTAAAAAATTCCTTGAGGGATGACAGTCCACTATTTGATAAAAAGAGTGTCAAAAAAAGAAATAATAATGACTTAAAGAAAGAGAAATAGATAACGCGTACCTGATTCCTATAATCTATCTGTCATAGTCACCGATGTCAGTTAGTTTACCATCGTCAATTGGTCAATGTTGCCGACATCGGTTATGCTACCGACGTCAGTAGGGGCAATGGGCCTTGGATGGGTTTTAGGGTTGTCTGTGGTCAACAGAAGGGTGTATGGAGATTGGAGGTCTGTGCAGGGTTGCACGACAATAGATAGGGTCTTAGGAGGGACAAGGGTAGAGGGTATGTGTGAGATGAGGTTAAGGATATGGGGAAGGACTCTCAACCTCTCCAGGAAGAAATCTGGGTTTGGTCTCAATAGTACTCAAAAATAACAAATGGACTAATTACCAATGCATCCTAAATTACTGAAATGAAAGGTAGAAGAATACTTAGCTCTTGAGTGTGCTCGTTGATTGTCCAGAGTCCAGTGAGAGAGACAAGAGCTAGAGAGAAGAGATCTAGAGAGGATTCATGATTCATGATTTGGCAGCCTATAAATCAGCATTAGAATTTGGTTTAAGTAAACTGACGTCGGTGATCCTACTGGCATTGGCTGATAGTTGACCGACATCGAAGGCTAGAGAACAGGTAAAAGGGCTATTTTTAGCCCTTTGCCCATTTCTCCATCTGCCGAGTGTATTTGCCATTGGAGAATGGTCAAATGACAGGGTTATTATGCACGAGTGTTGGTTAGGAGGTTGGAATGGGTCTTAGGTGGTTATGATATGAAGGACTTAGTCATAGGGTGAGTCATGGGGTAGGAAATGGTCTTAGGGGTGAGATGTCCAAGGCGAGGTATCCTAGGTGATGTGTCCTAGGTGAGTTGTCTAGGGTGATGTCATTAATTCAAAATAAGTATTTTATTTTAAATTAATAATGTAAGGGACCAAGGGGAGTCGACACAATTTTGGTGTCTACAGAATAAACATGGGTTGCTAGAAACCAACATTAAGGTTTAGGTGAGAGCCATTTTAGGGAGGTTGAGAAATTAGTTACTCTTCATTCTTTCCCATAATAAATTGTTGAATAATCCAAGGACCTGTAATTTCATGCTTAATGGAAACCTTGTAGATCAATCATAATACTTTATCCTTTACCTCACAATCCTACTTGAAGATACATGAAATGTTGTATGTTCTTAGACATGCCTATAATATTCATGGAAACTTTGTATTCACTCCAGATTCCTTGGAAACCTTGTAGACCAATCATGGGATATTCTCACCAATTCTTCCTCAAACTTGACATCATGCTTTGTAACTTCTTGGTGTCCACGACATCTATTCTCTATCATAAGTTCACCTTTTAAAATCTAAACTTGTCTTGGAAGTCATTGAGACCTTAATGTCTTGATCTTGTCTTTCACTTACCATGAGGACTTTGAGCAAACTATTGTGGTTTCTATTTGAGCTATGTATGGATATTAATAGCGTTGGGATACACATAGACTACCTATATACCACCATAACAAGCCACATACACTTTACCCTAACAAGATGTAAAGCCTCATGTATCTCATAATGCCCATCCATATTTGCACCTATTTTACAAGTCTACTCAGACAGATAATCATTCCTTTGCCTACTCCATACTGATATATAAAAAATATTTAATTACTCTTATCAACCATTAGGCCAACCCATACATGACCATTCCTCCTTATTCTATTCTTTCTATGATGGCAATAAACCATAACAACATAGAAACCTATAATGAATACCTCAAGGATCCCCTTTATGCTAACATACAAGGGGTCCTCACACATCCCGTACTAAATATTCCTAAATTCAAAGGGGAAGGGGATCCTAATACACACATAAAGGTGTACTCTACCACCATTATAAAGATCCTACCTTGGGATGGGGTTGTAATGAATATTTTTACCAATAATCTTGAGGGTATAATGCTAGACTAGTACTACCACCTCTTAGAGGGGTCTATACACTTTTTCCACAAACTTATTGTTGAGTTCATCAAAGTATTTGACATGAAAAATATTATGAATACTATCATACAATAATTATTACATATCAAACAGGAATACAATGAATTGATTGCCCATTTCATCATAAGATGGTAGCATGCCTTATACTCCTCTACTAGTGCACCTAATATGGACCAATGGGAATTATGTGTTCTTTTCATCCATTCTATAAACATAAAAACAAGGGAATACATCCAAAAATTCCCATATTGATCATATGAATAATCCCTCAAGATCACCCTATGTATTAACCAAGCGACTATTGATAGTGGTCATCATACCTATGAAACCAACAAGCACATCATCACCCCTAGCCAAAATAATGGGGGATATCAAAATACAAACCCAAATAATCCAAAAAATCAAGGTCCCAAAATACTGAACCACAATAATAATGCCACCATTTATGGCATCCCCAATCAAACTAAAATCAAAATGTCATAAACAATGGTTAGTATAAATATATAAACAACATGAACAACAATAAAAATAGAGGGGTCGAGATTTAAATCCTCATCTTATCATTCATGCATAAAATTTAAATTGACCATTAAATATTAATATGAAATAAAAAAACCATAGATAAATCTAATAGCAATGAAGTGAATGGTACCCCTAGTTCTAGATTCAAAGTTTCCATCAACATAAAAATCATCAAGGGTTTCGTTATCAAGGACAAAACATGCAACCAAATTATTATGGCTCTAATGTCTATTACCTCTTGCACAAATTCATAGGTTATGAAATGTGGAACTGCATAACATTTAACAAAATCACATAAAGACTCCCAAAGGATTAAAGGAAAAAATGTATAGATATGTCCCTAGAAAGTGTGATTACAAACACCTAGACCCTTCCAAATACCCCCATCACTCTTCAAAACATGCACCTAAAAATATATCATATTGCTTTCCCCAACCACCAAACATAGCTTATTCATGGCCATTTATAGGGTAACTCTCAAAGCCACCCTATTTAACATAGACAACCCATGATGGTAGGTACCCATGATGTTAAAGTTTCCACTTATATAGATGTAAACATTAGTGTATCTCCTCAACTAGGAATTCAAGGCAAAACTTAGATGATAGGAGTTTTATAATTAAAATTCAAATGAGAGGAAAACATTGTTACTCACATTAAAGAGTACCAACTCATAACTCTATATCCACCAAATATCCTAGAAATAGAATTTATTCCTAAACCTGTAGGGAACTATGACTTGATCTCTAACCTGACCAAAATATTTTCTAACATTTTATTATTATATCTACTCAAAAAATCACCTGATCACTAGTCAACCTTGATCGATTCCATAGGAATAGGAAATTTATCTAGTGTTACTCCTCATTTGCAAGATCAAATCAACCATATCTATTTGGACATGTTCTCACCTGGTCAATAATCATATGACCATATCTACTTCTTTGACTTATAAACCCTCCCACATAACTTTGAGAAATGTAGGAGGGAATATCTAAGCTTGTTTTTACAAGTATGGATCTACAAAAAATATGTGAAAAGAACCATGGTTGATGATGGATTGACTATCAACATTGTCCCCTTCTTATTAAAAACTATTAATTATGGGGAAACTAATTGTTTGATAACATGTAATACTCTCTATGGCTAGAATATCCTCAAGTCCACTTTTATAGGGACATTTTTACTCCTGATCACTTTAGGCCCCAAGATAGTCCTCACTAAGTTCTATGTTATAGATAAGGAATTCAAACTAGACTTCAAATGTACAAATAGTGGAGCTGAGTATAAGGCTATACTACTTGATATGCTCATTTTATTATTCTTGGGTGTCAAAAAATTTAGAATATATGGAGATTAGTAGTTAGTGGCATATCAAGTGTCTAAATTCTATTAGAATAAAGGTAATCACCTTTAGTTTTATAAAATCACTATTCATGAGATTGTTAAGGATTTTTATTTCATCTCCATAGAAGTAGTCCCTAGAGAAAACAACCATATTGTTGATTCTATGTATGCCTTGTATTCATGTTTTATCCCCCATCTAATGATCCAAAATTATTATTTTATAGCATTGATTAGGATGGAACCTCTCATAAGTATGATTCTTAATGACTAAATAATTTCCCATGTTAGATGAGATGAAGGCCCCCTTGTCCTAGACCTAGATGATAATGATGAGGCCATCCTCTAATTATTATAGGCTTATGATGATCTCCCCTCATTAAATTATAATAAGGGCTTAGTGCTTACCTATTATCCTAATTAAACATTTAGAAATGAGTTTTATGAGTCCTACTATCATGTGGAGGAATACCTCTCCTTAGATGAGGAACACAATGTATTCAACACTGAGGGTGAATAACTAGACCTTCCTCTGGATCCTAAGATATTCAATGAGGCAAATGTGTCCCTCATTAAGGAAATTATCAAAATTAATTTCAAATTAGAGGAGAACCCTAGAATATTTATGCTATGATTTTCATTCTTTGAATAAGAGGTAGAAGACCACAAAAAACTTACCTTTACAAAGCCTTCAGTTTTTCCTACACTAACATGATAGGCATCAATCTTGATGTAGTTTTCCACAATCTAGTTAAAACACTTAATGTGAAATCCATGAAACATAAAATCAGACCTATCAAACCCAAGGTCACATTTATGATAAAGGAATAAGTCATAAGTCATCAAGATCTTAAAATTTGGTTTCATTAAACCCATTTATTACTCCAAATGGATGTCTAACATCAAACCTATTACAAAAAATAATGGAAAGTTAAGAATATGCATAGAATTTTGGTACATTAATAAGGCATGTCCAAAGGATGACTTCCCCATACCATCTATCAACATTATTGTTTATTCCACCATAGGATACAAGATACTATCAATCATGTATGGCTTTATAGGATACAAATAGGTTCACATCTTCAATGAAGATGAAAGGAATAATTAATTCACCACAACTTGGGGAACCTTTTTCTATGTTTTAATGTCGTTCACCCTAAAAAAATGTAGGGGAAATGTATCAAAGGTCTATGACTCACATATTTCACAAAATTATCCAAAAAATAGTGGAGGTCTATGTAGACAACTTGCTTGGAAAATCAAGGTGACATGAAGACCATTTATGAATGTTAGACATCATCCTCACATGGTTGATCAAATATGGAGTCACCCTTAATCCAGATAAATGTGTGTTTGGAATCATAGATGAAAAACTTATAGGGTACAACATCTCCTAGTGTGGGATTGATATTAACCCTAATAAGATCCAAACAATCTTAATTATTAACCCTCCCATAGATGAATGTAGTATCAAGATGTTTTTAGGAAAGATGGGAGTTATCTTGTGATTCGTCCTTAACCTTTCTTATTTTTCTCATCCCATTAAAAACTTAATGAAAAATACAAGTGATATAACTTGGACAAGTTATTGTTAAGAAGCATTTGAAGTAGTGAAACACTTTCTCATGCCTCCTCCCATGCTCATGTAGTCTAAGCCATATGATCCTTTAATAATTTATATAAGATTGATAAAGGTTCCCTTGCATATATTTTGGCTCAAGAAGATGACTTTGGTAAGGAATGCATGATATATTTCATTATTTTAACCCTTATCAATTATAAGACATGATACACTCAAGCATAAAAGGAAAGACTATTAATAGTATTCATAACCAAGTGGTTATCACATTATATGCTTAACCAATAAATGAGAGTTATCATAATATATCAACCCATTCATGCTTTCCTAACCTAGCCAGCTCACTTAGAAGTTGGATGATTTATTATACTCTTAAGTTGAGTTTGAATTAACTTAAGTAAACCAAAAATATGTTAAAGTATAGATCATCATTAATTGGTTGGTTGATTCCCCTCTAGAGTTTAACATCCTAATTTATACTAATTTTGATAATGAAGTGATATTATATATATATATAAACCTACCATCAGTTCCTCTCCTTGATACACAGA
Source organism: Torreya grandis (assembly GCA_037957365.1). Taxonomy (NCBI): domain Eukaryota; kingdom Viridiplantae; phylum Streptophyta; class Pinopsida; order Cupressales; family Taxaceae; genus Torreya; species Torreya grandis. The sequence continues at coordinate 240,067 of JARHVA010009240.1, read as the reverse complement.
CATCATTAATTACCTAGTTGACTACACGTACCTTAAAGCTACCAATTCCCAAAGAGGAGACATCTTAGTGTTATTTTTAAAAAAAATGTTATATTAGATGTGATATTTTATTTTAAGGAATTACGTGATATTTTGGTTTGATTTATTGACAAGGAGGAGTTAGAAAATGTCCTCTTTCATTTTCACATTCATATGTCTAGTGGAAATTTTAGTGTCCATGAAACCACTCAAAAAATACATAGAATGGGATATTTTTAGACCAATCTAAACCATGATGTCATTGAATATGTATGTAAATGTGAGAAGTGTGATAATTTTCCCCACAAGATACATATTACAACTAGGGAATTACAACCCATCATCACTCCATGGCACTTTTCTACTTGGGGTCTTGATTTAATAAGTAAAATTTCCCCTACTTCCTCAAGTGGTCACCATTACATCATCACAACAACTGAATACTTGTAAAAATGGGCATAATTTATGCCCCTAACAAATATGACCAGATCAATCATTGAAAATTTCATCTTGAACTAGATCCTTTATCAATTTGGGGTCTCAAAGATCATCATTATTGACAATGGGTCCCCTTTTAATTATCTTGAAATTTGTGAATAGTGAAAGAAATTAAATATATAATAAAATTTGGCCTCTATATATTATACATAGGATAAAAACTAAGTTGAGGCTACCAATGAAACCTTGAACTTAGTCCTAGTCAAAACTATTAGATAATCTAATTGGAATTGGCATTTGTAGCTCTATCCAACAATTTTGGCTCATAGAACAACTTTTAAAATAACTAGGAGGGTAACCCAATAGTCACTAGTGTTTGGGTCTAAGGTTGCCCCAAACCTCATAAGTGGAAATACCTAGCCTTATCATCTCCCTTTAAGGACTCCTTGATAAATAATAATATAGAGAGGGATGCTTGGTCACATTGGAGATCGTAAATGAGCATCATATCACTGCCAGCAATAATCATATAGCCTATGCTAATTGTATGTGTAGGAAATACAAAAAAAAATTCCATGAGTGACTAATATGTTTTGGAGACCTAATTCTTAGACTCAATAGTTGAATTGATAAAAATAAAGGAGAGGGTCAAAAATTTAAATCCAACTAGTTGAGCCCCTACGTAGTAATTAAATATTTCAACAATAAAGCCTATTAGTTATGCACTTTAAAGGGTGAATATTATGACACATATATGAAATATTTTCATATAAAACATTTCTATATCTATTTCTCACAGATCACCCCATTTTCAACTAAATTACATTTTCATATGTTGTATGTTCATTAGCATAGTAGAAGTGTTGTTTTATGATTTTTTAGTACTATAATAGTGTTTTCATTGATGTAAATGTAATGCTATTAATGTCAAAGTATGTTTTCATTGATGTCTAAGATTAATTTGGTAAAGATGTATGGTATGTGGGGTATGAGCTTGTATGCCTGATATGAAGACTTGACATAAAACATAGTGAGATATGAAGATCCTTAGTCGAGCTCCAAAGATCTGCATAAGTAGCTCTGAAGATGCTCCATTGAGCTATGAAGATGTTCTATTAAAGATATAAAGATATACAAGGTGAATATAAATATGTTTTTATTAATCTCTAAATAATTTTCTAGTTATGCTCCAAAGATGTCCATCTCTACTTCTTAAATTAATATAACAACTCCAAAGATATCTATTTTATATCTATATATTTTCCCTCTTTAGATATCTTCTTTTAGACATTACTAATCATATTAATAGAATAAAATGATTTGATAATTTATCTATATTAATAAATAATTTTAAGGAAACCTAATGATTCTTCTAAGGTTTATGTCAAGTTTTAGGTTAAGGTAAGCATGTTTTGAAGTACTAGTCTTTAAATACAAGGTGTCTTAAGAAGCATGGTCATATCATGAGCATGTGTATGGTGAGAATGAATCAATGTATGTAGAGTTAGGATATTATCTAAGGATCATTAAAGGAATGTGAGCAAGGTGTATAATCATCAAATAGTGTTTCAAGATCAGTTGCCAAAATTGACAAGTGTTTGAACCTAGCAAGAGACTTGAGAAGGCTTGTGCATAGGATGTCTAGTCTTGTACATGAAGGAGCATGGTGGCATAGTGATATGGATGAATAGAGGCATAAGAGTTTATATATAATTTATTAATCATGCATATGATATATTGAATCACTTGGGTGATCCTAAAAGGGTATGACCTATAAACCTAACATGTCATTGGACTAGTTTTAGACCTTGCTTGACCTAATGAGGTATCATGAGGTATTGTTATGACATATTAAGTATGTATGGAAGTGTTTGAGAATGGTAAAATGTTGTGTGACATTAATATGATGTTTTTATAAATTTTAAAGTGGTTACAAGGTTAGTTTCAAGGCCTAATGTGACTTGTAGGTCAAAGGTCTAAGAGATCAAAGTGAGAGAGATGGTGCCCAAATAGGGTATTAGGATCAAGTTACAAGGAAAGTGTGAGTATGTGTGAATTTAAAAAAGTATTTAATGTTTTTTAAAGTATTTTTACCATGTTTTAGGTCAAAATTTGAAGGTTAAGGCAAGAAAAAGTGTTTTAAGGGATCTCATATGCATAGATTTTAGGGTTCTCAACCAAAGAAGAACTTTAAAGTGTTCATTGGCATATGTAAAATATAAAAAAGAACCTAATATATTAATGGTATATGGTGAAATGTCTTAGATCAAATTTTCAATCATTGGTTTCTAGAGTAAGGCACTAAGCTTTATGAATGATCGTTAAGACTATGAGATGGTTTAAACCCTCAAAGAACCCTAATAGTGACGCAATGTGAAATAACTTGTTATAAAGTGATTATAATGGATTGTTTTGGATAATTTATCTATTTTATCATGAATCAAATCTCTCATGAATTTCTAAGGTGTGATTTTTTTATTAGGAGAGTGAGAGGACCCTACAAGAAAGGCCTTATTTCTCAGAGATTTATTGAAACAAGAAGAGTTGACCAAGTAAAATTTGATAATTAGATAAAGGTTGAATATTTGTACTTGTATATTATTTAATGGTTGTTTATAATAATTTTATATCCCTTAAGGGTGTTAAATTGGTCATAGAAGTTGACCAGTCACTAATAGACTTAGTAGTACATACAGTGAGAAAACCATGCAAAAGTGAGAAGTTGATTAGGGATGGATGCATATGAATTTAAATGTTTTTAAGGGCCTATAATAAATTTTAATTTTGGATATATATTTTTGAATTTAGTGGTAATGATGAAAATGTTGCTCATAAGTTGACTCGTCTAGTGAAGATGAGATAATAAAGGTACAAGGTTGTGAGATTGATCTTCAAGACTAATGTTTCCATATTACCATATTATCTACCTATATAATAATTATATAATGATAATATTTTATATTCAAAATTAATAATTATATTTTTAATGTGTCTACATAGGTGTTGAAATTCAAAATCACCATGACTAGTCTTCAAGGCAAATTGGTAGTTTTAGGTAAGCAGGTTGCAATGATGGGTTTGAGACTCTATGTCATGAGATGATATATATAATACACATAATTATGTTTTTTAGGACTTTTATTATATATCATTTCATTTTATAATATTTTAATTTATTTTAATAGGTTTAAACATTGAAGCCAAAATGGCTTGTTTGGATAAGTAAGGATTGTGAGAGAGAAGGTAAACAAATTGGTCTACAAGACCAATAATTTCCATTAATGATTATGATATTTTTAATTAAATTAGATATGATTATTTTATAGTATGATTTTTACTCATTGTAATTACTTTATTTTGTTCTATCAAATATCATAATTTCATGCTTCATGACTCTGTTTTGAGACTAGTTGGCAGTTTTGAGTGAGCATCTTGCAAAGAAGATTTTCAGCATGTAAATCCTAAATTGAATAATATTATTAATTTTTTGATGTTATTAAGGTCATGATGTTTCTTAATATATTATTTTTTTCTTTTATTGTTCAAAAAATTTGTGTTTATGCTTTAGTTATTCAAGACATACTTTCTGGGTATGCACATGCCTTATATAAATAGTACTAATCATGTGCTCCAAGTAGTGGTTTTAGATAAAAAGTGTTATGAAGCATAGATAATCTTAATAAGGTTATATTAAATTTGAATATGATTTTATCCTTATATTTGAGGTTTTTTAATATACTCTAAGAAGATTAAAGGGCAATGTGTGTTAAGTAGGCCTAATGGAATTAGATCTCCATGAGACGTAAATGAGAGATATGACATAATTTAAATAGGTCAGACCTAAAGGGAATCAAATAAAATTTTATAATTTTATATTATATGTATTAATATCCATTACATGTCTTAACTAAGAAGATAATAATGTTTGGCTGACTAAGAAGGATATTAAGAGAGGTTGTGAGTGTGAACACAATAAGTGAATAATATAATACTTGGTAAGAAAAAGAAGGTATTATAGACCATAATATGAATGTATAAGATTATATATTAATATTTTATATAGGTTATTCATATAAGGATCAAGGTAATATGACCTAATCAAGTCAAAAATAGGGTGAGTTGAGTGAAGAAGGCTAGAGGCCAATTTGAGAGGGATAGAAATGTGCAAAGAACTAAGGAAGAAGATCATAATTTTTTTATCATTAAAAAGGTATTTTTAAGGTGATAAAGTGTTTTACGTGGCTAAATTAGTGCTGAGTAATCTATGGGGTTGGCACCTCTTTGCAAGCTGGTGATTGCTAAAGCCTAGTTAAGTCAGTGCTTAGCTAGTTAGGGTTGGTGCTCCATGTTAAAAGGGTGATTCAATAAAATTGGTGTTTGTACTATATCACTATATTACATTTTCATCATTAGTGGTTTATATTTCCCTTGAGGTTTTCCAACATATATACTATGTTCATGTGTTTCATGATCTTGTGGATTGGTGTTTATGTCTGATAAGATATGCATGCTTGTTTAAATGATCTATGATTTCTTAAGTGAGATTATTAAAGAAAATTTTTAAAGACTAATTCACACCCCCCTCTCATTCATTTTTATTCCAACAATTGGTATTATATATTTTTTCTTTGAAGTAGGTCTAAAACCTAAAGGAGATCCTAGAAGCAAGCATGGCTAGTCAACAAGCTCAAGGTAGTTTCTCTACCAGTAAGGCTTCATTATTCAATGGAGCTAATTATGCCTTTTGGAATGTCAAGATGAAGATATATTTTATGTATCAAGGTCATGATATCTAGTAGTTAGTTATGGATGGCTCTATCACTCTTCCTATTCCACCAATTGATGTAGTAGGTAAAAAAGCTAATGAAAACAACTCCAAGGCAATGAATGCCATTTTGTATGGCCCATCAGAGGTATAGATTATGAAGGTCATGTATTGTGAATCATATAAATAGATATGAGAAAATTTAAAGACTATCTATGAAGGAGATACTAAGGTGAAGATGGCTAAGTTATAGATTGTAATATCCCTAAACTTAGCCTTAATTAAATAATTGAAGGGTATTCAACCATTGACCATCCAATAATTAAACACCAGCAACAACTTAGCTATCAATAAATTACTACCCATCAAGTAACCCAATGCCAAAATCAAATCACTAATGTGTAGTAAATTCATTAATTTATAGACAATAAGGGAAATCATAGCATTTTGAAATAAAGTGCTATAATTAACAAAGAAACCATAGGTCTATAATATATAATTTATAAGGAGAAATTATCACTGCCAAGGAAGATATCATTACAAGGAAGAGATCACTACCAAGAAGAATATCATTTTTAAGAGGGGAATTATTGCACGAGAATCACTACCATTATATAGAAGTAATTATTTATTAAGGAACATAAGAAATTACTTTAGGATATCACCACACTAAGGAGATCCTCGCACTTATTTATTTAGGAGATCTAAACAACAATAACAATTAGTTATTATTAATTATCTAATTGATAAATTGTTAACCAACATTCATTAAGATAAAGGATGACACCCTTGGGAATATACCTCTTGGGACAAGACATTAGGAAAAGTCATGTGTCTTAGATGGAAGGATTTGAAGATATAAATAATCAACCATTATGATGGGAGACACCATTCAATTATGTATTCAATTATCTACTTTTGTATAAGCATCATGATATACAACCACTCTCAAGGATGAAAAACCTTGTGATTATAACAACCCAATGATGAAACCCCTTATGGACTTATATTTTATTTAATTTATTATTTTAAATGAAATATTTATATTTATAAAAAATAATATTTTTGAGAAAACCATTTTAATGTAAAATATTTTGATTTGGAGTATTACAGTGGTATCAGAGCTATGTTTCTTGCCAGCCTATGAACCATGGGGTCACTACATAAGGAAATTATGGATATTTATGATTCATATGACATCCTTTTAGTATATATTTGAAAATAAATCTCTTTTTCAAACTATTTGGATTTAAAAGAGTCATAGAATAGAAATAGGCACCATGAGGAAGATGAGTTTGTGAATCATAGTTATGGTAGTGTTGAACATGAATAGAAATTAAATTTTCAAGAGGTCTCCTAGAAGAAAGGAAGATGAAAAATTCAAAGAATTACTTCCTTATCCAACAACAAACGAATGAGGATTCCAATGTTAAACTAAGAGAATGCCCAAACATACTTATCCAAGAAGAAGCTGATATTTATGGAGACTCATCTATTGGGAATAATGACATAATTTTTTTGGATATTTGAGATGAACATGAGTTATCTATCTAAAATACTAATGATGATGTTGATATGTTTTGTCTATGTTAGATTGAATATAAACTTCATTGTGTGAAAGAGAGAGGTCTTAAGGATTGTTCCTCGAACATAGGTTCCAAGTTTAATAAACCAATTGATTGTCTAAGTAATGCACACTATCAACAAGAAATCATGGGCTATGTTATTAAAATTAAACAAGATGGAGAGCCAACAAAAATAATTGATAGAATATGAAAAAAAAATCCACTAGATAACATTGATGCCTTGGAAGATGGATAATCATTAAATACACCTCACTTGTTGAAGGGTACTAAAGAGAATTCTAGTGATATTATGGATAAAAAAACAAGACTCTACATATGCACCTTTTATTTTATATTTACTTGGATATCTTGGAGTAATAGGAAATTCACATGTTGAAGATGAAGTGTCCTTGGAGGTGTGATTAAAAAATTCAAAAATAAATAAAGGAAATCAAGTTGTAGCTGTTAATATTATAAATTTTACACCTGAGGGCTGTGACTTAGAGATAAATTACACACAACCATCCACAACAAAAGATGAATGCAAATTTGATTCCATGCCTATTTCTTTGGTGGGAGGGGTTTAAGTGATATTGAAAGAAATAAACTATGATGATGGGATATTAAAGGATGTTGATGAATGGCATGCCAAGGATGTTGTGAACCTAATAACTAGATGAAACATTCCAAATTTATTCATATTGAATATAAGGGTTGTGTATCCATACATCAAGCTATTAGAGGATGTAGCTCCTCAAGCATGGATTTTTAAGGAGATTGAAGTTATCCATAATTAAAACTTCATATTCCTAGAGTTATAATATCATGAGTCTCAATCATCTAAACTTGGATTTTCATATAAAATTGTTAGACCTTTGTTAGTTTATAGGAAATAAGACATTATTCATGAGAAGTTTATATTCTAAACATGGGACCCAAAATTGATATTAGAAAGTTTAAGTTTCTCAAATCCACATGAACCATGGTTTAGTTCCCTTACCTTGTTCAAGACATTCCATTTACTCTTTTAGAGGAATGTAAAAGGCTTATTAAACATCTACCGCTTAAACATAAATATATTCTAGAGCACTATTTTATAACAAACTTAATTGGCTTGAAGAATTTTGAACAGAACCTAGAAATTCTCAAATGTGAAATAGATGATCATTTGATCAAAGTATGTCTTGAATAGAAAGAGATTGTAGTTTCCTCAAGTGATTGTCTAGAGATAAATGTGAATAAAATATATGAACATAATGGTAATCATACTATTGTTAAATATGAATACAAAGCTATTCAATCTATTCATAACATTTTTTGAAATAGTAGGATTGGAATTGATGGATTATTACATACAATTGCACCTAGTGATAAAAACACAAATTTTTTTATTAGACTTTTGATTTTATTGGAAAATTGGATGAAGGGTTTCAAGAAATATTTTACAAAGATGGGTATTGGATTAATTGTGAAGATCAATATACCATGGCTGTATAAGGATTATCGATTTGTTAGTATCAATGAAGCTAAGTTATCTATAGAAGTCCCTATAGATATAATATTGATTCCACACTAAATAATCATCTATGTGTTATTTTTGCATAGATCCTCATTTTGTATACTAGAGTACACTATTAATTTGAATGTGTAGGAGTGTCTTTATGCATTTGTAATTTTCTATTACTTAGAACATGAGAGAAACTTGGATTAATGTAGGGCCATTGAAGAATCTATGTTTGCATTACATGGGAATTCTACATGTACTTTATAATATATCATAAGGAATGGATTAAAGGGTTTTCATAAGATAAAGTACATGTTTGATGTAAATGTTTTCATCCACCTCTTAATTAAGAAGATCTATTCATATTATTTATGCTATCCTTCATTGTTGAGTGAAAACAAGAAACCTAAAAATTATAGAGTATTGGTTATTTATAATATTTTCTCATGGAAAAAGTATGAAAAACCTCCTAAAATTTTGGTGGTTACCACTTAGACTATTATTTCTTATGGTATTTGATCACATTTTTGAGATTTCTAATCAAAGATATAATGAGAGAAGGATCATTAATTCTTGAACATCTCAATTTACATTTGATTGAGGACAAGCAATTTGAGGAAGGGAGGTATGTAATATCCCCAAACTCAACCTCAATTAAATATCTAAATGGTATTCAACCATTGTCCATCTAATTGTTAAACACTATAAATAACTTAACTATCAACAAATCTCTACCCATCAAGCAACCGAATGCCAACAACAAATCACTAATATGTAGTAAAGTCATTAAATTATAGTTAGTAAGGGAAATAATAGAATTTGGAAATATATAACTACAATTAAAAAAGGAACCATAGGTTTGTAATCTAAAATTTATAAGGAGAAATTATCACTGCCAAAGAAGAGATCACTACCAAGGAAGAGATCACTACAAGGAAGAGGTCATTGCCAAGAAGAAGATCATTGCCAAGAGGGGAATCATTAAAAGGGAATTACTACCATTAGATAACAAAAATGATTTATTAATTAATAATTAAAATTACTTTAGGATATCACCACACTAAGGAGATCACCACACTTAGTTATTTAGGATATCAGAATAATAACAATTAGTTATTTATTAATATTTTAATTAATACATTATTAACCACCATTCATTAATATAAAGGATGCCACCCTCAGGAATATAACTCTTGGGATAATAAATGTGGCAAAGTTATGTCTCTTCGATGGAAGGATTTGAAGATATAAATAATCAACCATTAGGATGGGAGACATCATTTGATTATGCATTTAATCATCTAAATTCATATAAGCATCATGGTATACAACCACTCTCAAGGATGAAAAACCTTGTGATTATAACAAACCAAGGACAAAACCCCTTGTGGAATTATATTTTATTTAATTTATTATTTTAAATGCAATATTTAGATTTATAAAAAAATAGGATTTTTGAGAAAACCAAGTTAATGTAAAATATTTTGATTTGGAATATTAGACAAACCCACTGAAGATAGTTTGAAATCTTGAAGATGAATGAAGATGAAACCATTGAATATTACCTATTATGGGTTGACAAATTTATCAATGTCATTAGAGGATTGGGAAAGGAATTGACATAATCTATTATTGTTCAAAAGGTGTTGAGACCACTAACTCCCAGTTTTAACTCTAAGGTGTCTTCAATAGAAGAGATGCAAGATTTGGACAAGCTAGAGATGGATGTGCTTTATGGCATTTTGAATGCCTATGAGATGAGAAATAATGAAGGAATACCTCCCAAGAAGGAAGAAGCTTTCAAAGTTGAGAAGAAGTCAAAATCCAAAAAGGTCAAGTATGAGTAATGCTTAAATATTGATAATGATCAACTGATAACCATGTTTACAAGGAAGTTGAGATTTGGGTATAGTATGTACAAAGGTAATTTGCCGTTAAAATGTTTCAACTATAGAAATATTGGTAACTTTACATCCAAAATTCCTAATAAGGATAAATCTAAGTATGATAAAGAACATGTAGAACATCATGTAAATGATAAGAAGACCTATAAGATTGATTAAAAAAAATGAGTTCAAGATGTATGAAGGTAGGAAAGGAAATTTCATAAACAAGAGAAGCTTCGACATGAAAAAAGATAACTCTTCTAATGTAAGTGACTCAAGTGAATCTGATAGTGATGGTGGTAGTAATGAACTTGAACATGATAATAGTGAAACCTTGTTCATAGATATAGAATCAAATAATAAAGGTTGTTTAAATGGGAAAGGCATTATGGTTAATGTAGAATCAAATGAATAAGAATAAAAAGTGAATCTTGAGGTAGAATTGGTATGTGCCTTAGAGGATTTAAAGTTTTAAATAAGAATCATAAACTAAGATGACTATTTAAGGACTATGAGGATTATAATGGCTTGTTTGGGGAGATATTGAGTAACACCTCCAAGGAGTATGATGATATCATCAATCAAGTTGAGGCACATATGGAGATATTTAATGCAAAACTGAAGGCTAAATATGAAAAATGTATCAGTTATGAAACTAAAATAGAAGACCTAAAATATAATTTGGATCAAGCATATATCAAGGTGAAGAGATTTGTGAAGTTTGAAAACAACACTAAGGCTCTATACGATATATTGAGTAGTCAAAATTTTACAAGTGATAAGATAGGTATTGGTTTTAAAGAAGACAAAAAGGAATCAACTCTAATTAAGGAGAATACTATTAAAGACAAAAAGGTCCACATGAAAATACTTATCAAATATCTTGATTATATAAGGTATGATGGTTATTTCAATGGTTACTATTTTGTATGTAGTCAGTTTGGTCATAAAGCAAGAGAACTTAGAAGACCCTCCAAGAATGAGTACTCATGGAAATATGGAAGCAGTCATAAGTCACATTAGTCAAATGGTATGTATAAGGTGGTTTATTACAATTTTCATAATGTAGAACACATTGCAATATTATGTCTATGTCCTAACAAAGTTATAAAGTAATCAAATTAAAATAGGAAGTTTGAAGCTCCTAGAGTGCAAGAAAGAAGGAAAATGAATGTATGGAAACCAAAGGTAGTAAATATAAATCATGATCAGTATACAAGCTCAAGTGGACTAATTGCTATGATAGATCATGCCTCATGTGTGAAATGAAGTTATAAATTCCTATTAATAGCTCACATTAATGATCAAATGGTTGATGATGAGATCAAGCCTATATTACCAAATAAGACCAAAAGGATATTGAAGAACATTCAGTCTTGTGAGAGCATGGAAATATGGGAATATCTTGAGTTGGTATTATTTAGTACACTATGGAAAGGGGTGACTCCATTAGGTTCTATGGAGACACTCATCAGTAAGTGAAACCATGGTGGATGCTTATTGAGCTTTGACAGGTGTTGTATGGTATGAAGACATGTTGAAGATTATTGAGTCTGAGCTAGAAGTGTGATCTTTTGGAATTTTGAGAGGTAACTATTTTTTACCAATGTGCTTGATCTGTGTTGAATATGGTCTATGTGTATTATTGATTCATATGGTGAACAAGTTGAGAATACAAAGAGGGAACATGACTATGTAGTTATGTATGATCCTTATTTGTTGAGTTTATATATTGATTGATATATGATTGGTCTAAAGGAGATGTTGGTAACTCTAAGTTATTTCTAAAGAGAATGTTCACCTTTGTTATTTAGATAGAGGTAAAAATGGAGTTAGGGGGAGCATGCTCTCTAAAATATTTCATGACTCTATTTGCTGAGAGTTGTGTGAGAGAGAGTTGAGTGTTCTATATGCATAAAGATGACCTTAAGGTCATAGAGGACCAAGGCACATATTATATTATCTTAGTTTTAATATCATGAAGAAGACAAGTTTTGGCAGGGGTTTATCATAGTGAAGCATGTAAGCACAAACCTATTTGATAGAATGATGCAAAGAAGGTGCCATGATGATGTCTATGATATTATGTTTTGAGAAACATGAAGGAGAAAGATTGATGCAAGAAGAAAATATGAAGATGTCATATCAACATGGAATGAGTGATATTTTCTTTAGCATGAAAGACTGCATTATTCCATTGGAATAATATCTTTGATAGTAGACAAACCTAATCTACATGGTGGAAAATCATTGATTAAAAAGATTTTTTATGCTCACAAGTATAAAGTGTGATTGTTCTAGGTGTGTTAAGATGACCTTTGGGTAATGTGTCATAGTTTTGTATGCTCAGTATGGCCTATTTTTTTGAAGTGAAGGTGATCAAGAAAGATAGAAGTTTTGTAGACAATGAACTAGGTGTTTTTCAATCCTAATGAAAGGTGAACTAGTATAAGAATGGTTATCATGATGTATATGGATCAAATATGGAATATAAATATCATATACAATTAGAAGAGATTATTTTCATAGTGTATGAATGGATAATGACAACCTGAGTGATATATTCAAGGTGATATTATTGAACATTATCTTCTCTAATTACTAATCAAGATTGATATCAAAGAGAATATTTCATAAGGTGGTTATCAAGAGGGAATAAAAAAATTGGTAGAGTATAATTGGTAGTGATTAGGTGAATGAAAGAGTTATCATGAGTGAGGTCATTCATGAAATAAGTTTATAAATATTTTGTGCCATCTAGTGTCTTTAAGAGGGAGTATCTACTTAGGGTGAGAAAGAGAGTTTCGAAAAGGTGTCTACAACAACTGATGAACATAAGATAAGTACTTAGTCAATATTTAATTATGTGGTTTATTGAAATTTAGGTCTAAATATTATATAAGATATTTATGGAAGACCCTTTGTCATTAATGTCAAAGGGGGAGAAAGACCATTTTGAAAGAGAAAGAGGTTGATCAGACTATAGTGTGTTTTTCCCATCAATGACAAAGGGGTAGTTTGTTGGCACAATATTGTCATTGATGTAAATCTAATGTCATTAATGTCAAGTTATGTTGTCATTGATGTCTAAGATGCATCTCATGAAGATACATGGTGTGTGGGGTATGAGCTTGTATGCGTGATATGAAGACTCAAAATGGAACACAAAGAGCTATGAAGATCCTTAGTTGAGCTCTGAATATTTATGTAACTCCAAAGATGCTCTATCAAGTTATGAAGATGTTATATTGAATCCCTAAAGATATACTAGACACATTTGAAGACATTCTAATGAATTTTTGAAGACCTATCCATTCGTGTTCTAAAGATACCCAAATCTACTTTGCAGATTAATATAACAACTCTAAAGATATCTATTGTACATATATAGATTTTCCCTCTTTAGATATGTTATTTTAGACATTGATATTCATATTAATAGTATAAAATGTGTTGATAATGTCTCTCTATTGAGAGATAATTTGAATGTAACCTAGTGATTCTTCTAAGGTTGATGTCAAGTTTCAGGTCAAGGTAAACATGTTTTGAAGTACTAGTATTTGAATATAAGGTGTCTTAAGAAGCATAGTCATATCATGAGCATGTTCATGGTGAGAATGAAGTAGTATATTTATAGGTATGATATTGTCTAAGGAGAATGAAAGGAATGTGATCAAGGTGTATAAACATCAAAGAGTGTTTCAAGATTAGCTTCCAATGTTGACAATTTTTTGAACCTAGCAAGAGACTTGAGAAGGCTTTTATATAGGATGTCTAGTCTTGTACATGAAGGAGCATGGTGGCCTAGTGAGATGGATGCAAAAAGTAATAAGAGGATGAATATATTTTATTGAGTATTCATTGAGACATTGGAACACTTAGGTGATTTTTAAGGTGAGCCTACAAGGGTAAGACCTATAGACCTAACATGTAACTTGACTAGTTCTAAACCCTATCTAACCTAATGAGATGTCATGAGGTATTGCCAATACATATGAAGTTTTTATGGTAGTGGTTGATAATTTTAAGAGGTTTTATTATAGGCATATGATGTGTTAACATCTTGGACAATGGTTAGAAGGTCAATTTCAAAGCCTAATGTGACTTGCAAGTCAAAGGCTTAAGAGAGCAAAGAGATAGATGGTGGACAAATGGGGTGTTAGGATTAGTTTCCAAGGTAAGTGTGATTATGTGTGCATTGACACAGGTATGTCATGTTGTTTTATATATGTTTACCAAGTTTTAGGTCAAAAATTGAAGGTCAAGGTAAGGAAAAGTGTTTTGAGGGAGCTCATGTGCATAGAATAAAGGGTTCTCAACCTGAGAAGAACTCTCAACCTCTATATTATAACCTAATATGTTCATGGTTTATGGGTAATATTCATATATCAAATTTCCAAGCATTGGTTTTTGGAATAAGGAGCTAAACTTTATGAATGACCATTAAGACTATGAGATGGTTTAAACCCTCAAAGAACCCTAGTACTGACCCGATGTGAAAAAATTATTCTAAAGTGCTTGGAATGGAACGATTTATATATTTTAGATATTTTATCATGAGTTAAACTCTCTTAGGCATCTATAGGTGTGATATTTTTAGGAGAGTGAGTGGACCCTATAGGAAAGGCCTTATTTCTCATAGATTTGATGTAATAGGTAGAGTTGACCAATTCAAAGTTTATAATTGGACAAATTTTTAATATTTATAATTTTATGTTATTTTTATGGTGTTTTATAATCAGTTTATAGAATTTATAGGTACTAAACTAGTCATACAAGTTGATCAGTTGCTAATAGACCTAGTGGTGTAGACTGAGAAAACTAGGCAAAAGTGAGAAGTTGATTAGGGATGTGTTATCATGTATTAGGGATGGATACAAATGAATAATGATGTTTTTAAATAACTATAATAAATTTTCATGTTGGATATTATTTTTGGATGTCATTTTTAATGATGAAAATGTTACTCATAAGTTGACTTATCTAATAAAGATGAGATACTGAAGGTGCAAGGTTGTGAGCTTGATCTTCAAGTATAATATTACCATATGACCATGTTATATACTTATATAATAACTATATAATTATAATATAGGATCATAAAAATTTACTAAGATATTTTTAATGTTTTTACATAGATGTTGAAATTCAAAATCACCATGACTGGTCTTCAAAGTAAATTGGTAGTTTTCGGTAAGCATGTTGAAGCGATGGGTTTGAGATTGTATGAAATAATTTGATATATATAATTAAAATAATAATGTTTTTTTGGAATTTAATTATCTATACATTCTTTTCAAAATATTTTAATTCAATTTAATAGGTTGAAACATTGAAGCCAAAATGGCTTGTCTGGCTGACTAAGGACTATGAGAAAGGTCAACAAATTGGTCTACAATAATAATAATTGCCATTAATTCTTATGATATTTTTGTTTAAAATTTATATTATGAGGTTATAAGATAATTTTTATTCATTATAAGTCCTTAATTATGTTCTATTAGATGTCAAAATTTCATGTTTCATTATTGTGTTTTGAGAATAGTTGGCAGTTCTGAGGGAACTTGCAGAGAAGAGTTTGAGCTTGTATACCCTGAATTGAATCATATTATAAATTTTATTATGACCCTAAGTTCATTATATTTATTAATATATTATTTTTTCCATTATTTTTCATTGAAGTTGTGTTTATGATTTAGTTATTCAAGATAGAATTTCTAGGTATGCGTAGTGTATGTAATAAAAAAATGCATCATGTTTATAAATCAATCCTAGCTCAGAGAAGATAGAGCATGTATACACTTCCTGTTGGGAATAAATTTATTAATTGGGAGCATGAAAAATATGGGGATCCACTATACCTAATTAGGGGATCACTTGTCACAATACACCATGTGAGGTAGGGTTCTAAAGCCTATAGTCTAACACAATCACACAAAAACCCTAAAAGAGTCCTAAGGTTTGATATTTCACTTAAGTCTAATAAAAAAAATTAAACATAATATATTTCACACCAAATATTATGGCATAATAAAGTGGTTAGCAAAGCAATCCAAAACATGTATAACAAAATGTTAATTTAGTTAAGTATGAGTAAGACCCTAATACATGGAATATGAAGAATAATATTATTCGAGACAACACTTGTGTTACTTCTATATACTAAAGAGAGGAGAACAAAGTTAGAATAAACTTACTTGAATGTGAACTCATTGAGACTCAGTATTTCCCTTGGCCAAAGGGGATTCGTAATAGGTTGTTGTGGTTTATAAGGATAACTATAAAAGGCCAAAGCATCCAAGACTTATCCATAAGACTAGATTTTCCAAGTAGAAACCCTAAGCTAAGACTCCTCAAATATAATGGTAGAAGAGAATATTATGAAGAATCACGATTGAATAATAAATAATGATTGTATATTATAATAATGATGTAAATGATCTTGTATATATAGGTGTATCTCACCCTAAATCCTTCCAAAAAAGTCAGTTGTACAGGGTCAGTCATGATCAACCCTGTATGTTTTTGAGGATAATTCACTAGGTCTAAGCTAGGTTGGTTGAAAGAATAACAAACCAAACAGGTGAAAAATATGCCTAAGCTATATAGGGTTAGCCATGGTCGACCTAATACAGTTAATAGTCTAAAATGGAATTAAGGAAAGAAAAGGAGGATGGAAAGAGGAAAAGACTGGAGGAGTGTGCAAGGGAGGATTAATATCTTAGGTAATGGTTTTAAGATATATTTGGATAATTAATATAATGTGGTAATAAGGGACAAAAATCCTATGAACAATCAAAGGTTTTACCACCCCTTTCTTGATGCACCCCTTAGGGTATGTACTCAGAGAGATTGAGTCTCAGAGGGTTACTACAAGATGTAAAGCATCAGTATTTGATAAAATTTGAAAATATTATGTGTACACATATGCCCCACTAAAATATCATCACATTTCACTAAGGTTAAATAGGGGATGGTGCTTTGAGAAAGAACATAGTAACACACAACACTAATTCTAAAAAAAGTTACAGTATTTTAAAGCAAAAATAACTAAAAGTAAATGACTAAAAAGTAAATATAATGTGTACCTTGACTTACCTTTATCATGGGATTATTGTATTTTGTGTTGTTATTTTTTATTGTGTAGGGAACATAGACTACTTTCAACAAACCTAAGAATACAAAACTAAAGAGCAAAAACAAATAAACACAAGAAAAACCAAGATAGTTGGTGCAATGAGGATGAGACATACTTGGGAAATTTGACAAGTTAAGGTGACAAGTGCTATGTTAAACCAAATTACCAAGTAAAAAACAAGAGTAAATTAGGTAACCAAAAATCCAAGGATATTAAAGATTGAAAAACTCAAACAAGCTATCCTTAAGTAAGAAAGGCAAACTCACCAAGTCAAACCAAGGATACATGTCAAATAGGATGGTAATCAAATGAATCAATGGTAAAAGAAGAAACAAAATGGTAAAATAAAATTGATGAGTGAGTAGTAACAATCCACATCTCACTCAATAATGTAGAAATGAAGAATAAAATGGAAAACAACATTGATGAATGACAAGTAATAAGCTAACCTTACTCAACAAGGGAAAAGGGGTATAAACTTAGGTGTTTGTAATAACAAGAAATTAAAAAAATGACTAATGGTAAAAGGAAAGTAAAGTAAGTGTATGGATTTAATTTTATGGTATAAATAAAGATAAAATCCAAAGTTACTCAAACATGTTGTTTCTCTCTAAGGATAGATAAAACTAAAACAAAGTAGTGATAACATGTTTTTAAGAGATGAATAAGAAATAATTAAAGAAGGGAAAATAGATTTGGAATAAAAATTTATATATTAGGGGGAAAATGAAATGGGTGGAGGGGATAATGAAGGAAAAACCAAGGTATATTAACTCTTTATCAAAGTCAAGACACTCAAATCAAGTTTGTCAAAATAAAGGACTTTTGACCTTAAGGACTCTGAAGAACTTATCTTAGCCACACAAGTCTTAGGTCAAAAAATAGAGTATATAGATCATCCCATGAAGGATATATGCATTAAAATTAAAATGGAGCTCCATTATTTAGTACCCTTTACAAAGTTGTTAGTTTACTGTGAAGATTGGGTGCTTTTATAAGAAAGTAGGTAGCACCAGAGAGATTTTTGAAATTCCCTATTCTAATCTACTAGATTACCACACTCCAAAGGACCTCATATCTATGTGAGGCAAACTATAGACTTTTATATTTTATTAGAGATAGGATATGTGGTTTTAATAATATATTTTGGTGTGACATTAACTTTTGATATTGTATGTTGCCTTTTAGATATCATTGCCTTTTATTTCAAATGATTTGGCTTTTAACTTTCTTGATGACTTTTTCTATTCCTCCTCCATATAGAATTGGAAAACCAAACATGGGTGCTAAATATGACTTTAATTTGAATACTTGGGACAAGGTTTCTAAGATAGATAACTTAAAAGAGCACGGGGTCTAAGAGTCTCATAAATCTAGGTGAAATAAAAGTGTTATCCTGACTTTGACATGTTTATCCAATGGAGAGTGAAATAAAGGGGAAATCAAGAGGATTGACACATGGAAAAATTTGAATTAATTAAAATCTCAAATAATGTGACAAAGGGTAAAAAAATATACAATCATAGTAAAGTGTGATTCCTTATCTTAAAAATGAGGGAAATGGAGGAAAACATGGTAACATAGATTGTTTTGCAGATGTCATCTAACAAAAGAAGTAAAAACTAAAGTTTGAGAATAATGATGAAGAAGATGAAAAGGTGGTAATTTTATGAGTATCAAGTCTTATCCATGGTATTACATTAAAAATTCATAAAATAAGGAAAATATAAAGCAAAGAGAAGATAGTTTTGTGAGGGATGTCAAGTCCTATCCACGGTCTTACAAAACAACTCTCAAAAGAAAAACCCAAGGGATGCCAAAAAAACATTAGAAAGAAAAAAGTATGTGAAAAAATAAGAATATGGTGGATTTATGAGGAATTTTGGGTTATATCTATGGTCTTACAAATTAACTCACAAAATAAAAACCTAAGGGGTGCAAAAAATAAGAGAAAATACAAGAAAATAAAGAAGACTATGATACATCAAGAAACCAAAAGACCGAAATAGAGGACTAAAGGTTTGTGAATGGAATGAACTTGTTATAGAGGGAGATATATATGATTCAATAACTTGTAAAAAGTTTTATATAGATGTAGACAGAAATCATGACAACAAAGAAATATTTAGGCCAATATACTTTTTGAGGAATTGAGTATTGGTGGGATCTTTGAAAACATGGACTTCATTGGTTTAAAGATGATATGTGCTTGGACCAAGAATGTATTTAAATAAATATGGGCCCCACCATTTTTGGGCATAGTTACATTCCTTACCATGGGTGTAGTCTAATATTAAGACAATATCACGAACATTAAATGTGTAGACTTTAACATGTTTATTATGTTGTCAAAAAATATGAGCCTTATATTAGTGGTTATGTTGTAAAGTAGAAAGACAATGTTCATCAAGTAGATCAAGGGAATAAAGGTGAGCTTCACATAATTATTCATTATAAATAATACCATTAATAGATATATGAAAAGAGGGAATCTCAACTTTCAAAGGAAGAACTGACTCAGAACCATAAACTAGTGAGAATGGAGTTGCCCCAATGGTAATATGTATGTTTGTCTGATAGGCACAAAGTGTAGGGTAAATATGAAGATTCTAATCCATATGTGTTTCAAAAATTATATTTTTAAATATATTTTTAATAATTTTATTAGTGGTCTCGACTTGGTCATTGCATTGTGGATGATACGGCATGGAAAATTTGTGATTAATCTTGAATTTATTGCAAATATGTTTAACACATTTGTTTTTAAAATTACCACCATTGTCTAAAATGATGGTATGGGGAACACCAAAGTGGAAAATTATTTTTTTAATAATAAATTTGGAAATGGTAGGACTAGTGATGTTAATAAGAGCCATGGATTCTACCCACTTGATAAAATATTCAATAGCAGTGATGATAAAGATAATTCCATTATGGGAGAAAGGAAGTTTACGAATGAGATCCAATCCACAAGTGGAAAATGGCCAAGTATAATTAATATTTTGAATTTTTATCAGAGGTGAATGAATTATATCATCATGAAACTGATAAGGATTACACTTTTTAGCATATTTGATTGCATCATTTTCAAGAGTAGGCCAAAAGTAACCCATACATAGGAATTTGCATGTTGTAGCATATTCACTACAGTGACCATTACATATTCCCCCATGTACTTGTTAAAGAAGAGGAGGGACCTCATCTTTCATAACACAATAGATCAAGGTACCTTCAACATTGTGATAGTAAAGGATGTGTTGAAATACACATTTGAAAGCTTATTTATGAATACATGTTTTTTCATGAGAATATAAATTAGGAGGATAAGTTTGGTGTTTTAAAAATTGAATTATATATTGGTACCATGGGATTTGGTAATGGTAATAGCCTCAATATGAAAAATAAGTGAATATTGTGGTTGAGTAGAATACAGGGATTTTCTTATTTGTATAAAAAATAAGGATTATAAGGGACTTGATGTGGATGAAATCGAGAAGTTGAAGAGGAAATATAATCAACAATGGAGTTTTGATATCTATAAATAGGCTCAATCATGAAAGATATGAAATCCTTATCAAGAGTGGTTGTAATTTGATGATAGGTAATAAGGTTCTCACTTTTACATTGATAATCACCACTAACTTGATGGAAAATAAGTTGAGAATCACCTAAAACATGAAGGTATTGAATGTATAAATCAAGAGCATCCCTCATGCCTAAGATAAGAGCTTCATATTTGGCTTATTGGTGACATCAAAGGTGAAGTGAAAATCTAAAGGAATGATCTTGCCAAGAGGACTTGTGATAATGTAACCTTCCCCAGCTCCTTGAAGGCATTTAACACCATCAAAGTGGAGGGTCCAAGTATCCTCATGCAAGTTAACATTAATTTTAGGGAGATACTCGATAACTAATTTTGATTTATTAGTACCAAAGGGAGTGAAAGATTCATGAAGATGATTATATTTAAGATCATCAATAAAAATATGAAAGTAATCTTTGAGAAAGATAACTTGATCAATACCTTCAATGTAAAGGATATTGTTATTTAGAAGATAATCTTGAAGAGAAAAAGTGGTTAGAATGGGAACTACAACAAGTTGATCAGCCATGATTTTCCCTTTAACAACTTTTTGAGTGATGATGCAGATATCAAATTCCATAAAGAAGACCATTAATTTACCAATTCTATCTCTAGGAAGAAAGGCTTTGGAGAAGAAATGATGAATGGGATGAGAATTAACAATGACATAAGTAGTTTGGTAAATATTATAGTATTGAGTCTTTTTAGTTGTGAAATAGATGGTGAGGAAATCATGCTATTTTTTGGTATAATATGTCTCATAGTTGATGAGGTCTCAGCTAATGTAGTAGATAGAATACTCTCTTCCCATATCATTGTGCTAGGCAAGCATTACCCCAACCAAAATAGGTATGGAAGAAGTATATAATATCAAAGGTTTATCATTGGAAGGAGGAAAAAGTATGGGTGGATGAAGTAATGATCATTTTATGTTATCAAAGGATTTTTGACATGGATCCATCCATTCTAAATCAGTAACTTTCTTGAGAAGGTAATTGATGAAGTGAATTTGATAAGCCATTTCAGGTATGAATCATCTAATTGCCCCAAGTTTTCATAAATAAGTATGAATGTCAAGAATAGAATGAGGAATGGATATATTGATGATGGCACTAATTTTGGTAAGATCAACATCAATGCAATGGAGAGAGACTAGGAATACTAATAATTTTCTAGATGTGACTCCAAAGACACATTTGTTAGGATTAAGTCTAACTTTATATTTAAGGAGATGGTAAAAAATGATAACAAGATCAAAAAGATTATTTTTATGATGTTTACATTTATAAATAAGATCATCCACATAGGTTTTAACAATTTTATGAATGAGATCCTAAAATATGTGAGTCATTTCTCATTGGCAAGTAGCTCTAACATTTTTGAGGTTGAAGTGAATTTTGGCATAACAATAGGTGCCCCATTCCATGGTGAAAGTAGTCTTATGTTGGTCCTCGAGGGCAATATTAATTTGATTGTATCCAGAGAAGCCATCCATAAGAGATAACATTTCATAACCAACCATGGAATCAATAATGACATCTATTGAAGGTAAGGGCAACTTGTCCTTGGAACAAACAAGATTAAGATTAC
Source organism: Torreya grandis (assembly GCA_037957365.1). Classification (NCBI taxonomy): domain Eukaryota; kingdom Viridiplantae; phylum Streptophyta; class Pinopsida; order Cupressales; family Taxaceae; genus Torreya; species Torreya grandis. The sequence goes on along the minus strand of JARHVA010009240.1, from coordinate 217,580 downwards.
AAAAATCAATACAATTGTGAATGACCATAGTGATTTTTTTTTGAATGGGAACAATGTTAGAAACCCATTTGGAATAATCTACTGGTTTAATAAATTTAGCATCAAGTAATTTGATAATTTCTTTGTGACATAAAGTTGAAACTTTAAGTGGAAATTTCCTTTATTTTTGATACATAGGATTGGCATTAGGATAGCTAATGATGTTAGATACCACAATTCTAGGGTCAATGCCAAGCATGTCTTCATAGGACCAATTAAAAACCTCATGATATTTGTCAACAAATAGGCTAAAATTGTCATGTTTGGTAGGTAAAAGTTCTTGAAAAACTATGATAGGTCAAGGACAAGATGGGGTACCATATTTGATGCAAGTGGTTTCTTTGATAAACATGGCATTACCATCTTGAAATTGGTATAGTGCATTAGGTAAGGCTTAAATTGGGATTGTTTTAGGATCAACACTAATAACAAAGTTGTTGAAGTTTGGAATTTTAGTCTTGAAATTTCCAATTTTATGATGCTGCCAAGGAATTTGAGGTTCTCAAGCATAAAGTAACTCTAGAATAGCTTCACCACTAGGGAAGGTAGGAAGATGACCATAATACTCAACTTTTACTTCATGATCTAAAATTTGACTGCCATGGAAATTAGACTCAGAATGTGTCTGAAAAACATCGATTGCCTTGTGAATCAAATGTAATTTTGGGAGTAGAAGAAGTATATGAAGTAGAAGAGATTGGTGTGTCAATGGATTTAGTGATATAAAAAAGGATCAAATATAATGATTGGATAAATAGGTGGTAAATAAAATGTAGAAATTTTTTAAGGTTTGAAAGGTATAATTTAGTCTACCACCCAAAGAGTATCGATAAGAGGAATATTGATAGGAGGCACATGACCCTCAAGATCTAAGGTATGATCCATAAAAATGGTATGAAAATCCCAATTAAAACATGAATTTGGGCTAAGGTTTTTTGATAATGCTGGACATCTAAGTCTCTAGATTAAGCTTGGGCCATGATATAGTTATCTTCATAAGTGGGAGAAATCATACATGCTTGAGAATCTAGGGGAGTTTCAAAAGATGAAATCCTGATATAATTGAATGTATGAGGAGACATGATGAGAGGATATTTAAATAATTTAGCATCTCCAAAATAATTTCAAGTGAAGGCATATTCTTAGAGAAGGCTCTTGATAATTACATGGAGGGCGAAAATAGACAATCTCATCCATGAGAGGAATAGTATGGTCTCTTCATAAGAGAGAAGGAGGAAGCCATTGTGAAATATATAGAGTAATCTTAGTGTTATTTCAAGTATGTTGTAACTCATTGGGATCATCATCATCATAATTCATAAGAGTAACTTGTAAATCAAAATTCATGTTGATAAACTTGGGTAAAAGAGTACTATTGATCTTAAGAATTGTAGGAACATGATATTATGATTTAGGATTAGGTAGTTGGATACTCTATGGGTTATGATTGGCTTTATGCTTATATCATTTTACATTATGTAATAATTTAATACATTAACTATCTAAAGAAGCAATGGCCCTCATTCGATGAGTCCATGGATGACCAAGGAGTATGTTATAAGATAAAGGAAGATCAAGGACCATAAACTTTGTTTGAATTATCTTATGTCCAATGGTTAATGGAAGCCAAATACAACCAAGTGGATTTTGATTTATCTTATCAAAACCATGATAGGTAAGATGGGTTTACTTGAGATGATCCTTGTTATAACCAAGTTATTATATAATCCATAAATATGTGACATTAATACTAGAACCTTGATCAACTAGAAAATTTATAATAAGATTGGTATTAATGCCTACTTTGATAAAGAGTGGTGGATCATCAGCATGAAAATGAATTTCATCATTGATCATGTCCTCTTCAAGGAATTAAATAGAGGGATTATAATAAAGACATGTGGTTTTAATAGTATTATTGTTATTAGGTTGAGAATCGATAGAAGGTGGTTCTTCATCTATGGAAGATGGATATTTAATCTCTTAAAGTTGTTGCATAAGGAAAATATGATGATAACATGAAGTGTGAACCAACTTCATAAGTTTAATCTTACAAGGCATAGAGTTAAGTTCTTCAATAAATTTCCAATGAGACTTAGAAGAACCAACATGAGGTTTTGGAGGTAAATTAGACTTTAGAGGAATAGATGTGGTTGGAGGATCGAAAGGAGGAAGTTTTTCCTCAAGTGTTTCCAAACCAGGGTTTGTAGTGGTAGTATATTGAAGAGTTTTTTCTTCCAAAGATGGATTTTTAGGCTTGATAATAGGAATTTTATGAGTTAGTTTACAGCAATAATTGACCTTAACAATGTTGAAATATTGATAATTTTTAAAGTATTGGTCATAATTGGCATCAGTGACATAAACATCCTTAAAATTTGATTTATTATTTGAATAATTTTTTTGGTTATTTGAATCAGAGGCTTTAGAAGTTTGTCATTTTTTAAAGGTAAAAATGTACTCTTGATGATGAAGATTGATCAAAATTCATTATTGAATGAATCACCAAGCATATAAGAGATGGAAAATTTAGTGAGCCCTCTACAAGATTCATGAGGATGCCCAATGTCAACATGGAAAAAATAAAATAGATTGGGGTTATACAACTTAGAACGAGCATTGGGATAGATGAAAGGTTTTGAGGGTGGTAAAATTGTTTCATTTGTTTAACTAAAAGAGGTGTATGAGAAGGTGAAGGAATATCATTTTTTATAACTCCTTATTTGGTTTTGTTGAGTATTACTAGTGATAGCATTAGATGTTTGAAAATATCCTTTAAGAAGTTTAGGATGAGGTTTGAATTGCTTCATGAGAAAGTCTTGACGTTTATCTTGATCAAGAGCTTCATTAAGTATTTGAGGAACAAAGGTTCAAACTTTATATTGAATAGTGAGAGTCAAAGTGGTGATAAAGAGTTTGAATAAGTTATCATGAGTCATGTTATGGTCAGAATTATGGGCTAATGATTTTCTTCTTTTGATAAAGTCATGATCTAATTTAGTGGGAGATTGTTTAGCATTGATGAAGTGGTTAAGACAATTTTAGAGAAGATTATTGTGTTGAAACTCTTTAAACAAAAGATTAACCAAATCTTCAAGTTTCTAAATAGAATATTGGGGAAGTTGATTATACCATTCTAATACATCATTGGTAAAATTTTTGACTACGATTTTAGTTACGTCAAAAGTATTAGTTTGGATCCATTCCTTGTAAAGGTTACCAAAGGTTTTAAGAAATGAGGTAGGGTTTTTAGTCCCATCATATTTCATAGTTGGAGATATGTTACCAATCTCAATATATACAATAAAGGGGGATAAAGGCTAATTTTTAGTGGTTTAAATCATTTTTTATTCATTATGGGTTGAGTAATAACATTACCTGAGGCATCCCTAATGGGTGGAGGAGTGAAATTAGGATTAGCTTGAGGATGCATAGTTGGAGGTTGATTAGCTACATTAATTAGATGTTGTTGAAGTTACATCATTTGGTTGGTGTTAGAATTTTGCATAATGTTCATTTGTTGGATGACTTGGGCTAAAAGTTGAGTTGTATTAGGAGGTGAGTTAGTATTGGTAGGATCACTCCATAAATTAGTATTAGGGGGAGGATTGTTAGAAGAATGATTACTAGTGAGATTATTAAGTAAACTTGTATCAATCATTCCCACATTAGTTTGAATATTTTGAAGATGAGAAGTTTATTAGTAAGTATAGAAAGGATCAAATACATGAACTTCATCTTGAGGTGTTTTTTGCACCATGTTATAATTCATATATGAAGAAAGAGAAGAGGTGCCTAAAGAGTGATGGTGCTCTTAGGAGGAAAAGAGAGGGAGAAATGAACATCCCATATAGTATCTAAATGGATTCAAGCTATCCAGGAAGATTCTAATAGGAGACTTCATTTTGACTAAAGAGAGATTAAAAAAATACAAAATTGGAAAAATAGGGAACTAGATTGATGAATAAGGGAAACAAAAAATAGTATAGGGTCGACTGAGGTAACCTAGCATAGAAAACAAGGCTTGAAAATAGTAAAAGATCAACTGATTCGATCTAGTATTGTAAATAGAGGAAATAAAAAGAGGTAAAAGGGGTTGCAAATAGTATAGGGCCTATTGGGTCAATCTTATACACCACATAAAAGCTAAAAAATGATATAAGGTCTAGTGGGATGACCTAGTAAAATAGATAGGGAAAAAATAGGTTTGTAATAAGTTATGAACTAAAATAAGACAATTTTTTTAGCTAATCTAGGAAAGTAAGAGCTGAAGAGAAACAAATAGTTAATTGGATCAATGTTGGCCAATGCAATTAAAGCACACAATATAAAACCATGCACTAACATTGGATAATGAATATTTATGCACACACAATTGAGTAAATAGAAAGCAATAAACTTGAAAATAGATAAATAATTGGTCAACCTAAGATGTTTTATTAAATTATTAAGATATTATTTTAAATGTGATGATAAGTTGGATGAAAAGCATGGAACCAGATAGAAATCTAAGGATGGTTTCAGGTTGTTTGGGATAAAAGGGACTATAGTGTCAATGATACAAGCTTGGTATTGGGGCCTACCCCCTCAATTCAAACACCACAATGATATGGATATTGGGTGCTTAGTGATAATATACCATTAACCATGTTTTATACTTGACTAGAGTATCAAGTCGACTTCCTCCTTGGTAATGAAATCCAAGTTGGTTGGCCTTAGGTAGACAACTATTATTGTGATTTTTTATATTATGTGATTTCATTATGTGTGCATAAAATATAAATATTAAAACTAACTGATTAATTAAAAACCTCCTAATTATAATATGTGAGCTATTATAAACATGCAAGTAATAAGAAAAGAAAGGTCTGAACTAATTACTAACATATAGAGATTAAATCCAACTTTAAACAAGGTATAGTGTTACCACTATATGCACAAAATATAGATTAGGGTTAATAGGGTTGAACTTTTACTATGGAAGTAAGGTCTAAAAATGAATAGGGTCTACTAGGGTTGACCTAGTTATTTCAAACAACACACAAAACATATAACTAGGTTGACAGGGTCAATCCAATTGACTGTGTAGGGGTAGTTTTGAATAATACAAATAATGAAAGGAAAGATAGTAAAATAAAGAGATAGAGAGATAAAAAGGAACATTGGTGGATCAGATATGTAGAGGAGGAAGATTGTTGATCAAGAACCTTGAAGAATGTTGGCAAAACTTGCTAACTAGGTTGACTAGATCGATCAAGCTATGTAGGGACCTATTATAAAAGATTGAAAATGTATAGGGTTGACCTAGTATGCTAAATTAGATGTCTGAAAGTGTATAGGGCTGACAAGGTTTTCCTAGTGATTTAAACTAAAAGCTTAAAAGTTTGAAAACTTGTACTAGGTTTCCTGAGTCGATCCATTTGCCTGTTCAGAAAAAATTATTCATAGAGATTCGAATTAGATCCATAGAGTCAATCTAGTATGATAGAAATAATGATAAAATAATGAAATAAAGTGAAATAAATCTTGAAAGGGTTAGTTTTATGTCAAGTTTACCAGAATGTAATATGAAGGTAAAGATAAAGTAAATGCTAATACTTATAAGAAAAAAGAAAAAAATAGAAACATGAAGATAATCCAACTAGTGGTGGGATAATATTCATGTTGGGTTCACCAAAATATATGAAATAATAAATTCATCATGTTTATAGATCAATTCTATATCAAAGAAGATAAAGCATACCTACACTTCTAAATGTGAATACATTTGTTAAGTGGGAACATGACCAATATGGGGATTCACTAGACCTAATTAGGGGATCACTTGTCACAATACATCATGTGAGGTAAGGTTATAAATCCTATAGTCTAGAAAAATCATGTAATAACCCTAAAAGAGTCTTAATGTTTGATATTTCACTTAAGTCTAATAAATATGAAAGTAAATCTAATATAATGCACACCAAAGCTTATCACATAATAAAGGGGTTAGCAAAGGAATCCAAAATATGTATAAAAGAATCTCAATTAATATAAGTATGAGTAATAAACTAATACATATAATATGAATATTAATATTATTCAAGCCAAAACTTATGCTACTTTTATCTAAAAAATAAAGGAGAACAAAGTTAGAATATATTTACCTTAATGTGAACCCATCAAGACTCAATCTCTCCCTTGGATAAAGGGTCTTTGCAAGATGTTGTTTTGGTTTCTAAGGATAAATAAGAAAGGACAAAGCATCCAAGACTTATCCACAAGACTAGATTCTCCAAGTAGAAACCCTAAGGTAAGACTTCTCAAGTAGAATTGTGAAAGAGTAGATTATGAAGAAGCATGAGTGAAAAATAACTCTTGATTGCATATTATAATAATAATAGAAATGATCTTGAATATATAGGAGGATATCACCCTAAATCCTTCCAAAAATTTTTGTTGTATAAGGTCGACCATAGTCGACCCTGTATATTTTTGAGGATAATTCACTAGGTCTGAGCTAGGTCAGTCAAAAGGCTAACACACCCAAAAAGTGAAAAATACCCCTAAACTATATAGGGTCAGACATGTTTGACCTAGTATAGTTTATTATCCAAAAAGGTAATTAAGGAAGGAAAAGGAGGATGGAAATAGGAAAATACTAGAAGAGTGTGCAAGGGAGGAGTAATAGCTTAAGGAATGGTTTTAGGATCTGGTTGGATTGGTAATAATATGGCAATAAGGGACAATAATCTTAAAAAGAACCAAAGGTCTACCCAACCCTTTCTTGGTATACCCCATAGGGAATGCACTTAAAGATATTGAGTATCTATGGGTTATTGAAAGATGTAAAGAATCAGTATTTGATAAAATTTGAAAATATTATGTGTATACACATAGGCCTTATATAATAGTACTAATGATGTGCTCCAAGTAGTAATTTGAGATAAAAAGTGTTTTTAAGCCCAAATAAGCTTATAACAGGTCTATTGGAGTGGAATATTATGTGTTCCTTCCATTTGAGGTGTATAAATATGCTCCAAGAATATCAAAGGGTAATGTGTGCTAAGTAGGCCTAATAGAATTAGGTCTCCATGAGACCTACATAAGAGATAAGGCATAATTGAAATTAGTTAGACTTAAAGGGACTCAAAATATGTTTTATCAAATTATATGAGATGTATTAAGATCCATTCCATGGCTGACCTAATATGATAGAATGTTTGGATGACTAAGAAGGATATGATCAAGTGACTTATATAGATACTAGGCATCTTTAGGCCTATTCAGAGAGGTTGTGAGTGTGAAGAGTGTAAGTGAATAATATAACACTTGGTAAGTATAATAAGGTCTTATATAAAATTATAGGATTGTATAATATTATATGGACCTTTGATATCGGTTATGAATATAAATATCAAGGTCATATGACCTAATCACGTCAAGAAGAGGGCTAGTTGAGTGAAGAAGGATAGAGGCCAGTTTAAGAGGGATAAAAGTGTATGAAGAGCTAAGGAATAATATCATCATCTATTGTATGAGAAATAAGGTATTATGAAGGTGATAATGTGTTTTAGGTGGGTGATTTGGTGATAATTCATCAATGGGGTTGGTGCTTCCTTACAAATTGGTGCTTGCTAAAGCCTAGCTGAGTTGGTACTTAGCTAGTTGGGGTTGGTGCTCCATGTGAAGTGGATGCTTCACTATAATTGGTCTTTATATTATATTATTATAGTCCATTTTCATCATTAGTGGTTTTTTTTCCACTTTAGGGTTTACCACATAGATACTATTTTCATGTCTTTTATGCTCTTATGGATTGGTGATTATACTTGCTAAGATGTACATGCTTTTTTAAATGATCTATGATTACTTAAGAAATATTGTTAAAAAAGTTTTTGAAGACTGATTCACTCTCCTTCCTCTTAGTCATTTTTATTCTAAAATTTAGTTGGTTAGTTTTCACAATACATAAACTTTCAAAATGTAGTACATCATGTTTACCTCATTCTCACATTTCATTCTCACCCTATAGTCAACATTCTCAAAATTAACATGTCACATCAATATTTGTCTTAGTTATTATGAGTATAGTACACATATTTCCTTATATATTATTTCACAACATACAAAAATGATATCCTAAAATGAAGTCTATAATCTCATCTATGATAGCATCCACACATTTATGGTACATTTGGAAAGCAAAACATTAGCATTCCTAAAATAAAATAGATTTTACCTGCCCATGTTGGTCCTCAATGGTGAGTCATTGAATATTAATTATTACATAGGGATAATATTTGGGGGTGGGGGCCTTAAAAAAAGTGGGTGATTCTATGAAAATTAAAAGCTTATACAAATACAAAAGTCAAATTCATACATATCTCACCCTTTGTTAACCTTTGATGTTGAACCTTTGCATATTACTAGTTATGTGGGGTTAGCATTGGGGATATATACCCTCTCTTATATATAACTTTATGTGATTATTCCATGTGTTTTCCTAATCACATGAGACTAAGTATAGGGGGTTGAAAAAAATAGTAAAAGATAAATGCATGAGCAATATTAAGTTAAAAATATTGTCTATATGCTTATGTTTGAAGAAGGTAACCTTTTCCCATTTACCACTTCTATCATGATAAGTTCTCTCTAGATGAATATAATAAAGTAATTATTCTATAAGTTTATAAAGAAGTACATATTCCCCTTTGCTCATAAGGATTAGGTCATCTTCCTTTTTCCTATGAAATTTTGAGTTATGATTCACTCCACATTTATTACGTTTCCCCTTTCATCCCTTGATAAAAATTGAAAGTAATATATTATGTGAACAAATAAATTAGGTAATCACTTATAATATAAATATTATCATATTTATAGTCACATATGTACATCCATTACACTAAATCATTTGCATACATTTTGTTTCCACATATACGTAAGCATTTTACATATAAGCATATAAAAAATAAAGAGATACACATATACATACATCATCACATGTATAGTCCTCTAGAGTGCATAATGAAAATAAAGAATCACATCACATAATGAGGAAAATGCCAAAATATCTATATATATTAATAAATGTCTAGTATATATAACAAAACTATCTGATATAAGTACCTCCATAGAGGGCTAATATACCTTAGGGTATATGAAAAAAATAGACATCTACAATGGTATATCCAAAACATATAAAAAAAGGTTCAAAGGTATATCCTCCTCCACTGGGAAGGAGTTGAGGTGGTAGAATTTTTGGGGCTTAAAATCTAGTGATGTCTCTTACTTGTACCTCTTTCTAATGTTGCCTCCCTATTTGTAGGTCAGTATCTAAGAGAATGTTCCCTAATTGTGCCTCCCTTTGACAATATCATACCTATCCTATGATTGGAGTATCTACCACCTCCTCATACCATGGTGTCCATTATGGTCTTTACTCTCCTTGCTTTGGTAAATATAGTGATTTTATCTATCCTTAAATTTGTCATCATCACTGAGGCATGGTATGATGGGGTAAACACATATACATAATGCCAAATCCTCACATTAATCCCAAGATATAACAAACATTGGTCTCACATTTTAACAGTAATCAACTAAAATAAATTGATCAAGGTATCTCTAATCATCCTCCTTCATACATCCACCATATCTACAATCAATGGATACACAAGATAAATCAGATCTAAATAGAATGAAATAATCTAACACATAAAAAATATACAAGTAACTAGAAGAAATGAAAATACAATATATAATCATGAAGAAATAAAATCAATAATTTACCTTGAACTCCCTCCTTCCAATTAGGATCAAATTCATCATTTATAGCCTCCTCATCATCTACGTCTAGGTTCTCCTCCATCTCAACATACCGATGGGCCTCACCTTATCTGTATCCTATCTATTACTACTAATGTTATACATGACCATGTGGTAGTGGTGGTGGTGGTGGTCCCATATACTATTGATAGCTCTAACATGTCCTCCTCCTCCTCCTCTTCCTCTAGGTGGTTATTGAGATGGTCTGGTGATAGGCACCACTATCAATAGTGGGTGACATGCTAGTCACCCTAGCTTCATGGGTCCCCTTGTATAAAACTCCATGAATAAGGAGGTTTCTTGTATAGGACATACCAAAATATTGAGACACTTGATCCATAGGGTGAACATTGACCTATATAAACCTTTATCAAAGTTGCATATCCCTAATGGTTGCCATGAAATATACCCCTTAATTATATCATTGCCATAATATGTTTTGATAGGGTAGGGAAATAAAATTTTCCACCTTCAAAGACCTCACAGTCTAGGGAAAATCATGAAAAGGGGCCACATCTTCCCATCTAATGGCCCTAATGTCCCCTAGTTTCTCAATAATTATGACCCTTTTATATGGGATCATCCTCTCATTGACCTAACCCATAATTATAGTTAGGTGTCTAATGAAAAGGGATCCCAGGTGAGCCACTTGATATATGTCTTTATGTGTATGTGTCAACATATCTTAGCCTATCAGTGCCCTTATCCCCCACCAAATAAGAGGCAAATATGCCAATGATGGCATTCCTTAGGTTGGGGATCATGGATCTCTCAACCTAAAAAAGTATCACTCCACACTTCACACCTAGGTCAGGTGCATTGGCATCTCTAAAATGGTATACTAAAATATGGACCTCATGATGACTACTAGCATCATAGATAGACACCAATCACTAAATTGTATGAAGACCAGTGATTTGATACATGTCCACAAGAGTGATCATCCAATCTCTCAAGACTTGAGGGAACACAAAAGTGTTCTCATTAGGGTTAGAATATGTCAATAAGTCATGTAATAACTAGATATAAGAGGAGGTGATACTTTCCTATGAAATATGAATTATCTCTGCTTAATTAAACAGGGCCAACTTATTAGTTATCAAAAGTGCTAGGATAGGATGGAGTTACTCCTACTCTCAAGATTTACTCCATCGAATATTTTCCCCCTATAATATGTATAAAATATCATACATCAATCAAATAAATCAACCTCATAAAGTAAATAATTCAAAATCATTCAAATTCCTCCAATGAGTAAAACTATCCCTATTTGTAGGTGGCAGTTGTGAAACTACCCTATGATGGTTATGAAAAAGCCTTGAGTTGGTAAGGAAACTGCCTCAAGTTATTTTTTTACCCCAAAGTAGTGATATCATAATCACATCATGGTGGTTATGACATCATCATGATGGTTACAAAAATACCACCTATCCTAAGGTGTTAATGAAACTACCTCAATATATTTTGTAAATACCCTAAATTAGTGACATTCTAATTGCATTGAAGTGGTTATGAAATCATCATGATAGTTATGAAACTAACACCATGTAAAGGGAAGTAATTTTTTAATCTAAGTGGTAGTTCTACTAGTTGTCCATGGATTCTCCAAACCCCCTCCTAAAAACCCACTCAAAATTACCCAAAATCTAAAAATTCTACAAATCCTTAACCTACCCTACAATAATGGCCATAATGTTTTTTTAAAATTTGGTTAGATTTCAACTAAGATTGGATTGAAAGTTCAAATTTGGGGCAAAAATGAAAATTTAACAAAAAGTGACTTGGTTATCCACAACCATACTCTCATTGGTATGTTTTTCATCCTCTCATCACCTTATTTCCGATGACTAGTTATGCACTCAAAACAGTCACCATCAATCTATAGCTCAAAAATATCCCAAAAAGGAAATGACACAAATAAACTATTTTGGCATGTTTTTGAATATATTGGACCCCAAACTATCCATTTTGATTTAAAAGTTTCCATTTCTAATATAACCTTTTATTTTAGTGTTTATTATATATATATATATATATATATATATATATATATATATATATATATATATATATATATATATATAGTTATATTTCTAGGATATTGCAATTAGTATTTTATCACTAACATTTAACTATATTGTATATTCTCTTATAGAAAGTTTTATAATTTTGTGGGTATACATGGCTTGGCACTAGGTTGAGTCCCCTGATGTGATGGTCCAAGTAGCATGATCTTATCCACATGTATGGTATGTATTTATTTCCATGTTTCAATTACATAATGGTATTTTCAAAATTTCTCTAAAATTTCACTTGAATCTCATATTCTATTTGTACTTTGTGTGTAGTGTTTACAGGTTTTACTCCTCTATTTGGGTAAGTAAAGTAAGTTTTCTAAACTCTTGATTCCTTTACACACACCTTACTTAGAACTACACCTTTCAAAATCATGACAAGGCACCCTCCCAAGGGGTAAATATTTATTCACACAAAACCTACATGATACAACACTTTCAATACAGATTTGATGATGATGTAATGACATCTTGTTTTGTTCTCCATAGGGAACTCTTTGATTCTATCCATTCCCCAGGATTTCCAATTCCTCCATTTCCTCCTTTTAGTCCCCTTGACTTTGGATTTCCTATCCATTTCTTATTTAGATTAAAAGCTACTCATAGGTCATAGAATCACCTCCCTAGGTGATGAAATTACCCTTATATGCTAAGAAACTTTCCTTTATTTTACACAACCATTGTAGCAGTTATGTGATTTAAGAGGTAATTTTGACACATAAAGGTAGTTTTGAATTAAAAAGTCAGTCTTATTAAAAATTTTAGTGGTTTTTTAATCATATTAAGAGGTGGTATTACAAATTCCTTTGCATTAATTTTTAGTTTCATCATGGTGGAAACACCTTCCAAAATAAGCTACCATAACTCTAACTTTCACACATTTTGTAAACTAGATTTGCATTTGTAATTTTTATCACCTTGTATTTACCTACAATAAGCACAAACTCACTACCTCTTCTATTTTTAGTCTTCTTTAGTTCCTCTCAAGTTAAAATCACAATCACACTTTGTTGAACTCCTCCATTGAAGCTCATATCCTTTTCTAGAAGAAGGGTAGTTTTAGTCTAATTACAGATCCAAATATTGTCATTAGAAGTTTTTATTGAGAATATTTTTCAACCATAATATTTTTATAATTACCAGTAGATTCAACCTCTATTATTTTCGATTTTATTACATAGTTACAAGTGAAGAAGTGTTCTTGGTGAAAGTAACTTAGACTTTGCAAGCTAAGACATTAACCAACCTCAGTTCATTTGCCTTCCATTTGTGGATTGTATCTACCCCCAATTTCCCATCTTGTTCTAGAGTTTTTACATCCTATAACTAGAGAGTTTTCATAATTTACAAAAGAACACATAAATCTAGCATACAATAGATTTTATTATCAACACACTACATGTGCTTCAGTTGATTTAATCTAGAATCAAGTTGGATTTATTTTCTATTTTTGGTATTTTTTTATTTCATTAGATTAAATTTATTGTAGTTTATTTTTGTGTTATATTAGACTTTTATATTCATAAAAATAAGGAAATTTGATAGTGAAATAGATCTATTCCTTTTAATTTGTCTTTGTTACAAAAAATAGCTATTTTTATTTATGCTTGCATTTTAGTAGATTAGTTTCCTTTAAAATTAGAAATAAATTTCACCAATAATATTAAAAAGGATATTATCAAATTTAGAATTCATTTCCATCCAATAAAATTTTTCTTTTATTCAAGATCTAAAAAAGTCTTTTGTATTCTAGACAATCACCTAGGCAAACATTGAAACATAAATAACTATAGGTGCACACATAAGGGTAGTAGATTGTTGATCTTATTAGTTTTGAAGAGTTAAAATCACTATAATTTTCCTATATTAAAACATAAAATCATAACTTGCATATTTTTTTTCACTCTTTAAAATCATTCATAAAAAATGTTCTTGGCAAACTAGGGAATTTGAAAAGTGATTTGACCTTATAGGTTTTTAAATATGTTAATCCTAAGTTATATTAGAGTTATAAATTATCTAAATCAATGAAATAAATAACCAATAATTTTTTTTTATATATTTTGACTTAATTTCCAAATTTTAAAAATATTAATAAATATGTGTAAATAAAGACTTATCTAGAAAATAACTATCATAAAACATTTAGGTTCTATGAATTAGGTTATAGACAGATCTGAGTATCAAAAACATAGTCCCGAGGTCTAATTCTTCATATGATAGTAGATGCCCACCTAAAAAATAGTTCCATGCTTATCTAGTGTCCTAAAAATGGTGCTAGTGTCTTATTTGTAGGATTGTTCCTATTTTCTATGAGCATATGTACTTATGTTTCTAGGTTTTGTTCTTGATGCACAAAATTTAGAACTCTGTTTTATGCCTAGAATATATTATTTAGTGTGCAAACCCTAATCATCCTTACACATATGGAATGAGATAAAAATGTGTTTTCATTATTATGATAGGTTGGACATCCTTAACACCCTATTGTGAAGATATTTGCCTGCATACTAATACTCTAAAGAGGGATCAAGCTTGATTTAGTTCTCCCACCTAGTGCTTGGTGCAAGTGCAAGTGAATGATAGAATGGTAGTGGTCTTGAATTCCTTGAGTGTGCTTTAGATTTTAAATATTTAAAATTTGGGATTAGGGTAATTTTAGATGGTAGTATGTAGAAGTAGGATATAATAGGGATTAATTAACTTGATTTTGCTCAACTTGTTTCTTATTTTTATAGCCTTTTTACATTTGTTTTCCCATATAGTGGATAGAGGTATAATAGTCTTCTATTTATAGTGATCTATAGCATGTGTGAGTAATAAAATATGCTTAGGCCTATATTATGAGGGGAATACATTTAAAAATATATCTATTTGAGAGAGTTAGGGCAAGAGAAAATAAAACTAACTTGGGGACACTATCACCATGTGGCTCTAGTGTCCTTAATGTGGTGCTAGTGTCTAACTAGAAGGATATTGGGCATAATGGGTTAGGATATGGGAATGCATTTTTGGGACTATGTTTGAGTTTATTGGAGACATTTGTTGCTTACATAATGGCTAAAAGAGTGTGATAAAGGCTCTAGGATAGGTGTATGGTTAAACTAAGAATATGCTATCTCAAGAAACACTCTTAGCATCTAAATTCCACTTTAGGTGATTATATTTGACCCATTTATACTATAAATTTAGTAATGTGAAATGACTAGTATAAATAAAAAAGAAGCATACCTGGACTTACCTAGGAAGTAAAGCCTGTGTAGCTAAGTTCGAGTATGTGAATTTGGGTATGCATATGTGAAACATGATCCAAATAAACGACTTGCAATGAAACATGAAAAAATTATTCCTTACTTAAGAGATTATTATAATTAATAAACTATGATAAATAAATTTAACTAAGTAAATTTTAGTAAAGAGATAGGAAAGATAAAAAGAATGAACACACCTCATTGGGTATGTGAACCAATGCATGAACCTAGTGAAAACTTACATGTGCGAGTGTACATAGTGATTAAATCATTAAATAACTTAGATTTAGATGATATCTTATTAAATACTCATATATAGGTGGCTCAAGGACTAAATCCTATTTTGAATTCATCATTTCACACCCCTGATCAGTGGATCATGCCCTATGAATAGCTTGGATAAGTTTGTAAGTGTGTCTAACCCTCTCATCTAGGTGGATCAAGAAATCAAGTAGGTTATGACACCAAAATTACCCACATATGTGTAGTATATGCATATAAAACTAAACTAAGCAAAGTTTTAAAATTATCTAACTAGGTATATCTAACTATGTATGTTAGCTATGTGTTCACTTAGGTACTTTAAGTAGATTTGTATAACTAGGGAATGCCAACCATTGTGGATAGAGTAAGACATAAAACTCATGACAACATGGAATATGATAAAAAGTGTATAAAACATAGACAATGACATGGATTTTTCCATTATACATGTACATGCCCCCAATGTGATATCTAAATATATTGATTATGAACTATGTGCAATAATTATATCTAAGTATCCAAAATTAATGTGGGAATGATCATACCATGAATGATGCCCCTAATATGATAAAATGGTATGAATCTAAGCTTAATGAGTGTATTTGAGAAAAATCCAAACATAACTATTAAATCTATGACTATATATGTGTAAATATATATTGTACCTAGTGTACTATCCTGTATAATCTAGATTTCCCTTAAGCTAGGGCTACTAGATATTAGTGCAATGTAGTGAATAGTAGCACCCTATGGTGTTGGTGTCTCAATCTAGGTCCTAATGTCTATTTTGTTTGAAATATAGGTGATTGAGTTACTTTTTGAGTCCCTCTTTTTTCCTATATATAATTTTTGAAACTAAGCGTATGTGTTGAAAATGATCTATGACTAGAAATGTAGGAGCCTGATCTCTATGAAAAAATCCTATGAATTCCCCCTCTTTTTAGAATATTTGTGGAACCTATGTATTAAATATCATCAAAATAAGTAGCTCTACAAAATTTGTTATCAGAAGCATATATGATAACTTCATGATATTCCAATACAATGTGTAAATATAACATCAAGATGTAAAAGAATCTAAGCATAAGTATGTAATGTAAGATATATTGTAATCTAGCATTGAATAAGGGTGTCAATATATATGTAATAAATATGTATAATAGTAAATCTGAGTAGATACCTAGGGGTATTGGGCATTATGTCCATCATGGCACCCAATTAGGAAGGTTATATGCATGAGGTCCCTTGTGGCATAAAAAACTAATGTGTGTAAAATGTAAGGATAAGTGTCATGGTGAATACCCACATAAGAAAACATACATAAAAAACATATGAGTCATAAAAAATTAGGCCAATGGGACATAATACAAGGGACATAGGCATATTTCACTAAATATGAGAATAGAAAACATACAAGGACATGTTCAAATGTCCACACACCCAAGCAAAAATCAATTTGTATTAGAGCCACTTAGAAATACATGTTCAAATGTCTACATATACAATAAAGAAATCACACACAAGGGACATGGGTACATGTCTAAGGCATACAAACATAGAAGTGGTGTAGAGACAAAGAGCAATGGCATATTCAATTTCCCTCAAAATAAAAGAAGCATAGGAAACACAATCAAGTCTAAAATATGAAAGCTAGTAATGAAAGAATGTATAAATATATATCAAAAATATGTGTAAATTATAGGATGTACATATATTGAGTTTAACTAGTGATATTCAATAAAAATAATAATTAATGAGTAGTAATGATCAATATTGAGATATATCAATGCATAAACTAGAATGTATAGAATGTATGGATAGAACCTAGTAATAGTAACTATGTATGAGATGCCCTTGAGTGGTTAAATGTATCAAATGAATAAACTTGGATTGGTGTATATTCCCCCTATGGGTAGATGATAACAAGTTTTGACCAATGTAGTGTACCAAATTGTTATATGTAATCTGCAAGCACTCGACAACATCAAGTGAAGAATACATGTATGATAAAATTGACTATACTAACATATCTAAAATATGTAATATATTTCATGTAGAATAAATGTAAACATAAAAATGCATACAATATATAAATTCTGTGTTCTTTAAGTAATATTTGAATATTATTGTGTTTTGACATGTTATATTATTTTTGTATTTTTTGGATATAGTTATGTACAAGTAAATAAAAATAAACTATGTATATGGAACAAGAGATAAGGAAGTATGTACAAGAGGGTAGGAACCATACTAACCAATGAGTATCATGGGATATTCACTATCACTATGGCCCTATGTTGAAAATGGGAATGGTAATCTCTTGTTAAGTGTGAATTATTTGTTGTAGTTAAATGTTGTTGTAGTAAGAATTTATGTATTATTCATTATCAGAATCATAATATTGTTCAACATTGGAATTATGATAACCTATAATGCTAGAAGCAATTTACTCATGCTTTGGAGTTGACCTTTTTAAATTATGCTTTGGCATATTAATTATGATTTTACCCTTTAAAATTGTCCTTATTGTAGACATATAGTGTTGTGAAGGTTCTTTTGTTAGAAAACTTGTTTTGATAATGTTTATTTATGTAACATGATTTTGACTTTACAACTTAGATATTTATATTTTTGTAAAATTTATTATGTATCTAGATGTTTTACCTTGATAAACTATATTTATGACTAATGTGCCTTAGGATGTTTAATAAATCCCAAATATTGTTAACCAATATTATCAACTACTAGAATAGGAGTAGTGATGCCTTGGGCCTATTTATCTAAACCTTGACCATGATAATCAAATAGTTGTAGATATTTGTCAACAAAATTA
Organism: Torreya grandis; assembly: GCA_037957365.1. Lineage (NCBI taxonomy): Eukaryota > Viridiplantae > Streptophyta > Pinopsida > Cupressales > Taxaceae > Torreya > Torreya grandis. The sequence continues at coordinate 199,308 of JARHVA010009240.1, read as the reverse complement.
TACCATATTGAATGTTGAGCCTCATTTTGTATAGGTAGATTTTCCTAATTTATCTGTGCTTATTGTACTATTTCTTGATTTAATTATGTTATGTAAACCTTTGATTGTTTTGAGTTATGCTTTGGTAACCATTTTTATACTATTTATGAATTTAAACCATTTTTAATTGGTATATGTGATATTGTATGTTGTGTGGATGAAGTTTCATCTCTATCCATTATATATTGTATTTTCCATTTTAATACTAAACATGAATCAATGTAGTTCCCATGCATTCTATGATATGCACAAAAATATCTGGATCTCCACATTAGTTGTAAAGTGGGTAGGTTGATCAAATTAGATTTAATAATTTCCCATAGTACCTCACTTGAACTCATATTAGACCTTTGAATTCTTTTTGAATCACTATTTATAGATGTACTTTGTTGTGATTTATGATTTGGATATGTAGCATTATTTTTCACAAATTGACTAGGTAATTATGCATATACATGATTTACACTATTTTTCCCTTGAGGCATTGTATTATAAATTTATTTTATAATGTGGTAATATTTTAATGTAACAATTGATTCTAATTTTGTAAACCTATAATTATCTTGCTCATACTAATAAATTTATCATGTAGAGTCTCACAAGTGCAAACCCTAATTATTTCTGATTAAACATGTAAGCACACACCCTATAGGGAAGAGGTGTGAATAAGCTAAGTAGGGGTATTAATGACATTATTATAGGATGATTCATATCATGTAGGAGTGATATAATGGACATAGTTATATGGAAATTAGCTATCACCATCATGGAGATGAGGAGGAGAAGGAGACTCTTTCTTGTGTATAAGATATGACATTGAAACTTGAAACATAGTTGTTAGCTTATGTGCTAAATATTATATGTGTATGGGTTTGATTGCTAATGTAATTCCACATAGGATAAAGATAACATGTTATGAGATATGCCATTTATTATAATTGATATAAAGCATCATCTATACATGTGTTTATGTCTTTTTTGAGTTTAATAAATTATTTTTTCTATTTAATATTTGATTTAATGTGTAAACCCTAACCCTCCTTGAAAGTATGGCATCAACTAAAAATATGTGTTCATTAGTAGGATAGGTTAGACATCCTCAACACCCCTATATGAAGAGAGTTTTATATATACCAATACTCTGAAGAGGGATCAATATTGAAGTAGTTTCCCCACCTAGTGCTTGGTGTAAGTGCAAGGGAATGATATAATGATAGTGGTCTTGAATGTCTTGAGTATGCTTGAGATTTTAAATCTAGGCTTAGAGAAGTTATAAATGGTAGTATTTAGAAGTAAGGAAAACAAGGATTAATCATCTTAATTTTTCTTAATTTGTTTCTTATTTTAATAGGCTTTTTTCATCTATTTTCCCACCTTGTGGATATAGGTCTAATAGTCTTGTATTTATAGTGATCCATAGCTTGTGTGGATAATAAAATGCGCTTAGGATAACCTTAGGAGGGGTAGACATTTAAAATTTTATCTGTTTGAGAGAGTTAGGGAAAGGGACACTAGTTCCAAGTTGGGGACACTATCACCATGTGGATATAGTGTCCTTAATGTGGTGTTAGTGTCTAGCTAGTAGGTTCCTCGACATAATGGGTTAGGATCTGGGAATGCTTTTTTGGGAGTGTGTTTGAGATGACTGGAGATGTATGTGGTCTTTGCAATGGATGTAAAAGTGTGATGAAGGATATATGATAGGTCTATGGATAATAAAGGAATAGCTTGTCTCAAGCAACACTCTTAGCATCCAAATATCACTTTTAGGTGATTACAAAAAGCTAGGATAGTTTTTTGTGGAAAAAAAAATTTGTAGAAGGTTTTTTATTGTTGTTATTTTGGATTAGATTTATTATTAAATTTTTGTAATATATATGTTCAATTTATACATCTATTTCATATCATAAAAAATAGTCAAAATAAAAAAATATATATTTCATCTAGTTTGCATACATGTAGATATAGGAAAAATAAACATCTTGTATGATAGCATAGATTTCTTCCCCTCTTCTTTGCATGTGTCTCAAACATTCAAAAAATGTATTTAAAAGAGTTTTTATTTTATGTATTTTAATATTTGATATTATCTTACTTTCAACACTTTATATTTTGTAATCAAGCATTTATTTTTAAAAAAGTAAAAAAATTCCAAAAACCATAAAAACAAATAAAAACCATGTCAAAAGCCTTTCCAATATGTGAAAGAAACCACATCCCAAATAATTTTTTTCAATATGAAAAATCACCATAAATAAAGCCTTACTTCAACAGCCTAGAAAGCACACCTTACAATCCATTACATAAACAAGCTCACATACTTTCCCCTAGATTATGCCTAGTCTTATTTGGATGACCCTCATTGAGACACCAGGTCTTGTTTGGAATAATTTATTCCCTAGAATTAGAGCACATAGTCCCATTATCATCACACCATCTAACATTAGCATTGATTTGGGACATGAGTTATTTAGATCCACTCCGATTCCCCACCTCATTCTAGAGTTTTTAGCCTCTTTATAAGAGAAAGAACACATCCTTGATACACATAACATTATCCTTTTATAGAATATGAGACATCAACACAATGTTATCTAGGCCTAGTCTACCATCCACACCTATTTATTTTCCTTAGTTGTAGCTTGGTGTTATATCATTTACATTAAGTGTATGACATTAATTGGGTAGAGTCAACACATAGAGTAGACCTTTTAACCTGAGTCATCCAACATAATCTCCTTCATTTTCCTAAACCTAGAATTGAATGATAAATCTACCTTATTATGATATAAGAGATTGAGGGACCTTGGAGTTTCATTTCTACATAGATAAACACTTTTAATGAGCATCAAGATGATATGAGGTATTTTAGTTCCATCATGAGAACCCATTTCCACCACCTATCCAAAATATCATTCCATTAAATAATCAACCTAATATATATCCCATCCATTATGTCAATTTCTTAGGCCAAGCCTCAAAGAGTTGAGTGCATAGGTTAGTGTGTGATAATTTATGTGTATATAGCGATAGTCTCAAATTTGTCAATAAGATCAAAACAATGCTTACAAAAATCAAGTTTCTCTTTTGGATTCATGGGATTTGGTATGAAGGTCCCTTATTCATGCATACGATAGGATATTAAACTTACATGGTCCCTAAAATCACATCAGTCAAATTCATAACAAATTTTTTCCCAACCATAAAATGAATAATAAAAAACTTCTCTTACTAATGTAGTGGTCTCATGATGAGAAGCATCTTCCTCATGCAAGATGTAAGTGTATAAATAAGCTTATTCAATAAGCTTATAGGGGTCATATTCATGATTTTAAGTTACCCATTAATCAATTAGAATATTAGGGATGCCTTAAATAGGTGTGGATGGCTCATGGTCTAGATCATACTCTTATTGATCAAGAATTATGCAATTAAAATTGGAAACATTGGCCATATAAGGATATATGTGATATTTTGAAATTGGTTCAGATTTGATAGTGACTCTAATTCCATACCTTATCCTAAATAATATGTGAGAGCAATCTGATGAAAATTATCCCCCAATCTTAGCTGTGAAGTCTTTAGATAGGCATAATGCAAATTAGGGTGGAAGATCTATAATGAAAACATCTTGAGGTATTGATAAATTAGGAAAAGCATGTAATGTAAGACACAATACCTTAACCATAGCAATTTTTTTTGTGGTTTTACCATATAATTTTAATACTCCTTTAGTATTTTGTTCATACTTTAAGCCCAGTTTATTAATAACTCTTAGGCATCACAGAACCACTTGCACTAGCATCAATCATATAGTTATGAACCAAGTAGTTATCTATAATCAGAGAAAGGTAGAAAGTATAAGGATTATAATTCATACTCATATGTTCTCACTTATTCTAATATGAACTAGTAAGTAATTATTTTACTCCCCTTACTGGTCTAGATAAAATATGGATATTAGGCAATGCTTCTTATAACAAATACTTTTGTCCTGGAATGGATAATGTCTCCCACATGAAATACTGACATTTATCTTATTGATTTATTCAATTATGTTTAAAGGAACACTAATAAGCTTTGTGTGTACCTTATGAGAAAAAATACTCTCTTTTATTTGAGTGGACTTAACATAATCCTTATGCTGAAACCCACTTCTTATGGACTAGTTTTTCTTCATCTACTCAAAAATATTGAAGGGTATTGGAGCTCACTATGTCTATAATTTTAGTATAGTTATGTCATTTTTTTATTTGAGTTTCTCCAACAAATCTCTGCTTAGTATCCTATTGAAAATATTGTGGAGTTGAAACTTGACCAACTAAAGAAGATAGATCCCCCTCCATTGATCCTCTTTTAAACATTGTATTATGGGATATTGGGGTGCTTGTCTTGTTTGATTATAATTTATGGAAAAAACTCACCTTATTAATAATTTAAAATATTTGACTATAAAATCTCACTTGAGTTGGTTGATTGCCTATTTCAACTTATGGATTTGGTTTAAATGATTACACTTGAAAATATGACACACTTAGACTATAAAAGCTTGGTTAAGCACCCAATTGACACAAGTTGTCTAATTGTGAGGTTGGATGAAAGGAAAACACCATTCATAATCTTTTATAAATTTTTTTTTCATGGGTACAATGAATTTTGAGGTACTAGAAACATTGGGGTTGTGACTGTTGTAAGGCATACTATGATTAATTTGGAGCTATGCTTGAGAATTACCTTGATAGGGTTGTCTATTATGTTAGAATGTCTAATTGTATGACTGATAAGGCCTAAAAATTTTGTAATTTTTACCTTTTCAAAGAAACTAATTCATTTTTAAATCTTTACAATAGTGATTTTAGTTGATGTAGTTCACTAAGAGTAATTGTCTTTTGACTAGGTGGTTAGTTTATTGGCATAAGAATAGGTAAAAGTGTAGGTTGTGTAGGTTTTATAGGGGGAAATTCTAGAAAAAGTGAAAAGGGAGGCCTTGGGACAATTTTCCCAACTTTTATGAAGCAATTTTTAGACCGAGTTATAATATCATAGGAATCAAGGAGAGTTGTACCCCCCATATATTAGATCATAAATATTATATCACTATTCAAGGATCTCAAATAATACAAGAAATCAATGTTAGGGTTAATTTTTACCAGTTATGGGATCTTAGCCCATGTTTTCTAAAATTTTAAATTTTATTCCACCATTAAATCATGTAGATCTCTCTTGATGGTGGTTAGTTTATCTATGAATGAAAGGTGGTCACTTTTATCCTTGAATTAATGGCACAATATATATCCCAATCATCCTAATTATGGATTGACCCTATTTGTAAATATCTATACTATGGGATAACTCTCCCCTTCAAGCATGTAGATATAATTCACGTAGATATGTTTTCTTAGGTGACATGGTAAATTAAATAAATGTTGGAAACATCCTAAATGTGCTCAATAGGTGTTGTGGAGTTTTCACTAGTAAAGAATGTGATGATATTTGGGGTTGAAATAGATATGTCATCATACTATTGGAGATCCAATAAGATGCTACCATTGAAGGTTATGAAGAGTAGGTTCATTTGGGATTCCATGTGAGATATTTTAGGTGATACTATGTTGTGTTGGGGAGAATTGGTAGTAGAAGGTGGTATATAATATAGAGCAGTCCTTGGAAATTTCTTCCTTCTAGCTAAATCTAATGGTAAATCAAGAAACCAGTCTTTATACCTCTATAATATTCTCTTGTTAATTTTATCATAAATACCATGGACTAATTTGAAACTAGGATCCTTTAAATTCATTTTGGAATCACCAAGTGCCTAATGTGTTTGTGCAATAGCTACAAATTGCCAAGATCAACATTATATTATTATCAAATTCTTCAATCCTTTGAAGTAGTAGTCCTAATGGGAATGCGAGAAACTATTATCACATTAAAATGCACCTTGTTAGGTCTTGAGACCTATTTCAAATAACACCATGGAAATACTCTTGGGTGTGGGTGACCTATGACAGTATTGAACCTATGGACAAGACCAAATTCTTTTCAAATCATAGTGCACCTAATTTAAGTCTAGATTTTAGCCCTAAAAAATTCAATAAAAAAGCCTATCTAAGCTACACTAAGACTCTATTCATGAAAAGAGAGTGAATGGAGTTAAAATTTTGAAAATGAGGTGATGTACCAAGATTGAGGATCTCCTCTACCTACCTAAAATAACACAATATGACTGATAAAGGCTATATTTTACTCTAGACACTATCCAAATTGGGTTTCTCATGCAGAAGTGTGTCATATGAAGGTGGTGGCATATTATAGAAATATAAGCTATAACAAAATGGTCTTTCACAAGACACAATTGGTGAACTTACAGAACTAATCACTTTCACAACTAGTTGTAACATAGCATATGACTTGAAAAAGTCATGCTTACTTATACCAAGGTGAAAAGAGATGGATATACATAAGGGATAACACTCTCTACCACATATATAGATTAAAAAACACTAAAATCACATAAGATGCAAGCCTAAATAAGGGAAAACCCAATATTTATTCAATTAAAAGGCCTTAAGCCAACATTACAAGTCTTTATAGAAGCATAATTTTGTTATACCCAATGGAGGGATGAAGAATAAGGCATTTATAACCTTATATATAGGAAATATGAGTTGAATGAGGAGAGGATAAAAATTAAAGAATAAATAAATACTACTATTACAACATTAATACAGATAATATAAGAGAGTAATAAGTGGAAATTAAGAGAATTAAGTTTTCCCCCATGTATTAAGCCTCCTTATGATGATATTCAAGAAAGTTGGCATAGTAGTGGAAGTGAATAGACTTTATTTATGTTATTTTAATCCTTTTGGTTGATTTAAAATTCATGGTTTGGTCCTTAAAGTCTATTAAACTCTTGGAAAACATAACTCTCCTTGTGTTAATGTCCTTAACATTCCCATATCCACCTCTCATGCATGTTGATTATTTGACTTAGAAAAAGATAACCTATGCCAATTTGGATTTGTGTGTTGACTTGTCATATCCATGACTCCATGTATGGAGTTACATCTCTCTATGATTAGTTTCAACACCTCCATCCTCTTTCATTCTTTTTATTACCATTAATATCCATCCCTAGTAGTGTTTGCCATGTTGAAGGAGCATGGATTGATAGAAAACAACTTTATGTTTTAGGTGAGAGACCTTTTGGTGAGGTTGATAAGCTATTTATTATTCATTATTTCCCATAATATACTCTTGAATAATCCAAGGATTTATACTTTCATGTTTAAAGTTTATACCTTACCTTGTATTTTGCCTCGTAATATCATACCAATCATGGGATATTCTCACTAGTTTTTCCTATAACTTGATATCATTCTTTGAAACTTCTTGTTCTCCAAGACCTATATACTCCATCATATCTTCATCTTTGTAAATATACACTTATATTAGAAGGTATTGAGACCTTAATTTATTGATATTTTATTCAATTAACATGAGGAATTTTAGCACACTATTGTGTTTTATAACTGAGCTATGAATAGATATTAACCAGATGATGTAGGCTTGTAATCTTTAACTATACTTGAAATCTTATGAAACCTAAAAACTATACTTGCAAGTGAGTAATTAAAGCCTTTTAAATGTTTTAAAACTTTAAATTGATGTGGATTATCCTTGAATCATTCCCATTTATCTTTGGGGATTATATATATAATTAATAACCCTTATCTTCTCATTTAACATCATGAAAATATCTTAACAAGCCTGTATTCCTACAACTTTCCATCCATGCTAGATCATTTTTTTTCCCTAGTGGTCAATCCTATGGATGATTTTTTTAATGGTATTATGACCATGTAACCTAAATTTTTTTGTTTATAAAAATATATAATCATAAACATCTTGATTGAAGAGTTCAAGACCATGGAGTTCTTAAAGAAAGATCAGCTTGTAACTTGCTTGAGAGAGACTAATAGGCCTACACACATTATTAAACACAAATTTAAATGGAAAATGATATTTTATTCCATTAAGGTAGTTATCATACCTATAAATGTTTTTTTTAGATTATCACAATGATCATTACCTTCAAAAACCTTGATCATGCTTGAAAACACAAAACAATGATTTTATAAGCTTAAAATTAGGCCTACATATTGAGTTTTAAGAATAAAATTTTATCCATATGTCATATAACTTTTAAAACACTTTTAAAAGTTTTTTAACATTATTATACACATTCCTACAAAATTTTATCAACTTTGGATGGTTCATTTTTGTTTTATGAGGATTGTTTGACTCCAAACCCTAGCAGGCTAGTAAGTAGGCCTAGATAACTTAAATAATCATAAATTTAATTTTATAAACTATTTATGAGTCATTAAAACTGTAAAATTTATTACCCATAATCCTCATTTAAACTTTTTAAACCTAAAAACATGGATAAAAAAATCCTTTATTGGTTGTTTTTCGCACTTTTCTTGATTATGTTGTTAGTGGACCTATAGGTTGAATTTTACGCTCAATAAGGACTTGATATGAGGTTAAAATACTAATTAATAATATTGGAAACATGTATAAACATATTTAAATTAACTCTACCTAAAACTTTGGTAATATAACTGTGGGTCTATGTTCTTTATTTGAGATCCTCACTCTAACAACCGACAAACTTCTTGAATTCCTCGTTTTATGATAAAAGGAGTTTTGGAGTGAAAAAATTCATTAAAATTTATAAAAATATCATTAATAACTCTAAAAAATCATTTGGATACATATTAAAACTTGAAAATCCTTTAAGTGGTGAAACAATTTTGAGAGTTTAAGGGAGGTTTTAAACCTACCTATCATTTTTATATTGAAATAGTGTGATTTTCAGCTTCTCAATTGATCCGAACATCATTGATATGGTCCTTAAAATACATTTGATACAATAAAATACCTGGTATAATCCATGCATATATCTAATTAAGATAAGACATCATTATTTTCTAGAAAACACGACAGCCTCTCCTTGTTCAATCTGTAGGTTTGTAGGTTAAGTTCATGTGATTTGTTGATCATGAAGGAATATGGAGACCATGATGAGGTGAAATAATACTTGAAACAATATTTACATTTTTTTTTAATGTGTAATTATATAATAATACTAGAACATGATGAATAAAATTCATCTCTTACAAACAAACCTACATTAATGTTTTTTGGATATGCTTTCATGATTTCAACATGATCTCCTCTCTTGTAAGATTTCAAATTGGACATGGATGATCATATTTCCATATTAATATATGTTATTATTGACATATTTCAAAATAATATACAATCTCATTAAGTCCTTTCAACATTAACCTTTAACAAACACCAAATCCTCATCATTATCTACTTTTTGCTCTCAAAAAGGTCCTATAACCCCTTTGAAGACTTACAAAATCATCTTGATGATATTTCAAATCCTTAGTAACAATATGAATGCCATGAATAGGATATTGGATATACTTAATAACATTTTTATGATTTTAGTTCACTCTTCCCACATTGGAGAAGGGAAAAAATACACTATGAGGTAGGATGGAGGGAAAACAACTAAGTCAAATGCATTCTTTGACAACTTGTATGAATTAAGGGGTTATGGAGAAGTTTTAAAATATAAAAATGAATTTATGATACTGTAGATAATGTTTCACCCTCAAAAAATGTATTTAATGAGTAATGTAAGACCTTTTTAATCCCTTTATGAACTCATAAGCACATTTTAGAACATTTTAAAGGCTTTCTTTATTTTACATTAAGAAGCACTTTAATATGCCTATACAAGACTATCATTATGCTAAGAAATGGCTTAGAATATTTTTTTATGAATTTAACCTTGAAAATAACTTCATATCTATAATTTTCAAATAATCTTCATTAATGCGTCATGACTTTAGGATTGACTTATTGGACCTTCTAACAAGTTCTAACATTGGGGATCAATTGGAATGTTTTTAGACATGGAATGGGGCCTAACAAGGTTAAAAAAACCTCAAAAAGAACTTAGGCACAAATTTTGAATTGGGAAGTCATATAATAAGTCTATTATAGGTCAAATACAAACAAATATCTCATTAAATGACTATAAGGCCTTATATAATGAAGTTAGAGGATCACCTAACATTAATAGTCTCAACATACGTAATATTAGGGTAACATAGTCATAATGAATGTGTTTTAAAGGAATATACTCAATTGGTTTTTAAAATAAATGACCCTCTCAAAGAATTTCAAGTATCAAGAGAAAAAGGGTGGTTAGAAAATCTATTGCATTGAAGAATCTGGTCTAGCTCTGGAGATGCCTAGTCTGGCTCTAGAGATGCCTATTCCTGAGCTAGAAGTTTCTAGTCCATATTTGGAAGGTTTACAAAAAAAATTAAGGGATCTCAAGATGAAAAATATAATCACACACCTCTCCAGTATAGTATTTTTAATTGGGCACATAGAAATCAAGAAACTATTCTTTTATCTTTTTGTTATCCCCTAACAGGGGTGATTTTAGAAGAGAATCCTTTTTAAAAGACATAAATAACTTTCACATGTTATAGACTTATCATTTAACCTTGAAATATATCATGAGTTAATATAGGAAAGTAAGTCAAATCTATCTATGGATAAAACAAATATTATTCTAACCTTCAAAAATATTAAACATAAATAGTTGGCTAGATAATGAGTAGGAAACTAAGGTATTTAAATTTTTTTGGGAGTATAGTGACATGAAAGGCATTCACCCAAGTGTAGGTAATCATCAAATTTACATGTAAGACATAAAATTAGTAAGAAAACCACATATAAGGATCAATCCAACATTGAGAGAAATAACATAAAAAAAAAATATTACAAATAGGATTTTTTGTTCCTTGCATAACATGCCCCATTTTTAGTCTAAAAATGGGGACCCACTTTTTGCTTTAAAGTCAAATATTATACTTCAAGGAGTCTATAGTGGTTTCTTGTTTAAATCTACCTTCTCAAGAGTCCATTATGCAAGATGTGAATATTTGAAATATGAATATGCTTCACTACTTTAACTAAGTCTAAATAATCAAATGTTGATCATAAGTGCTTAGTCTAATTCACATCTTGGGCTAATTTAATTTAAATATTTGAATTTACATAATTCTATTAATTCTTAGTCTATTTTTTTCTTACATTTAGAAACACATTTTAAAAATTCATTTTAGTCTATTTTACTTTAGGTTTATACAAATTATTTAACTATTTTAGAGTTTTTCTATTGCTTTTCCTTAGTAATTTTAGTCTATTTTGGCTTTCATTCGATCTAAATTAGTTATAAGTTTCCTCTAGTTTATATTTTACCTTAGTTAATGTCATTAAATTGGATAAAATTTTCTTTAAAATGGTTTTATATCACTAAGTTTTCATGCCTCTTTATTATATTTCAAAAGACTTATCCATTTGCTTTTAAATTCTTAGTCATTTACTTTTTAAATCAAAGATTGTTGACTAGGCTTCTTTCTATATAGTGAAAGAGTTTGAATGCATCCCAATTCCACATTATGACTTTTTATGGCATTTGATGGCCCAAACCTACACAAGAAGTATTTTATAACTTATTTGGTGTCACACTTTTATCTTGGGGCCACGTGTTACTCTTCCACTTAGTAGGACTTGGTCAATTTCATAAATTTTACCCAACACCACATGTCAATCTCCCAATGGTCCCAAGATCATTAAAAATATTTTCAAATAATTTCACAACATGTTCAATTTCATAAAAGTTTCTTAGAACTACATGGCATGTTTCTACTTATTCAAAAGACTTAGTTAATTTTCTTCAAGGTTTCTTGGTGGGGTAATGACATTAGTGATTATTTAGACTAGCAGGTCAATGAGATGATGCCACATGACATAATACCACTAATCCACTATCCTAAACATATTGGTAATAGTTTTATGACTTGATAATTATTGATATGATGCCATTTGGCATCATCCCACTACTCTGCTATCCTATAGATTTTATTATAGAGTGTGGAGCCTCAAGGTAAATAGGTGATAAGGTTGATGCCATGGGGTGAAATCCTACTACTTAGTATCCGCAAGAAACTCTATGTATATAAATTTATGATATTAGAGTCCTAAGAAAGTAGGTGAGTGAGATGATGCCACATGGTAAAATTTTGTTACACTAAATCCTTTTAGTAGTTCATGTGGACCTTATAGTTTGTCATAGATTGGGCAAGAAAGATTATGATACATGGAAAAATCTTACCTCACAACTCAAATAATAGTTAACATGTGTATAAATTCCCAAAATTAAGAATGGAAGAGTGAGGATAAGCCACATGGTAGGAATCTATCATTAACTAAGGACACCTTGGTTACATAAACAACAAAGCATGAGCCTAAAGTTAATGGCATGTCTAGTTGTCAAAAATATCAAAAGGATTGAGAGAGTGATAAGGCTATAAAATGTCAAAGTGGGACCCATAGAATCAAAATACTAACATAATGAAGGATTAAAAAATTAGGATACATGTGATAGGGACCTGTTAAAGTAAAGGACATGTTGGTTTTGTATCCAACAAAGTACTAGTTTAAATTTTATGGCCCATCTACCCATCAAAATTTTCAAAGGCCTTAAAGTGTGAGGAGAGGCCATGTGGCCATGTAATATAAAAAGTGATCAACAAAGTTAAATATTATAGGTTCTGAAAATATATAAAGTGTCAAAGTGGGACCCATAGAAACAAATTGTGCACTAGCTTGAATTAGATGACCCATCTAAACATCAAAACCATCAAGTGGCTAAGAATACATTATGCATAAAATTTGATATGTAGAATAAAATTGTATTCTAACTAAATTATGAATAAGGTAGGAATAATTAGCATGGCATGTATAGTGGGATCATGTAAATAACATAAAAGATAAACACAACCTTAAAGAGGCAAGGGAATTTACTGAATAGAAGTGTGGGTAGCTGGTAATAATGATGTAGTCCTAGTTTCTTTTGGTTTCCATATTTCAAATGAGGCATGGTTCAACTTCATAAATCCTAGGCATGATTTAAATATATAAAATATTTCAAGTCACCTACTCAACCACATTCCCTTAATTAGTAGTGAATTTTTGTAATTGCCCCATTAGCAGGAAAGAGATGAAATGCCTACTTAGGAGGGTAGATCATAAGTCTGTTGAAATCATCTTGAATATGAACTTGATGAGTTGGAACCACTCATTATGGAAGATGCATGCTATAAATCTAAATCATTTTTTTCTTATTTTACTTCATCTCCAATAGAAGAGTTGATTCAATATTTTAAATAGCTTGATGATAGTAGTCTTTCTCCCAATCCGTCATTAGGGACTAATGAGATTTAAAAATAAGCCAAAGATGAATCAAGTTTTCCATGTGAAACAAGTGGATTGGAGGGATTCAAAATGGAAGAGATCCTGCTTCTAGACAACCTTGAATTTAAACCAATTGGCATCAGCCTAAAGTATACAATCATGGAGGAAGGAGGTATACTGATGCAAATTAAAGTTGGAAATACACATATTCAATTCATTACTTTAGATATATCATCCATGGATGAAAATACTAGGAGATCATTAACATGGAAGCAACTATTGTCATTCTTCCTTTCCAATAAATATGAAGGCCAAGATGTTTACATAACATCCATGTCAATCAAAAAGTAGATGACAAGTGACTCATCTACTGGCTATCATCAAGAATGTGCCACTTTCAAGTTGGATCTTCCAATAAATTTATTAGGTATGAATACCCAACCCTATCTTTCATTGAAATATAATGTATTTAATGAGCTATTTTCTAAACCCTATTCTTCATGCTTTATGTAATCTAGAGACATACCTAATGCAAAACTTTAAACTCCTAGTTTATTTAAGTTGTATAAGAAGAAAATTGATAAATATTTATGAAATAGTGTTTTCTAATGTAAAAGAAAACATGGAAACAAGTAGATGTTTCCATTTCTGTTATAAAAATCCTAAAGAATCAAGTGTCAGACTAGTTCAAACATGCACTTGATTGAACATTTATTGTGATTATTTTTTATTTTTTTACTTCTCTTTTGCTTTCTATTTTGCTTTCCTTCTTATCCCTATTTATTAGGTTAGGTTTTCTTATGTTATTTTCCATATTTTCATTGTTGGTTTTTTTCAAACAATGTTTTTCCCTATGGTTCCTATTGGCCATATTTGGCCCACATACCAAGTTGTGCCCACTTACTAAACCATCTGATGTAGAGTTCTTGATTGAGCATTCAATTTAAATAATTTGGATAGGATCTAGATGGTGTGGGTAGAGAAAAGAGTCCATGGAGCTCAAAAACCTTCAAAAATGGCAAAATTAACCTTATGACAAACTAGGGAGTATGTGGAACTCATTTGATTCACTCACTCCATCAATATTTTATCCAAAAATTTGATCCTAGTAGCAAGAGAGGATAAATGACTATTTTAGTACTATTGGTTTTCAAGTATATGAATAAATCAAGGAAAATTAGTCATATGAGTTTATTTATTCTCATGCCAAGATCATTTAAGCCAAGTTGTATATCACATGATGATTCAAGATCGAAGATATCCATCTTCAAAGTTGGGTTCATAGACTAAAATGAAAAAATATTTATACATGACCCTCTTTTAAACCAAGACCAAGTGGACCAACCAACTTGTGCATTTGATGTCTTTACTGAAGAATATTTCTATGCTAGTGGATTAAATGGTTTTACTCCTTGTGACATTTAAACCATCTCCTAAGAGTTTGGTTCCTTTAATTTTTTTTCTAAAATATGAAAGACATCTATGCAAGTGTCAACTTTATGCCCAAGAAAAAATCCATATGAGTTTAAATTTGATGGTCTATAGGACATCAAAAAAGTTCTCATGGACATCAAATGATGTTTGTGTGAACTTCAAGTTTAATCTCCATGAAGTAGCCATTAGGGTTCAAAAAATCCTTAGTAGAGACCTAAGGAAAAGTGTGTGGATGATAAGTTTCAAAATAATAGGAGCTTGGATCAAGTCAAATGTCAGTAGACCTAAATGAATAATAAGAATTAGATATTCAGGTGATGGGTCCCAAAGATTCATGATCTATGATTAATTAGGTCATAGGATCCAATGGTGTGTAATGATCAAGGTGTCAAAGGAGTCTAGTTAGGTTGCCAATAGTTAATGACAAAGAAATGAGCTAGGATAATTCAATAAAAGGTGATCGATCATGCAGGATAAGCCCAACTCAGCAAGTAAAAGAGACTAAACTCAATCCCAACTCTAGAAACAAGAGAAATAGAGCTATATATGGACTTAAAATTAGAATGATTATTGGGAGAAACACTAT
Organism: Torreya grandis; assembly: GCA_037957365.1. Lineage (NCBI taxonomy): Eukaryota > Viridiplantae > Streptophyta > Pinopsida > Cupressales > Taxaceae > Torreya > Torreya grandis. The sequence goes on along the minus strand of JARHVA010009240.1, from coordinate 183,887 downwards.
ATCTATAGGAAAACTAATATATTTAGATTAGTTTTTATTTATAGTCAATTTGTTTCAAGATCCAAGGCATAGAGTAGGTGTGAAGGTATTATTTAAATTCATAACTTGATAATCCATAATTTAGGATAGACATGACATGTCCCTAGTAGTTTAAAAAATTGAATATCCTACCCTCATAATGGGATCTAGTAGAAGATCAAAGGATCAAAGCTTGGTAATTTGGAAAGTAGTTGGATAATTCACTTCCAACTGAATCATAACTTGACACCTTTGGAAAACTCTAGTATTCTATTATATCTTGATAAAATTATAATGATCTAGAGGCTATCTGATAAAATGATGAAGATCTCATTAATAAGGACTTATTTTGATTGGATAAAAAACATGATAGAACATCTTGAAAGATGATAGCTAATTGGTTATCAAGAACAACAAGCACCCTAACTTCCCTCTCTCTCCCTCCCTTTTTATACTATAAATGGAGGCCTTGGGGCCAAGAATATATATCTATCACTTCTTACATATATCATTATATATCTCTCTATATTTCTCTCAGTTCCCTCTCTTGGTTAGACTAGACTATGCCAAGATGGAATTTGTAATATCTTGAATCAATAGAAGGCTATGTTTTGATTTCACTATTCTAGCATAGTGTTTATATGTCCAATTTATGCATGTGGTAGAATTATCTACCTTATAAAATTATGATCTCATATATTTATTAGTTCATCTATTCATGCATGCCATGTTTAGCATTATACATCTTTTGATCAAAGCCCACATGTGGATATTATGATTGGTTAGTGTCTTACTTAGACCTCTCCTTCATTTCCCTCAGCCTAGAATATTTGGTGTACTTCCACATGGATACATATACAAATATTTGATGTTTTAACCCAATCATTTACTTTTTCCATTAGTGTTCTTCAAATTAAGTAGAGAGGATCAACCTGTATTTTGGTGCATCACCTATTAGCTTTTTTAGGAGCCCTCATCCCCTTCTAACTCTTTTTCCATGAAGAACTAGACTTAGTTTTATTTTTAGGTGAGCATCAAATAGGAACTATCATAATCCATAGGTTTTATCCTATCATAGGTAACTCACAGCCTAGGATTGTCCCCATTTTATGGCTCAGTTGGGGAAGTCTTGAAGAAACTCTCCTAAGGGTCTGAATTGAAAGTTGTAATAGTTTATGGCACACCCAGTGGGATAAAAGAGTAAATAAAAAAAATTATTTTGGTGTTATTATTTTGCATACAATCCTTTGGAGGCATGCTACAAACACAAATGATGACTCCGAGCATCTCTCATCCAATTTAAGCAATCCAAGTGCCTAAACTTCATTATCTTGTATGTATAATAAATGATATTATGATCAATATGATTATTCCATGCCTCAATATCCCTCTTATCAGATGGATAACATTTATAAGTTCCCTCCAAGTGGCCCTTATAAGGCCTATCAGCCTTGTCATGACCTTCACCACTTTCTTACCCCTTATCAAGACTAGACTCACCCTATTACATATCTATCAAGATTCAAGCAAGTATTATCAAACTATATGGGGTTAAAAAGAGAGATTGGTAGAGGTTTAGAGTTTTCTCTAGTCATCCCTACCCATGTTATATAGAAGGCAAGGAGTAATTTCTAGTTGGTTGAATAAAAGTGGTCTACCCTCAAATGTGAACAATAGACAACATGCATGAGTAAAGATGTGGCAATAATAGGGAGTTTGATTCAAGATGTAGGTAGTATATTATTATCCTTTGGAATATAGTAGGCCTAGTTAAATTAGTATTATGTAGATATTTAGGCCCAACTCCTAAAGATACTGAAATGGTCCCTTAGTCCACCTGGTCAAGTCTCATCTTCACCAAGAATTGAACTAGTTCCAATAAAAGAAGAGTTAATCATGCAAGGAATATATCAAAAAAATATAACCCTAATCAATGAGATTGGTTCTCAAGAGTTTAGATACTCTCTTTCCTTCCCTCAAGGGCCATTAAAAATATCCTTTAAACCCATGGACTAGAAGGATATTCTCATAAGTTGTGAGTAAGGAGGACTTCTTCACCCTCCCACCATCTCCTTTTGGGGCTAAAATCCTATTCTACAAAAGATGGAGGAGAAGATTTCAATCATAGGTAAACTTGAAGAGGATAATGAAAGTTTATATGATGAGGATATACTAATAGGTAACCCATTTATTTTGGAAGAGGGAGAATTAGGTTTATACCAACCTTCTTAGCATGTTTTTGACATTGACGAGCTAGATCTTGATGAAGAAAATCCTCAAGATGAAAATTTGAGTGAAATTGACAAGGAAGATATCTTGAGCACTCAAGAGATATAGATGGAAGGACCATCATCTTATGAGGAGGATTTTGGGAACAAGTAAAAATTTCCACATAGACATGATCTTCAAGAAGAATATGATTTGATTGTGCCCAAAGAGCATGAGCTTCAAGAAGACTATGATTTGATTGTGCCCAAAGAGCATGATGATGAAACAACAAAGCATAGAAGTGAGGTAAAATATGATTGATCAATGTTTATATTAATAAGAAGATGCCCCATCAAGTACCTAGCTCAGTCAAAAAATGATAAGGATGAGCCATCATAGGTTTTGCTCAATTTAGAGTGTAAATTTGATCTTTAATAAGGACAAGATTATCTTTCTCATTCACTCCACTAGGATTACAGATATAAACAATTAGACTGGAAGGGGAAAATCATTTTGTTCTTTTTCCAAGAAAAGGATACCATAATTTTTAAAAAATATATTAATTCTCCATATTTTTTTAGTATCCCTCAAGCATGTAAAGTATCATGTGTTATTTATAAAAGGTAGATACCTTCTACAACCAGTTAATGGTTTTGTATAGTTTCATTCTACTTGGTTAGTTTATGATAGGTTAGATTTCATGTTTTTCTCCAAGTTCCTTGGTATAAATCTATTTAGTAGGTTATATTCTTTATTTTTGTTCCTTCTATCCTTATATTTCAAAAGAGGTTCCAGACCAACTCAGAGAAGTGATTCCATGCCCAATGGATTAGACTAGAAAATAGACTAGGTTTTTAAACATAGCAAGCATGATTCCCTATGAGTTGCTAAGAATTTTGGCCATATTTTGTCCATATACCAAGTTGTGACCACTTTTAAAACCATCTAATGTAGATTTCCTGACTGAGAATTCAATTAAAATCAGATAGGCTTTGGATGGTGTAGGTGGAGTGAAGAGGTCATGTAGCTCACAAAGCTTCAAAAATGGAAATATTAACCTTATGATAAATTAGAGAGCACTTGGAAATCATTTTATACACTCAATCCATCCATATTTTGTCCAAATATTTGATCCCAGTAGTAGGAGAGGATAAATGATTATTTTAGTACTACTAGTTTTTGTGCATATGGAAAAATTAGGGAAAATTAGTCATATGGGTTCATTCATTCTCATGCCAAGATCATTTACACCAAGTTGTAGTTCATGTGATGATGCAACATGGAAGATATACATCTTCAAAGTTAAGTCCATAGACTAAAATGACCAAATCTTCATACTTGGCCATTTTTTAAACCAAGACCAAGTGGACCAACCAACTTGTACATTTTATATCTTCAATAAAGAAGCCTTCCAAGCTATTGGATCAAATGGGTTTACTCTTTGTGATGTTTAAACCATCTCTTGAAACTTTTGTGCCTTTACAAGTTTTGTGCTTCAAGTTATAAATCTACAAAGCTGGCCAAAATATGAAAGGCATCTGTGCAAGTGTCAAATTATGCCCAAGCAAAAATCCATATGAGTTTAAATTTGATAGTCTATGGGATGTTAAAAATTTTATCATGGAAATTAAATGATGTTTTCATAAATTTCAATTTTAAGCTCTGTGATCTAGCAATTAGGTTTCAAAAAATCCTTGGCAGAGACCTAAAGCAAAGTGCATGGCTAATAAGTGTCAAGAGCATGGGAGCTTGGATCAAGTCAAATGGCCAGTGAATCTCAATGACCAATAAGAAGTAGAGATTGAGGTTATGGGTTACAATTATCCATGATCTATTATTAATCTAATCTCATGATCTGATGGTGCATATTGATTGAGGTGTCAAATGAGTCTAGCCAAGTCAATACTAGCTAATGAAAAAAGAATGAGCTAGGATAATTCAATGAAAGATGATCACATAGGACAAGCCCAAATTTACAAGTAGAAGAGCCCAAAATTTATCCTAACCCAAAAAAAAGATAAACATATATCTATATAGACTTATATTGGACTGATTATTGGGCAAAGTGATATATCTATAGGAAAACTAATATCTTTAAATTGGTTTTATTCTATAGTTAATTTGGTTCAAGATCCAAGGAGAAAAGTAGGTATGATAATATTATTTCAAGTCATACCTCAATAGGCCACTATTTAGGATAGACATGATGTGTTCTTGGAAGTTCAAAAACTTGAAGATCTTTCCCTCATAATGGGATCTAGTAGAAGGTCAAAAGATCAGAGCTTGGGAATTTGGAAAGTAGTTGGAGAATTCACTTCTAACTAGATCATAACTTGACACCTTTAGAAAACTCTTGTCTTATAGTATAGATTTCTAAAATTATAATGATCTTGAGGCTATCTAAGAAAATGATGAAGATCTCATTCATAATGACTTATTTTCATTAGACCAAAAACATGATAGAACATCTTGAAAGTTGAAAGCTCATTGGTTATCAAGAACAAAAAACTTCCTAAATTCCCTTTATCTCTCCATTTTTCTACTATAAATGGAGTCATTGGGGCCAATATCATATATCTATCACTTCTTAGATCATTATATCTCTCTATATATTTTTATCGATTCCTTCTCTTGGTTAGACCAAACTTTGCCAAGATAGAATTTGTAACCTCTTGAAGTAATAGAAGGTTGTGTTTTGATTTCATTATTCTGGTATAGTGTGCATATGTCTAATTTATGCATGTGGTATAAGTCTTTCCCTCATTGAATTATGATCTCACCTAGTTATTAATTCATTTATTCATGAATGCCATGTTTAGTGTTTTACATATTTTGATCAAAGCCTGCATGTGGATATTATGATTGGTTAGTGCCTTAATTTAGACCTCTCCTTCATTTCCATAAACCTAAACCATTTGGTGGACTTATATATTTATACTTAGAAAAATATTTTAAGTCTGAACACAATAGTTTACGTGTTCCATTAGTGTTTTTTGACCCAAGTAGAAAGGATCGACCTATATTTTGGTGCATCACTTGTTATCTTTATTAAGAGATCTTATCACCTTCTAACCCTTTTATTATGAAGCATTAGGCTTAGTTTTATTTTTAGGTGAGCATCAAAGAGGAAGTAGCCTACTCTATAGGTTTGATCCCATCATAGGGAATCCACATCATAGGATTGTCCCCATTTTATATCTCAGCTAGGGAATCTTGAAGAAATTCTCCAAAGGGTGCAAGTTAAAAGCTATAACAATTCCCTTATTAATAAAATAAATTAAATGAAGGGTTGTTGAAAGAGTAACATAGGTGGCACTAAAAAAGCCTAATTATAATTTTAATTGAATATTCTATGTGAAACTTCTATGATCTCATGGTCCATTTCCTAGATTCTAAATGTCAATGAATCATAACATAACCTATGGATTTAGAATGACTCTTTTAATTTTCAAAGCCATCTAATCCACTTAATGAATTATCTATATAAAATTTAGCATTCCTTAAATTTTTATTTGTCTTAAGTTGTCATGAACTTGCTAGTTTCCTTTTATCCATGGCTTGGTTCCCAAATATCTATGGAATAATTAAAAAATATCCTTTCAAAATAATTTAGCTAAAATGTAAAATATAAAATTCTCCTTGAATAGGTGATCTTGGTAGCCTCTACCATAGGCTTTCAAAAATAGTTGGTAATGGAATAAGGCCTTGTAAAGGGACTAGAAGTATCTCTATCAAGGTTATAAATTCTTAGATAGTAGTAGATCAATGCCCACCCCACTTATCACGCCCCCTCCGCCCCACCAACTAAATTGTAAAATGTGTTTCCTTAAATAGTACTAGACTTATGCAAATATAAATTATTGTGCCTAAATTCAAATGATATGAATAAAATACTGAATCACACATAGATGGTTTTATCAATATTATGGCTCAGTATGCCACTTGTTCCTATAGACTTTAGTACCTTTGAATTTTATTATTTTAATAAATTTATTGTGGATTCTTGTTTAAATATACCTTCTTGGGAGTCTATTTTAATAGATGTGAATATTTGAAATATAAATATGCTTCCTCACTTTAACTAATTATGAATAATCAAATGTTGATCATAAGTGCTTAGTCTAATTCATATATTGGGCTATTTTAATTTAAATATTAGAATTTACATAATTCTACTAAGTATTATTATATTTATTTGATTTCAATTTGAAACACATTTTATAACTTGATTTTATCCTATTTTTCTTTAGGTTTATACAAGTTATCTAACTATTTTAGAGTTTTCTACTACTTCTCCGTAGAAAATTTAGTCTATTTTGGCTTTAATTTGATCTAAATTAGCTATTAATTTCCTCTAGTTCATATTTTACTTTAGCCAATTTCATTAAAATGGAAAAAAAATTATTTAAAATGGATTTCTTTCACTAATTTTTTGGGCCTCTTTGTTATATTTCAAAATACATCCATTTGCTTTTAAATTCTTAATAGTTTGCTTTTCAAATCAAATATTGTGAACTGGGCTTATTTATATTTACCCATAGGTGTTTGAATGCATCTTAGTGCCACCTAAAATTTTTCCATAGCTCTTAGTTGCTTAGAACCACCTAATAAGTCTTTCAAAACTTAGTTTATTTCACACTTTTTGCCCAGGTCTGTGTGCCACTCTTCTATTTAGTGGGACTTGGCCAATTTCATAATGTTTTCCCAGCACTATAAGTCGATATCCCAATGCTCTTGGGCTCATTCAAAATATTTTCAAATAATTTTGGTACTTATCTGATTTCATAAAATTTTATTGCAACCACATGGCATTTTTTGACTTATTCAAAAGATTTAGTCAGTTTTATTCAAGGTTACCTAGTGGGGTAATGATGTCAGTGATGCTCTAGGCTAGCAGGTTAGTAGGATGATGCCACATGGTATAATCCCACTGATCCACTATCATAAATATATTTTTACAAATGTGATGCCTCTAAGATACCAATTTAGTGAAATGATTCCACATGGCATAAACCCATTGATATGCTATCCTGGAGATGTTTGTATCGAGAGTAGAATCTCTAAAATAGTGGGTGAATGAGATGGGGCCACATGGAAAAAAACCCATTACACTATATACATATGGAAGTCAATGTAGGCCCAATAATGATTTTATATCCCCAAATAAGTGGGTGAGAAAAATGATTCCATGTGGTGAAATTTCATTACACTGTAGCCCTTAGGTAGTCCATGTTAACATTGTAGTTTGTCAGAGACTAGGCAAGTGAGATTTTGATGTTTGGAGAAATGTCAACTCACAAAAAAAAAATAGTAAGAATTTGCATAAATCCCAAAAATAATAAATAAAATATCAATGAGAATCCATGTGGTAGGACCCCATCATAACTAGGGACATGTTGGCTGTAAAGACAACAAAGCATGACCCTAAAGTTGACAACCTGCCTGCCCATCAAAACTATCAAAAAGATTGAGAGAGTGAGAATGTTTCTAAGTGTCAAAGTGATACCCTTAAAAAAATATTAATGTATAAAATTATAAAAAATGATAGGACACATGGGAATGACCTATCAAAGCAAAGGACATGTTAGTTGTGTAACCAATAAAGCATTGGTTTAATTTTGAAAACCTGTATACCCATCAAAACCATCAAAACTCCTAAAAGAGTGAGGAGGGTCCACATGGACATTAAATGGAAAAAATTATCAAAAAATATAAATATTTCAATTTCTAATAAATTACCAAGTATCAAAGTGGGACCTATAGAAGTAAACTATGTAATAGCTTGAATTCGATGGCATGTCTAGCCATGAAAATCATCAAGTGGTTAAGAATGGACTGCGCATCTACTTTGATTCATAAAATAAAAAAATATTCTAAATAAATTATTAATAATATTGGAATAATTATCATTTCATGCATAGTGGGATGTGAATAACATAAAATAAAAACTCAGCATTAAAGAGGCAAGGCAAGTGATTGCACAAAAGTGTGGCTAGCTGGCAATCACGATGCATTCCTATCTAATTTAAGTTGTCATAATTAAATTAAGTCATGGTTAAATTGTAAAAATCCTATGCATGCCTTAAATATATCATATATTTCAATCCACCTACTCAACCACATTACCTCAATAAGGAATCAATGTTTTTAACTTCCCCATTGGTAGGAAAATTCAATTAAGTTCAAACTACTCATGCCTGTGTGCCTATATAAAATAAATTTCTTGGTGTAATAAGGGTTGGTAATTTTATTATTTAGGATGTAATTATTAGGACAGTCTTGTTTTAGTTTTATAATTTTATTAATGGACTAGACATGCTTGGAGTCTCCATAGTTTTTAGACCAAGCATTTTTCATGTTTTCTTAGTGTAGTGTTTTTCGTGCTATTATGAAAATGAAGTATGTAGCTTAATAAATATTGTAAATATTACCATTGATAATAAACAATAAATATCTTGATACTTAGTTCATTTTTTAGTTTAATTTTCATCTCTTACATGTATTTATAGTGGTTATGTCCTACTTTTTTCATAGAAACTCCTCCCTAGACTCTCGCACCATACTTTTGCTAGAGTTGTGCTAGGTTTGGATTAAGTAAAGATTAATTTCTATGATATTTTATTAGTAATACAATATAATTTAATCTCTATGGTAGCAAGGCCATTATTCTCTTCCTCCCTACCCTTCTCTCTTTTTTCCTTTTTTTTAGAGTGTTAGTTTAGGATTAATATAAATCTATCTTTAATGTTTAATCTTGATTTTTGAATGTCATCTATCATTATTTATGAATTTTTTAATTGATTAGTTGTTGAAAATCAAGCCTTATGGTGTTTATAACTTAATCCATCATCCAGAGTTAATCTCACCAATATGGCCCCTTACAGAGAATAGTTCACACCAGGAAACTAAGTGAAGATCAACATACCAATACCTAGTACATTTAGACCTTTAGGAGGTATTTTATTCATGGGATATCCCTCCTTTTAGGAAGGGATAGGGATTAAAAACCCCTTTTATTAATTATTGGCTGAATGTAAAAACTTTCATCAACAAGATTCATTTATCCCATATCAGATAGTCAATGGGTTTCACCACTTGTAATAAAACCAAAGAAACATGGTAAATGGTGGATATGTATGTAATGTACAAAGCTCAATGAAGACAACATGAAATACCACTTCCACTTGCATTTATATACTAATTCCTAGATAACCTAACTAATAATAAGTTATTTTTTGTCTTGGATGGGTTTAGTGAATATAATTAGATAATGGCTTCTCTATAAGACCATGATAAATAAACCTTTACATGTCCTTTGGGGACATTTTCATATAGTGTTTTACACTTGAGCCTATGAAATGAACCAAATAATTTTCAAATATTAGTCTTAGATATATTTATTGATCTTTAAAATGAGTGTGTTGAAGTGTACATAGACAAATTTACAGTACATGGTCATTCTTTTGATGAAATCTAAAACAATCTAGATAAAGTGTTAACATGACGTGAATAACATCAATTGTCACTAACTTATGATAAATGTATGATGATGGTTGGTCAATTAATATTCTTAGATAATCACATCTCAACTCAAGGAATACAATTTGACACTAAAAATATTGAATTTATCTTATAGTTTCTTACACCTAAGAACCAAACTAATATCAAATGTTTTTTAGGACATGTAAGATACTATAGGCATTTTATAAAATATTTTAGGAAGATAGTTGAACCTATGTTTTCCTTTATCACTAAGGATAGATAATTTGTATGGAATGACAAGTTTCAATAGTATTTTGAACCAATAATAATAAAATTATTTTTTCCTCCAATCTTGAGAGGTCATAATTAGGAGCAAGATTTTGACATACATAAAAATGTTTCTAACAATGTTATGGGGGTAGTCATTGGGAAGAAATATGAAGGTAAATGTATGTAATTTATTACATTATCAATAATTTAAATCCCATTTAAAGGAATTACACCACTATAAAAAATGAGTTCCTAGTTATTATCCATGCCATGAATAATTTTTATCATTACATCACTACATATTAAATATTTGTTTACATAGATCATTTAAATATAAGGTATCTAATGAAAAAAATAGTGGTAGGAGGTAGGATTATTAGATGGTTACTAATATTTCAAGCATTTTATATCACAACCATTGATAAACTAGGAAATCTTAATATAGTTGTTGATTTTTTGTCAATGTTGATTATCTCAGATGAAGATGAGCTAGTAGAGGATAGTTTTCTAGATGAGCATTTCCATAGGCAAAATTCCATGTGATTTCAATCATAAATAAAGGAAATTTTAAGTAATAAATATTGATAACTATAAATGTATTAATGATGTTATGTTTAAATGTGGACTTGATAAGGTGTTTCACATATGTGTAAGAGAACACGAAATTTATGACATTTTAAGATATTAACATGATGAAATAGGAGGAGAACACTATTTAGCCAAAAGGATTATTCAAAATATCCTTGGGGATATATAATATTGACCTTCACTTCAAAAAAATGTGAAAAATATATATTTGGCAATGTGATCCTTACCAAAGGATGGGGAAACCCATATTGTCTAATGAGATACCCCTTCATCGTCAATTTTTTTAGGACCCTTTTAGAAATGGGGGTTGTATTTCATTATTACCATTAATATACCAACTCAAAGAAATGAGTGCATCTTATTATGTATTGATTATGTCACCAAGTTAGTAGAATTTCAATATATGCCATTTTATCATGAGGAAATAATTATGGATTTCTTTTACTATAGTATCATGTAGCATTTTGTATCATCAAGAGTAATAGTATTAGATCAAGTCCCTAAATTCACATCCAACATGATAAAATATTTCATAGAACACTAAGAAATCATTCATAGGAAGTCATCACCACACCATCCTCAATCTAATTGTGAAGTTGAGGTTAACAATAGAGAACTAGAGAACATCTTAACCAAGATAATGAGTGTTAGAATAAATATTGGGAAAAAAAGATGCCTAGATTAGTATAGGCCTATAACACCACAAAATACCACCAATTGATTTTATCCATATGAGATTTTGTTTTGGAATAAGCCATTAATTACTATTAAATTTGAGTTTTAGACATTAATAAAAATAATGGATACGGGATAGATCTAGATGAAACATAAATAAATAGAATTATTCAACTAAATGAAATTGATGAGACAAGACTAAAGGCATTGCATAAAATAAGACTTATTCAAAATAATATGAAGGAATGGAATGATAGTCAAATAAAGAAAATGAAACTCAAAGATTTTCATTGGAACTTATTACTTGATTCAAAGTACCAACATTTTAAAGGTAAACTTCAGACTATATGTCTCGGTCCTTATCAAGTAGAAAATATTTTTGACAATGGATCAGTTCAAATATTATTAATTGATGGAAATAAGAAGACACTCTTGGTAAATGGATATAGGTTAAGGATATATCATCAACATCCAAGAAAGTATGAATTCTTAAAACATATTCAATCTAAAAAATAATTTGGCTATATGGAATAACCTTGTTTTTCCATCATAACCAAAAAATCATATTTTTATTTGAATAAAGTAGGGGGGATTTAAAATTAGTAAATCAAAGTCCTCTTTCAAAAAAATAGAAAAAAATATAATAATAATAATAATAATAATAATAATAATAATAATAATAATAATAATAATAATAATGGTAAAAAAGTTGAAAACAAGAAAATGGAAATTTTTTAAGGAACAAAGCAATAAAATAGTCATCCTAGTTGACATGTATAAAACTTTGAATTAAATTGTGTGGTATTTATATCACAGGACAAGTAGAAGAACCAAGAACAAAGACAAAAAAAAATCAAGGTAGATGTATTTCATTATTATATGAGTTGGATTATTTTTTAGTGGTAAATGTCATTTAATTCACTCCCAAAAATAAGATTCTTTTGAGTAAGGACATGACCAAAAGAGGGGTTTTTTAAAAAGGTAAAAAGATCTTTTCTAAAAAAGGCATGTATACCATTTGAATGTATTTTCCAATAAACCAAATCGTGATATGATGTCACCAAGGTGATGAAGTCTAGGAAATCATTAGAAAAAAATCATTTCTCAAAAAGATTCATCATGATGGAGACAACTCAAGGCATGGACCAAATTAAGTAAAAGTATGATGGTAGATTTTTGTGTAAGGAAAAAGGACAAGGATAGATTTGGGTCCTCTCAAGTCACCCCAAATATGTAAAATAACTATTTATTTCCCCTCAAACCATCCCCTCTCATAGATTTCTCAAGTTTTTTTATATTTTGTGAGCCAAGGAAATTAATAGTAGGATTTTTTAAAGTGTGTCTTTCTCTATTATTTTTCAAATATATTATGCTCTATTGATTAAAACATAATATCACTTGATCATCTTCTACTTCTCTCCTCCAATTCCTTACCAAGAGTTTATCATAACAACAAATCTCTTTGACAAATTTTAAAAATGGGTCAGAATAATAAATCAGGGCATTAATCTATAAAACATATAATGTACCCTTTAGGAATGAATTATAAATATTTGGGGTTTTCAAAAAATCCTATAAATAACACCAAAAAACCTAACACAACTTATGTAAATTATGCATTTTAAAATCTCAAACCCTAGCCATAAATTACTAAATTCTATAAATAAACATCTAGGACACAAATATCAATATTTACACTAAAATATTAATCAAAATTATATAATTAGCACATATCATAGTAGAACCCTCAAATATAATTTTTAACATGTAAATATTGGATGAAAAATTCACAAATAAATACTAGCTATTTTTTTGATGAATCAAAGTATCAAATATCAAAAATCTACCCCAAAAACCAAGCATATTAACCTCCTAAGGTCTATCAACACCCTTGTAAAATCCATTTAATTTTGTTTCTAACCTATAAGGGGTATCAATATTATTAATCACCCTCAGAATATCTTTAAACAACTATGTTTCACCCACATAGTCTCTTCCAACTTGTACATTCCATAAATGATGACTTAATAATCCATAAGATTCTCAAATATACACACTATGACCTTTGAAATGAATCCACCCAATTTAAAATAAGGGTTTTAATCCCAAAATTTTGATTATCAAATAAGGGTTTCATCTTCAGAGGTATAAAGTTCAGTAAACATGCTCAAACTCATAAATTTTATTCAAAAACATGGTAACCTCTCGAATGATCATCATTCCCCTTCTCATAATTTTATTTTTCATCAAACCCTTCCCAAGAAGGGGACCTCCACTTCAAGGGAGATTTAGAATAGTTTTAAAAATATAATGCCTTATCAACATTAAGGATTAAGTTAGTTGATTCTCCAAAATCCCTTTTTTAAGTCATAATAAAAAATAGAAAATGGGTGACCAATATAAAGTCCCTTAGACACATTATTATTTTAATTATTTATTAATACTTTTTATTATAAATAATAATATTATTATAATCTCAAAATTAGGACATTATATTCCACCCTTCCCAAATTTTCTTTCCCTAAAGCAAATGCAAGCTTACCCAAATAGTTATCTCTATAATACCTAGATCCCAATTCATTCACATGGACTTGTAACCCAAAATACTTTCTTTATGAACATATCCTTGAGCTCCAATGGGTCCCATATTGTTATTTTGGGAAGAAAACAAACTTATCTACCCTCACTCATGCTTATTATGTGCCATGATCATTATAATCTCATTAGACATATGAAAAAAATGCACTATTTTATTCAAAATAGTCTCTTTATCAATACTCATATAGGTTTTTCCTAAACTTACACATATAAAAAACATGCCAATGAAAATAAAATATATCAATATAACTCTTTCATCTAATTCACCATGCCTTTTAGTTATGTTGTTCAAATTTTCTCCCTTGCTTGCATATTCTTCATACTTTCCATTTTTTTGATGGACTTCCAAAGTCCATTGTTTCTACCCAAAACATGGTTGTAGTTGTATTATTGCATTTTATCTCTCATAATCAGCATTATAATGGATGATCACTCCTCCATTATAGTTGTAAACCACCCCTTGTTGATATTAAGTGGAACATCCTTCTACCTTGAGACTTAAAACACTCTTGTGTTTGTAAGAAAATATATTAAGGGGTTGGTTATGCTACAAAAAATGGTAAGATGTATAAGATGGTATACAACATACTACAATTACATCACCACATTTATAAGTGTTAGTGATTTATGGGATATAAATAACCCTATAGTGACAAAAATAAATTCAAAAACATATACAAAAATATAATTACTCAATCATGTGATTAAGATTGATTTAACAACTGCATACTAAATGTTGGGTTGGTTTAAAATGCGAATGATAGTAGATCTATAGCCTAGAATCATGATTTTTTTTTTGAAAAAAAATATCCTCTTTGAGTTATCCATTACACCATGTAAATAAAAATACCTTTATGCTTATCACACAAGTGTAGACATGGATGGTACCGTTACTAACATCATTAATGTTTTTGGTACAACCATTGTCATACATGATGTTATTCACTAAACCAAACCATATGAGTGATGTAGGGGTGTGACACAACCCTTATTGGACCAAAATTTCAATAATTATTTGCTTATATCTTGATTTACACTCAACCTTTGAGAGATGGCAATCAATTTTCAATAAGGGTCTTGAGTATTGATTCTTTATCATTGTGTTATAGCACTTATCATAATTCCCAGGGATCCTCATGGACACCCATTTAATCTAAATGAACATGTTAAATAATTTATTTACAAAAGTAACATTGAATACTTTTTAAAACTTACCATTCTTGTTAGAGTACCTGAATCCCAAAATTTCATGTATAATCAATTAGGAATCAAAATGAAAGAATCTATGAAGCCCTTTATAATCAAAGTATTATGCATTCTATCACCATTTTCATGTTTCTAAACATGATAAATAAAATCTTTCCATGATGTAAATAATAATTTCAAACTCAATATATGGTCATTCTTTGTCATATCTTGCCCATTATGACAACATACCCCAAAGGACATAATAATAAGCAATAAACTCACAACACTTTCATACCTTTGGGTGTATTCAATTTGTTTACCTTATTTTTAAAGATGAAAATTGGTTTATATATCTTCAAAAACTCCCACCTTGGGATTTATAATTACGTTATTTCTAATTCGTTTTAAATAACATGTCATGGTTTCACCATAACTACAACCATCTTCATTTCTATTTTATCCACCCTTTTTTTAAGTAAACATGATCATTCTTTGTTATCTTCTTCTACTTGGTTATTTATAGCATTATATACAACTATAATTATACTCAATTTAGTAAATAAATCATAAATGGAAGTTAGGATTCCCATTTTATCCTTCCTTGTAATGAATTCAAGAACCCCTTGTTAGGCTTAAATTCTTAACTCTTTTTATTATATATTGGATCTTTAAAAAAATACTTCAAGTGCATTAGTATATTTGGTATTAACCATATTATTCATGTCCTTTAAATGAAATTAATATATGGAAAACTTAGCTTCAACCTTCTTTTATTTTCAATTCTTTAACTTAGGTACCCTTGGCATGCTTCCACGTTCTTGCCCTTCATCTTATTTTCTCATATCATAATTACCTCTAACTTAAAATGGCTATATATTATCTAATTAAACTTTATTTTTTATGCCAATTTTGTGTTTGAATTTAATCTAATTAACTTCTATTTACCTTGCATCTCTTCTTTAACCTTTTCCTTTACCAACATGTTCTTTGTAATGTCCCCATCATAACTTAAACTTAAAATATATCCTTTTGATTGTGTATTGTGGGAAGGTCTGTATCCTTCATTCCTTGGCCATTATTAAAAATTTATATCTTATGTTACCCCATTTTTTATGTCCCCAAATTTATTTTTACATGGTACTTATATGATTACAAAGTGTTATATGGTGCATAAACAATCATTTCAAACAACAAAATGACATTTTGTAGAGTATTTCCAATCAATATGTCCAACTCAATTAGCATTTATTTTTCATATTCATCTAAATTTTGAATATAACCCTCCTCCTTACATTTTTTAAAGATTTCACTATGCATTACTTTCATTACGTTAGACTTCATTATTAAGTGTGTCCATATATCACCTTGGTTCCATAAGTCAATGTAATTTGTAATTTGAATCAAATTATCAGTATGCTATTTATTTCAAGTTTTATCCTTGACCCTATTATCCTTATTAAATTTTTTTTTGTGATAAGAAAAAATATTAGATGGGATGGTATAACACAATAAATATGAAGTAGGACTTTTGCTTTCATACCTTGGGATATTATCAAATAGCTTATCCTTTTCCCTGAATTCTTTCAAATGTTGTTTTTCTTTAATATTTATACATTTCATCTCATTCACTATACTTAGCCAATCATCACACCTCTTTTTTTTCTTTATCATGAGTTCTATGTTGGCTTGCATAGTAACTAGGTTTCTTCCAACCCTACGATCTTTTTTTTTTTGTGGATGGTAAAACATTGAGTTCTACCTCAAATGTGTGATTTATGTCCTTTTCTTCTATTCTATTAGGGAAAGTATCCAATGGCACTTACTATTTGGACAAAACGTTTTTCCCACTACCCTTTTTCAAGGTGGATTCTCCCATGAGATATTCAGTAACCTTTTTCAATTCTGAGATCTCTTGTGTTTTGACTGATTCCATGGATTTCTTATGAGGGTTTGACTTTTCATCTTTCCAAATTTATTTGTCTTTTCTCATCAAAATTTGGGAATTATTCTCCTCTTCCTTTTGTAACCTTATTATGTTATCACACAACCCTATTTTAATTTGGTACATCATTTTAAGTAACTTACAAAACTCATCAAAGGAGATTAGGGACTTAAGATGATCATCCATCCCTTGATATTTATCAGGATTTTTGGTGGCCTCAAAATTATACCTATCTTTTTTCTCTTTTTATTTTTATCCCCACATTTTGAATTAGATCTATGTGTTCCTCATGTAAATAGACAAGAAAAGGCTATGATAATATTGTAATGTCCCATTTAGGACCAAATTAGATATATTTGAATTCTCCACCAAACCCTAGAAATAACACCATAAACCTTAACACAACTTAAGTAAATTTTATATTTTAAAATATCAAAATAGAGCCATAAATTATTGAATTCTATAAATAAAAATCTAGAAAAAATATTTACAATCAAATATTCATAAAAAAAATATAATTATTATAGCCCAAAATAGAAAACTCAATCTAAATTTTAACATGCAAATATAGAATGGAAAATTAACAAATAAATATTATTTATTTGTTTGATGAATCAAAGTATCAAATATCATAAATATGCATCTCAAAAATTATATTAACTTCCAAAGGTGGGTCTCCAAAACTGGAATATCCATCTAAATGGTTCACTGACCTATAAGGGTTACCAAGATGATTCACCACCCTCACAATGTCTTCAAACATCTACACTTCACCCACATAATATCTACCAACTACTAGGTTCCATAAATGATGCTCTAGGAATCCATAAGCTTATCAAATCTACCCACTATTTCTTATAAAATTAGACCACCCAGCTAAATATGAGGGTTTTCATCCCCAAAATTTAATTACTGAAGAAGGGTTTCATATTCCAAGGTAGAAAATTAAGCAAACATGCTCAACCTCATAAATTTTATTTAAAAACATGGTAACCTATCAAATGATCACCATTCCTATTATTTTACCCTTCCTTTTCATTAAAACTTTCCCAAAAATGGACTATCCACTTGGAGGGATAGTTAGATTAATTTAAAAATGGTCATGCCTTATTTTCATTAAGTTCTATGTTAACCCATGATCAAAAATCCCCTTTTTAAGTCATAATCAAAAATAGAAAAGGGGTGGACAACATAAAGTCTATTAGAAATATTATTATTTTAATTATTTAGGAATACTTTTTTTTATTGTAAATAATAATATTATTCTCATCTCAAAAAGAGGACATTATATAATTATTGTTATAAGATGAAGTAGTGGCTATGAATTTTAAGGGGGTGGCTTGAGTTTCTTAAGAAATTCCAAGGCTACAATGAGTATTTAGTCAAGGATTTTATCATAAAATTTGAGGGAGAATATAATAAGGTTAAAGTCATTTAGATTCCTATTAACAAAAATATAATTATTCATGTATAATGGATTACAAAAACAAAGATGAGTATCTCATAGAAATATGCATTCAAAGACCTAATTAAGATCTTCCATGAAGAAGGGGAATCCATGCCTAGACTAATTGGTATACTTAATGGGATAAACAAATTAATTAAGAGAGAAAGTGTTGGGATTAATTTGTGACCCACTCATAATACAAGTATTGAATTAGTTGATCTAAGATGACAAAATGAGTTTAAAGCTCATGGGACAAATGTCCCCTCATTTTTAGGATTCTAATGGAGATCCAAGGTCTGAGACATTTCTAAAAAAAATTAGTTGGGTGAGTAACAATTATTATCACTAGAGGTTCAACTAATCTTTTATATAAATTAATATTGTCTAATGTCGTTGACTTGTTGAAAACATAGGTTTACTATCTTTTTTTCAATAATATATGGAAATTAAAATCTACTGAGTATGACATATTATTATAAAAAATGTAAAAAGAGAGGGAAAGATTAAGGTATAAAGGGGTGATTCTTAGATTGAGATTAAATGTTTTAGTGTTGAAAAATGGAATTTATGGATGGATGCACTTATATCATTGAGCATCAAGTTTAGATTTGTACAAATTAAATAACTCAATGAGCAAGAATCAAAGTAAAATGTGAACGTATACTTCATAATATATATAAATAAAATAAAATACACAGCCTATGAATATTTCACATAATGAATTAATGAAATCTTCAAAATAAATAGAAAAAAATCAAAATCAATCAAACTATCTATTAAATAATCAAATTACATATTCAAAAACAAACCCAACATTCAAATAGCTTATTTTCATGTATTAATTCTTTCAAATCAATATATTCTATTATAGAATCATGACAAAATAAAATAAAATGGAAAGTGCAATCTTGATGCAATTATATTAGAGTTTTAGTGAAAAATAGTCCACCTCCTAGCAATAAATCAAGGGAATAAAACATAGTGGAAGGGGTAGGGTCAATGATTGAATAGTTTAATAGAGATCTGACACAAGAAAATAATACCCTTTATAATGGAAAACACTATTGTTTATATAGGCAAGGTTATCAGACCCATTACCTTGATGCACAACCAAAAAATAATGGTGTGATGCCAAAATTTAGATGTGGTAACTGATTATAGCTTAGTTTCTTGGAATAACACATCAAGAAAAGATAAATTAAATCATATAAAAATTCCTAGTTCATAACCACTTATAGGATGAAATGGGAAGAAATATCTAATTCACTTAAATATCCAATGATCAAGTAGTTGCATATATAAAATTTTCTCTTCACCATTTGGTCAGTGATCAAATGGTGAAAGCCACATCACTATGGAAGGATCTCAATGACAAAACAATTAGTTCTCACTCTTTTTTTCCCATTTCTAATTCCATGGATTTATCCCTATGAAACAAATCACCTTCTAGATACATCATTTTCTCATTGAATGCTAGTGACATAATAACATTAGAACAATACATTGTTCTAATCTATAAATACTAGACAAATATTGAAATAATAAAATATTCCAATCTATATATAGGTATGAACTAGAATTATTTTTACTAATGAACTTATTCCTTTTAATAGTGAGTGAAACTCATATGCATCATGCTTCCATCTTGAATCATTATCATTGACATCCCAACTAATGTTTATATTATTTTTATTTTTACTAGTCTATATGATCTAAAATGTATGCCTTTTAATGGATTCCCTACTTTTTTCAATTAATTTTACCCTACATTACAATCTATACTCAATATTTAAAAACTCCTTTTGATAGGGTCTATGTTTTGATCATTCTAATAAAATACGCAGTTTCATATATTATATATATTTACTCTTCTTTTCTTGAAATATTCATTTACAATTGAGATAAAACCATCATTTAAATACCACTCAATTCTAGACCTTGATGTAAAATTTTACTTATGATTCATAGATATAAGATTTGGTGATCACAACATTTATCAAAATCTAAATTTACAAGATCACTAGAAATTGTTACTACTTTGTATACTTTGTAGACTATGGATTCCTGATACTGTGCCACTTTGCATAATCAAAATATGATGGGGAGTCTTCAACCATTAATAGTTATTTTATTTTAGAATTATTCTTCATTCTAGCTCATGTGATGGTTCCATGTGGCATCATCACAAAGGTTAGGGAATTTAGGGATTAACTATGGTTCTCATTACTTCCACTAGCTAAGTATCTGAGATCATTCCACATGGCACAATCTCAAGACATCGAGGACCTCTAAACTATTTACTATATATTCACCCTTCCAAAATCTGACTCTTTTAGACATGACCACATGTCATAATCATGGGACTTTAGGGTTGGACTATATTTTAAATATTCATTTCCTTGAATATATCTAATTCCCTAAGATGTGACCACATTTCATAATCACATGACTTTGGAGATATTTAACATGTAAATTTTTTTACAAAATTTATTTTATTTGATAGAATGAGATCATTCCATGTGGCATGATCTTTATGTTCTTCTTCCTTCAACACTTAGTTTTTCAATAATTGATTTGCTCCTTTACATTTTAGGGTGATCTATAAACCTTCAATGATTCCACATTAGGGTAAATTTTGGTGGTTATTATTCATTAATTCATGAATATTTTAGTTTTATAAATTTCCATTTGGCTATTTTATTAGGTGGTGAACAATGTGTATTAGCCTAAATTATCTAGGTGTAAGCTAGTTT
Organism: Torreya grandis; assembly: GCA_037957365.1. Taxonomy (NCBI): domain Eukaryota; kingdom Viridiplantae; phylum Streptophyta; class Pinopsida; order Cupressales; family Taxaceae; genus Torreya; species Torreya grandis. The sequence continues at coordinate 162,718 of JARHVA010009240.1, read as the reverse complement.
TTTAGGTTATCTCACCTAGTGGTTATAATAAATTTCATGTGTGTATATATATATATACATATATATATATATATATATATATATATATATATATATATATATATATATATATACATATATATATATACATATATATATATATATATATGTATATATATATGTATATATATATATATGTATATATGTATATATATGTATGTATATATATATATATATATATGTATGTATATATATATATGTATATATATGTATATATATATATATATATGTATATATATATGTATATATATATATATATATATATATTTATATATATATATGTATATATATATATATGTATATGTATATATGTATATATATATATATATATGTATATGTATATATGTATATATATATATATATATATATATATATATATATATATATATATATATATAGTTTTCCACTCCATGGAAAGTCAATATGAGCTTATTCACCATTATATGTATTATATAACCATATAATGACTAAATTTCCAAAGCATATATTCAAAATTTTATGTTAGGAAATTTGAAAATATATGATCAAAGGCAACCAAATACAAGTATTAGAATTAGAATCACATCTTATGGTAAAATAGTGGAAAAAATAGTTTTATGGCTCCTTCCCAACTCATGGGTTGCCAAAATATTGTTTATCACACTGCAAGGGGATCTTATTCCTAAGTCCTTTTGCATTGGTTTTCGATGTAATAATAAAATGGTTGAGTAATAATCACTCATCATAGGGCTTTACCAAGAACTATAGTGGAACATCCAAAGTTTATTTGTTTATGGTGATTCACAACTAATCATCAATTAGGTCACAAACTAGTACTAGACCAAAGATGAGAAGTTGGTACCATATAAGGACATGGTCCACACTCTCAAATAACAAATTTATAATGTTCAATTTGAATGGATACTAAGAGCTAATAATAGAAAAAATAATTCCATTGACATAATATGATCCATGATTTAGATTATAGATAGATCTAGGGACTATCAATTTCTTGTGTAACATCTCCTAGCATCGGCACACGAATAATTAGCCATCAAGATGGTTTACAACATTATTGGTCACATGTCTCCTTGGTATTATGACATATATTCCTACCTCCAGGATCAAATTATTCGCCTTGAACTATCATGTAATAAAAAAAATATTTCATCCACAAAGCCTCTCATTATACTTTACTTGGACCAAGCCTATATTGTAAAAGCTATGATGGAACTCTAATTTTTTGCTTACCTTCAATAGAATCTGAATTAGCATTGAGGGAATTTCATGAAGGAGTGTGTGGATCCTGTTGGTTGAATATTTTGTCGATCAACGTAATGATAAACAAAATAGGTCTAATCAGCCAAAGTAGGAAGATTAGTCATCCAAATGTGTAGGTTTACCACATCAGAAGGGGACTGATCTCTCCTCTCATCAAGGGGAGGTTCCCTATATATATATATATATAAACAAAAAATAATACTCATGGGTAGGACAAACCATCCATCTCTCTGTTTTTAGAGATGATGCATGCTGATCAAAGGAAAAACTCAAGGGAAATGATAGACAAAACTACTCTTCTTTCAAAAGTACTATTTAGTAAACCACAAGAATACTCCTAGTAGTAATATAAAAATGTAGCAAAGGATGTAATAACTAGCAAATCGAGATGCAACACAAAGTCTCCACCTAAAATGCTCAAGAGTAAGATATGAAGGACAATGAGGGAACAAATTCATCCCAAAGTCCTTTACATAGAAATGAAAAGAAAACACACTAAAGGCAATTATGGGGGCACAAAGTCTCTCCACACTTGACTCTTGAGGACACCTACCTAACTGTTGTCACTAATTTTGCTTGTTGAATTAAAGGAATAGAAGATATATTAAAAAAAAAGACATAAGAATAGTTTCCCTAACAACAAAGATATCACAGCACAAAGTCTGAAAAATCACTTACTTTCTTATTCCAATAACAAAATATGATCAACAAACTAAGCTCAAAGTCTCAGAAAATGCCTTTCAATTTGGGCAGAGTTTCATTTTAATTGTAAAAAAGAGATCATTTACAATAGAAGAGAGTCCCTTATATAACCACTTTAAGAAGGATTTCAGGAACAATAATACATCATGTTGTGTTGGAATCTATTAAGAAGGTAGGCTATGACTTAGGGGCATTTTACCCATTTGATTTTATCAATGTAGGGAAATAGGTCATGCTTATTGAAAGTTTGAAACTTTCAATGTCTATCTAGTGATCTGATCTTACCTTCATCGTTCCTCCTTTTCTGGTTAATTGAATTGGGTCTTGGATTTAGTTTGTTGTTCTATTCCTTCCTTGTTTTCTACTAGTCTTGGCCTTGAAGTCTGTGAATGCATTTTGGTCTATAGGTTCAAAGGATCAATAGTTATTTTGTTGTCTTGAATTTGACATTTGCGCACCTGTCACTATATTTTCAATGATTAGTTTACTATGTTGAATTTGATGTTTTTTGGTGTGTCATCCCTTGGTCCTATTTTAGCTCTCCATTTGGCACTTTTCTAGATTGGACTTGCCCTTTTAGGCCTTAAGAAATGATCCTTGAATGGCCTTTGGGATTCTTGTTTTACATCTTTCCCAAAGGAAAGGTGACCCTTCAACTTTAGGAAGTGCCCTTTATGTTGGTAGCTGAGAGTCCCCCATAAGGGCACCTACCCTTTGAGGTCCTTCAGCGGCCCTTTTTCCTTAAAGTATTTATGGGTTTTCCTTGGGTTTTTCCCTAGGCAAATTCTCATAGACAATTCTCGCAGACAAATTCCTGCGGACAAATTGTCTATAGAAATTTCTCGCAGACAAAAAGTCTGCAAAAATTGTTTGCCTCTGTCAAGTCTTTTGAATTTTCCTGTGCTTGTGGCCAATTCTTAAATTCTTTTAGACTTTTTATCTAAAAGAATTCCTTCAGAAAAAAGTCCAAAAGAATTCTAACTATTTGTCTTAAACAAAATTTTTGAAGGATTTTACCTTTGTGATGTTCTTCAAAAATGACCCTTCTGAAGGGTGTTTTTGTCGATCAAGTGCCCTTCGCAAGGGCACTTGTCCTTCAAGAAGCTCTTTGAAATTTAGAGATGAACCAACTATTGAACCATTCCATTGAACCATAGCTTTGAACCATTCTATTAAACCAAGGCTTTGAACCTCTTGTTGAACCACTTGGTTGAACCAAGCTTTGAACCAAAATGGTTCAAGCTGATGGTTCAATTGAATGAACCAAGTCAATGAACTAAGCATTGAACCAAATGTTGAACCACTTGGTTGAGCCAAAATGGTTCAAGCTGATGAACCCTTTATTTGAACCAACTGTTAAACCATTTCATTGAACCAACCATTAAACCAAGTGTTATAAACTGATTCTTTTGATTGAACCCACCTACATAATCCATGAAGCTCGTTGAACTTATAGAAATGAGCCTATTTACAGAGTCTGTAGAAACCAAGTCTATAGTTTTCTCTAACCTTGAAAGAGTCCATAGATTTCAACTTGTAAAGCCCATTAAACTTGACCTGCAAAGTCCATAGATTTCCTCTTTCTACTAAGTCCATAGATTCAAGCCTATAAAGTCCATAGATTTAAGTGTGCAGAGTCCATAGATTCAGGCCTACGGAGTTCATAAATTTAAGCCTATAGAGTCCATAGATTTAAGCCTATAGAGTCCATAGATTTTTGAAAAGATTAAAAAATGAGGAACTTGAATGCTCAAGATAAATTTTGAAAAGGGAAGAGATAATTTTGGTCTGTAGGACCAAAATAGTTCAAATGTTGTCCCAAAAATGAGTGATATTTTTTGGGGGATAACAACTAGCTCCAGTTGGGGAACTTCTGTCAATTGAAAAAAGAATTGAAAGGAGTAAAATCCAAAATTTCTAGTGTCTTCATGTGTACCATTGGGTTACAAATTCATGCTACCCAAAAATGAAAGGCATAAAAAATGGAAACAAATAAAAAAATAGAATTAAAAAATATATAAATATACATGTGTACAGATGGAATGATCTGATACTTAAAGAATTGAAGTATTTCAAATGTTGCTTCTTGGGAGACAGTGAAAATAGTGCTGTATTCTGATAAACTAGCAAGAAGACATTTTGCCCTAGAAACAATGATGGGCGAATGGAGTTCTCCACCAGGAAACCAATTTTCGCATCTTCCCCTTGGCTTTTTCTTCTTCTTGTTCCAAGGTAGGATGTGGTCTTCAAACTAGAAACCATAACTCCTTACTTTCTTGGTGAAGGATTCCTTTGCCTGATTTTGATTTGTAACAGCATGGTCCACCATCATAACTTGTTGTTCTGCTAGTTTAGTCTAGCATATGATTGGATTGTCCATATCTAACTCCTGACAAATTATCAACTTAACATCTCCTTTGATGTGAAGGAGTTTGATTTCTTCATCTTGAACACTCTTTAATCTGAGCAATAGAGATTTGATTCCAAGTGTATTATTGGTGTTGCTGACTTACAATTTGCATGAAGGAAGAATATCTCCTTGAGGAGATATCAACATAGTTCCAACTTCATCATTGGTGGAAGAATTGTTGTCATCATTAGAAGCTGATCTCCCATCAGATTTCTCTTCATTAGAGATGGAAGATCCTTCCTTACTGAACTATACCAATTCTCTTGAAGTCTTATTTGGATCAATTCCTAGAATGTTAACTATAGGATTTTCATCTGTTGAAACATGAACATCCTCTATGGTAAATCAATAATTACCCCTACTTAAGGACTCAAATAGAACTTATGCTATAGGGGTTGATGTTTGGGTGACCACATATTTTGCTTCCTTTTGAGGGAGCAATCTCTTCATCACACCTTGGATAGGGATTCTTGCCTTAGATAGATCCATGCTTAGTTCTCCTCCCATGTCCTTGCAAAAATTTCATCCAAGCAAAATGCCATAAGATGCTGGGACGTCAGCCACTAAGACAGTCATCTTGATTCTCTTGTTTGGAAAGGCTACTAATGCAAATTGGGCATCTTTAATTTGCCCTAGCAATGGCACTTGTTTGTTCTCCATGGAGAAACATCTCCCAAATGTCTTGGTCAGTGTGAGACCCAGAGACTCAACTACTTTAGCAGGCATGACATTGTCAGATGCCCTAGAATCAATGATGTAATTGTTGAGCTGATAACCATTTATCAATAAGGAAACATAGAAAGGTTCTATCTTCCCAGGGATAGCTGGAGGAGTAATAACAAGATTATTTGGAATGGGCATGTTCTTTGGGGAATTAGGAATTATCTTTTTAGCTTTTTGCCTTGTAGGAATGGTTTGGTTCTTGATACATTGGACCAACTTATCCAATTGATCAGGATTGGACTACACATCTTCAAATTTAGAAATTTGTATTTTTGTCTTTTTGACATGATCAATTATGTCAAATGGCTGAATTGGACTAGGAACAGAGGAAAGCATTTCAAACTTTTGGGTTTTAGGAGGGATGGGAGGAGGGCTGGTTTGCAAAATGGGAGTAGAAAGTGAAGGTGAAATTGATGTACTTACATTTTGAGTGATCACCAGATCCTTTGACTAAAAAAGAGGAGGGGTTCCACACTTAGCAATCATAATTGTTGGTTGAAGTTGCTCCTCTATCTTCCCTTTATCAGCTTGCTAGACTGATTGGTTCTTAGACCTGGTAAATACTGCATATGATCCATTAATAGCTTCTCCTTTGCTTCTGGGTTCATCCTGGTAGTTTAGGAAGCCAATGTGGGAGTCGCTAACTGATTCTTCTTGATCCTTTGAGAAGAGATCAACATCATTTTCTTGCTCAAACTCAGTTTAGAAAGAGAAAGCATGTTCTATTTCCAAATATCCAACTATTGTATTGGTTAGAGGAGCTTCCAAGGCAAGTTTCCCTTATGGGGGAGAAAGGTGATTCTATTGCCCTTGATTCCTGGTAGCATTGCCCTGATATGACCAATTTGGGAATGTCATTCTTGTCATATCCCTGTATGAAGGAGCAAAAGACATTCCTTGCACCATTTGCTTTTTCAAGGCTATCACTTCATTTGCCAGCTTTTGCACCATTGGATCAGTGGTGCCTGTACATGCATATTCAAAAGATGATGAAGATCTATTTCTATTTGGATCTCTTCTTATCTTCCTTGCTAAGATGAGATCATCTTCTACCTCAGTGGTTAAAAGTTGAGCTACAACAAGATCTATTTGACCAACACATCTCAAAAAAAAACTTACTTCAGGTAACTAAGAATTAATGAAAAAGCATTTGAGATTCTCAGCTGTAGGTTGAGAAATTACAGGGATTCTATTTCTCAATTTGTCAAATTTGGCTATGAAGTCTCTCATAGGCTCATGAGGCTCTTTCTTCATCTGTGTAAGTTGAGCCAGAAGTGTATGTGCATCTTCTATAGGTTTGAATCTGGCTTCAAACTTAGATTTGAGAGTATTCCAATTAGTCACAGATCAAGCCTGTAGATGATAAAACCAATCTACAGTAGCATCTTGTAGTGTCTCTAAAAAAATCCTGACTACTACATCTTCAAATTCTACTCTGATTACTCCACAAGCTATGCTGAAAGCTGCAATGTGCTCATTAGGATGAACTTTCCCATCACCATAGAACTTGGGGAAGTTCTTCCTTAAACTATGTGGAAGCTCATGTAGAGGTGGATTAAGATTGAGAGGACCAAAAGAATTACCCCAAATACCTTGAACTACCATTATAGGATTATGAAAAGGAGGGATAACAAATCTTAGAGGGGTAATTATTGGCAAAGCTTTATCAACATCAGAAGTAGATACTTCATTTGGAAATGGAGATCTAACTTTAGTAGGATGAAAACTCTTGGTTTGTTAGAGACAAGATGGTGAAGGAAATAGATCAAAATCACTTTGCTATACTAAATCGAATACAGGGTCAATGATACCTTTAGCCCTTTGGCTTTGTGTATACCTTGAATCTACCAGATTTTGAAACAAAAATGGAAAAGAATTGACCTTGCTTCAGTTAAAGCTTAAGGCTTTAAACTATGCATTCTTTCTCAGTTAGTGTGAAGGTGAATGGATAGATTATAAATGGATAATGGATATTATATCCCTAGCAGAGTCGCCAAAAACTGTTGGTTGAATATTTTATTGATCAACGTACTGATAAAAAAAATATTTCTAATCAGCCAAAGTAGGAAGATTAGTCATCTAAATGTGTAGGTTTACCACATCAGAAGGGGATTGATCTCTCCTCTTATCAAGGGGAGGTTCCCTATAGATAAGCTATATATATATATATGTAAATATAAAATAATACTCATGGGTAGGACAAACCATCCATCTCTCTTTTTTCAGAGATGATGCATGTGGATCAAGGGAAAAACTCAAGGGAAATGATAGACAGTACTCCTCTTCTTTCAAAAGTACTATTCAACAAACCACAAGAATACTCTTTATAGTAATAGCAAAATGTAGCAAAGGATGTAATAACCAACAAATCAAGATGCAGCACAAAGTCTCCACCTGAATTGCTCAAGAGTAAGATATGAAGGACAATGAGGGTAAAAAGGAATCCCAAAGTCCTTTACATAGAAATGAAAAGAAAACACATGAAAGGCAATTATGGGGGCACAAAGTCTCTCCACACTTGACTCTTCAAGACACCTTCCTGACTGTTGTCACTAATTCTGCTTGTTGAATTAAAGGAAGAGAAGATATATTAAGGAAAAAGACATAAGAATAGTTTCCCCAACAACAAAGATATCACAGCACAAAGTCTAAAAAATCACTTGCTTTCTTATTCCAATAACAAAATATGATCAACAAATTGAGCTCAAAGTCTCAGAAAATGCCTTTCAATTTGGGCAGAGTTTCATTTTAATTGTCAAAAAGAGATCATTTACAATAGAAGAGAGCCCCTTATATAGCCACTTTAAGAAGGATTTCAGGAATAGTAATACATCATGTTGTGTTGGAATCTGTTAAGAAGGTAGGATAGAACTTAGGGGTATTTTACCCATTTGATTTTATCAATGCAGGGAAATAGGTCATGTTTATTTAAAGTTTGCAACTTTCAATGTCTAGCTGGTGATTTGATCTTACCTTCATCATTCCTCCTTTTTTGGTTAATTGAATTGGGTCTTGGATTTAGTTTTTTGTTCTATTCCTTCCTTGTTTTCTACTAGTCTTGGCCTTGAAGTCTGTGAATGCATTCTGGTCTGTAGGTTCAAAGGATCAATAGTTATTTTATTGTCTTGAATTTGACGTTCGCGTGCCCATCACTATGTTTTCAATGATTAGTTCACTGTGTTGAATTTGACATTTTTGAGCAGGTCACCCCTTGGTCCTCTTTTGGCTCTCTATTTGGCACTTTTCTAGATTGGACTTGCCCTTTTGGGCCTTAAGAAATGATCCCTGAATGGCCTTTAGGCTTCTTGTTTTACATCCTTCCCGAAGGAAAGGTGACCCTTCCGCTTCAAGAAGTGCCCTTTATGTTGGAAGTCGAGAGTCCCCCATAAGGTCACCTGCCTTTCAGGGTCCTCCAGTGGCCCTTTTTCCTTAGAGTCTTCATGGGTTTTCCTTGGGTTTTTCCTCGAGCAAATTTATGTAGACAATTCTCGCAGACAAATTCCTGCAGATAAATTGTCTATAGAAATTTCCCACAGACAAAAAGTCCACAAATTGTTTGCCTCTGTCAAGTCTTTTGAATTTTCTTGTGCTCGCAACCAATTCTTAAATTCTTTTGGACTTTTTGTTGGAAGGAATTCCTTCAGACAAAAGTCTGAAATAATTATAACTATTTGTCTTAAACAAAATTTCCAAAGCATTTTACCTATGTGACGTTCTTCAAAAATGACCCTTTCAAAGGGTGTTTCTATCAATCAAGTGCCCTCCGCAAGGGCACTTGTCCTTCAAGAAGCTCTTTAAACTTTGATGATGAACCAACTATTGAACCATTCCATTGAACCATGGCTTTGAACCATTCCGTTGAACCAAGGCTTTAAACCTCTTATTGAACCACTTAGTTAAACCAAGCTTTGAACCAAAATGGTTCAAGCCAATGGTTCAATTGAATGAACCAAGTCGATGAACTAAGCATTGAATCAAATGTTGAACTACTTGATTGAACCAAAATGGTTCAAGCCGATGACCCTTTTGTTTGAACCAATTGTTGAACCATTTTGTTGAACCAAGATGTTGAGCTAACCGTTGAACCAAGTGTTAGAAACCAATTCTTTTGATTGAACCCACCTGCAGAAGCCATGAAGCCCATTGAACTTGTAGAAATGAGCCTATTTACAGAGTTTATAGAAACCAATTCTATAGTTTTCTCTAAGCTTGAAAGAGTCCATAGATTTTAACTTGTAAAGCCCATTACACTTGACCTACAAAGTCTATAGATTTCCTCTTTCTACTGAGTCTATAGATTCAAGCCTGTAGAGTCTATAGATTCAAGGTTACAGAGTCCATAGATTCAAGCCTACAGAATCTATATATTTAAGCTTGTAGAGTTTGTAGATTTTTGAAAAGCTTGAAAAATGAGGAACTTGAATGCTCAGGACAAATTTTGAAAAGGGAAGAGATAATTTTGGTCTGTAAGACCAAAATAGTTCAAATGTTGTCCCAAAAATGAGTGATATTTTTTGGGGGACAATAGATCCCATAACATTGGGGTGATCCTATCCAAGAAATTATTGTGTATTGGTTATTATTGTCTGACTATGGAAATAGATGCAACTACATATGTTAAGAAGTGTGTAAAGTGTTAGAAGCATGCTAATTTGATTCATTCATCTACCAATATTCTCAAACCACTAACAACACCATGGACATTATAAATATGGGTACTTGTCCTCATATTAAATAATAATCTTACATCTTTATATAGACATAAATATGCCATTACTATTACTAAATATTTCACTAAGTGGGTGGAAGCCATTCCTCTCACTTACATAACAGGTAAGTAGATATCCAAATTCATATTTAACCATCTCATTTACCACTATGATATACCATCCAATGTTATATATAATAATGGAATATCATTTAAAAATAAATATTTGAAAGAAATTTGTACCCAATACCATATCAAACAACATTTCTCTACCACCTACTAGTTGCAAGGCAATGACCAAGTCGAGGCTTCTAAAAAAACCATTGTAAATATTCTGAAGAAGATTGTTAATGATGTTGGTCATAATTGGAACTTATATATGTTTAACACCCTTTAGGCCAATAGTAACACATTCTATACTCTAACAAGATTTACCCCATATTCCCTTATTTATGGCACTGAGTTCATTCTTTTGGATGAGGTTGAGTTGCCTTCTCTTTGTATTTTATTGTAATACATCATTGATGATGAGGAATAAAAAGTAGTTCATTTATAGGAACTAGAATTTCTAGATGGAAAGTGTATGGATACCTTGAATAAAATTCAAGCTTACTAGAATAAAGTATGAGATCAATATAATTAGTACATTAATCATCGATAATTTGAGCTTGGTGACATTATATTAAAAGAAAATATGAAAAATGTAAATGCTAAGACAAAGAAGAAAGAAAGTTCTAACCTAACTTGTTAGGACCTTATGTAGTTATTTATAACTATGGTTCTAAATCATACATGATCACCATGCCAGAAGTGTATGAAATTGTTAAACTAATGAGCATAATACACCGCAAACATTTTTATTATTGAGGGACTCAAATTATTGTCTATAAGGATCATTTGAGTTATGCCACATTATACCAATTATTTTTACCATACCCTATACCATTTCCACAATGCCTTAACCTTTTTCCAAGATATTTTTTTCCTAAACCTTATCATGTTTGTCCTTTGTTTTGATGTATTTTTAATTTAAGAACATTTAGTGGTTGATGATAGATGTAGTTCTAATAGTTATTTCAGATTCAAACTTTTGAATGACAATATATTTAAGTGATATGATGGTGGTCCTAAAAATTGTATCCTTCATTTTTTTATTATGTTTTATATCATGTATCTTAATATTAATTATAATATCTTATGGAAAAATTAGCATTATTGACCCTTTATCATTTTTTCTAATTATAACTACCTTTGGGAAAATTAGGAATAGCCCCTTTACCATGAATTATTGCATCACCTTTCCATCACTATGCCACACCCTTGTTGTTTGCATTTACATAAAATTAATGGTAATTATTTATATGCCTTTTATGTAGGTAGACCTATAGTGACTTGAGGTCCTATGGGACTATGTAGGCAATACCCATTTTATATTGAGGTTAGCTTAGTCACCCCTTTTCCTATGCTCTTTTCATTTTTTGAGTTAGACCATTCTATATCACACAATCCTCCATTGATTTGAGATTAAAAAAACCCATTGGGAACATTTACAAATATACTCTAATTTAAGGTAAAACTATAGTGACTTGAGGTCCTATAGGATTATGTAGGTAATGGTCAATTTACATTGAGGTCAGCTCAATTACCCCTTTTTCCACACTCTCACCATTTTATGACCACCATAATCCATGCTTTCACCATTTTGTGAGCTGGACAATTTTTTATCTTGTAATTATCCATTGAGTTGAGATGTTTGGAAATACCAAAAATATTTGAACAGTTTCAAAACCCCTAAACATTTGAAAAAACATAAGAAAATCATTAAAATTATAAATCATGAAAATTGGCTTAGAATTTCCATGAGAAATATAAATCCATCAAAATTTTATTACATGAAATATCTTACCTATCCAAATTCATTTATATGTTACTTGGTATTTTCCCCTCCCATGTTATGGAGAACTACATTGGATTGAGGTTTACATAGACTATGTAGGAATGACTTGGATACATGGTGTATCTCGAGTTAGCTAGAATATAACCACTTCTTTATTATGTTATTATCATTTTGAACTTCAATAACCACTTAATCACCTTAAGGCTTTGGGGCCCTATAACTATTTCATAATTAATTACTTATTATTTAATTTCCCGGTCCTTATTATTTTCTTATGCTATCACCATTTTGCGAGTAATTTTTTTGAACACTCTCACCATTTTGTGAGAAACCTTAATCAACACTCTCACCATTTTATGATCAATTTATATTTGAAATGCTTTCTCTATTTTGTGAGCTCATTCTCATTACAAGCCATATATGTAGTAAAAACTATGAATTACCAATTTAGTTCATTAGTGGATACTCATATCTTGACTTTTACTATGGTTTTATCCTAAACCATGCTCTCATTCTTGAACATATTTCTTTGTGTTGACACTTTCATGATTTTGGATGTCATCCCCATATTTTCTTATGCACTCACCATTTTTTGAGACAATTCCAATTTTTATATACAAGTTAATCACATTTTATTCTATCCCATATCTCAGGAGAATTACATTTGGCCCAAAGTTCATGTTGGACCTCATGTACATGGAAATATGTAGATATCATCTACTTTCCTCGTGCATCTGGAGTCATCTCTTCTACCCATTCCTTTTGTTTATTTCCCACATTTTGTTTTTTGTGTTTTCTCCCCATATCCTAGTGGAAATGTTTGTTATCTTATTTGTGTTATTAATCCATATAGCCTAGGAACAAATATTTATCATCGTACACATTTTTATTGTTTCCCTATAGCCTAAGGGAAATATTGTGCTGATTTTTCTTATGTTGTTTTACCTATGTCATGTCTACCTAGCCTAGGGGCAATCCTATCACCAAGAGTAACACCTATATTACACATACACAAATATTTTGTTTCTTATATTCTATTTTTATTAATATTATTTATATATTTATATTTATTTTAGCTTAGGTTTTTTTTTTTTTTTTTCTATTTTGCCTTTATGCCTTTCTCAATTTTGATAGGTCTATTACATTTTATTCACACTTAAGTATTGATTATCCATATCTTGTACTTAAGTTGTGAATGTTTATATTTAGTCCCACACTTAGTTTATTCATCTTATATTTGCATGAAATTTGATTGTTCATATCTTATTCCTAGGTTTTTTATATATGTATTTAAACTAGGTTTTCCATGCTTAGGGTATACAGTGTTATTATATCTATTCATAACTATGATGCATAATATCACAAGTTATAGAAAATATTAGGCCAATGAGACTATCAAATCAATGGAATGGAAGTGATTATCTGAGATCAAGACCAACCAAATACCCAAACACATGCTTGAATCATTGAATAATAAGTAGAGTAAAAATGATTTGTTATGTGTTTATACAAATGTGCATATCTGAATAAGTATACATATGATTCATACAACATAAGTAGGTAAAAAAACATAGAAACATCTCATATACATGGAAAATCAATAACTAAAAGAGCATAAATCAAAATAAACATCAATAATGATAACATACATAATGTAAAATAATGCTAAACAATGTTAAACATGAGATCAACATAAACATGGCATCATATATCTCAAAAGAATAGTTTTTCATGTATAAAAAATTTGAAGGACCTAAAAATTAATTTCAATTTATCTAAAATGTCATATACATAGAGGATATATACATATCATCATGGTGTATTCAAAATTATAAAAGTATTATAGTATAACAAGTACACTACCAATATTCCAAAATGGAAAAATGTCAAAATGATAATGTTCAGCTCTAGCTCTACATACCTATGGGACTTGTAGCTAGAGGTGGAAATGGGGGACTTGGTGGAACTTTTAGCATGGGTCTTGGTCCTTGATTGACCTAATCTACTACCTACTCTCTGAGCATCCCATACCTCTAATGCGACAACTTGTTGGTCCCTGGGAATAATAGTCTTATAAGTTTTGTGGTATTACAAGGCCTCATCCTTATCCTAAAGGCTTTAAAAAATTATCTATGAAAAAATTATTGAATAGTAACTCTTTTAGCCTTTTCATGTTCATACGAGAGCCTCTAAACATTTTCCAATGCCTAGTCCCTATCAGTAATAATCTAGTTTCTCTCTCTACAATAATTTGGTCCTATACCTAGACCTTCTTAACCACCTCAACCTTTAACAAGGTAATCTCAGACTAAAGGCAAGTCATCTCATCACTGTAAATGTATACTATACTCTAAAATTCATCAACCCACTACTCTAAGTCTATAATCTCCCCCACCTTGGTGGTGATCTCCTCTCAAGAATTTTAGCATCCATACCTACGCTCACTCTACCAAAAAGCCCTACCTAGCCTAAATCAACCTATGTACCTATTATACCTATCAGAATGGGGTCCATAACCATCATATCTAGATAATTATCACTACCATCCCTCTATAATTTCTACCATCATACCCCTCCATCAAATCCATCAAACCCATCACCATCTTCACCCTCCTCACCCCCACTAGTTTGCTAGTTACTCTTATTATTGCTAAATGTCTCATCCTCCATATCATTTATATCCATGGCATCTACCCACATACATGATATAGGACTATAAGCCTAAATTATCACACCTATACCCACTAGTGAATGTTTTTATGTGTAACCCCTGCATCAACCACCCCTACATATGACCAAGCTTTCTATGGAATGATCAAATAACTGGTAGTCACTACACTCCTATAAATACTTGGATATTTTGTATGATCTCTTTCATAACATGTGCAAACCAAGTTTTCCACTATGAAACATCTTCAGTCATTATAAAATATTAGAGTACCTAATTAGGTTAGTATTACTTGATGATATGTGGCTATTTGTCTATCATAAAACACCTAGATGTTATGTAAGTAGTGTACCAACCATCTTAGAACCATAAAAATTGATAAGCAAGATATGGTATCTAGATGAATAACTAAGGGGTGAAATTTTCAAATATATGGTGGTAGAAGTAAATCTCTCACCTGTGTCCTCTCCACCTTGTCCCAATCTATGCCCATCCATATGATAATGGATCCTCAAGGTCTTGAAGCTATCTCTGACCCACTAATCACTCAACATATATGTGATCCTAACCATAGATCATTAGTATAATTGATGACCCAATGTTGAATTCTCCTTTGTATGCCATCATGTTAAAGTCCTTGTATAGCTACACCAAGATAACTATCCCCCATGAAAACCATGTGGCCTCATCTATTATGATATGTATAACACATATGAGGCTATATGTAAATATTTGTAACTCTTCTTAAGAAACAATATGGCACTAATAATAGCCATCAAAACCATAACCTCCTTGTCAATAAGTGTTGGTAGTGAAGGATCACCAGGAGCCAAGTTATCAAGATGTATATATATGTATATCTCTAGAAGAAATATATCAACCTTCCCATGATCCATTTGAATGCACTAATAACTAACCAAATTTTATAGTATGACCTTTTACTATGTTGGTTTTGTCCAAAAGATATAAAATCCTCACATTGGTAACTTGAGGATATGCTAAGTATCCTCAAGTGTGACTATCACCTCTAGTAGGAAGGTGAAAGGTTAACATCTCATTGTGCCAGTACCCTACCAATGTGATCAAATATGCTCAATCCATGTGAATGATTAACATCTATACCACATCATGTAATTATAAGGACTATAAAAATATGACCATCTTAATCATCTAGATCTATGGGGTGTGTAGTTGGAGCATCACTCCTATGTCATCAAAATTTATAACCACTCTTATAATCATAGATAGATTAACATCAACCTAACTCTATGCTACTATCTGAGCCTATTCCTAGCCTATTAAGCCTATTTTACCCTATAAAGTCTTATATTCTAAGTGTGTTGCCTTCTAGGGTGAAGTCATTATTTTCCCAAACAACAAAGTCACTATTTTAATGATTTTGCATGTTTTTAGTGAAATCACCATTTTCATTCTCATGAAAATGATGACATAACCCAAAAATGGGTGAAATCACTAGTTAGGTGATTCTAATATTTTTTAGGTGAATCTACCATTTTTAAGAATGATGACTTTGTCCAAACTTGTCAATTTCCTTCACAAAGCCACTATTTTGCATAAAATGCAAATGGTAACTTCACCATTTTTCACCTTCAATCTAGAAATTAATGCATAATAAATATCATAAATGATGAATTTGAGACTGATTATTGGTGGATTATAATGTGGTTGTCACATGTTCTCTCTCACCCACTTGAAAATGTGTCATTATGCTCCACCACACGCCATTTCTCTCATCTAGATTGCATAGAAAACCAGAGCTAAACATTAAAATAGGATAGGGTGAAAATGAATTGTTTCTCACCCCAGGGGTGAATATATAGCCTAAAATTTGAATTTTTACCCCCCCAAGGCCTAAGGTTCATTTTACTCACTCCAAAAGGTGTATTTTTCACCTCCATGGTCTATTTTACATGTTATTTTATCCTATATGCCTTATTTTTTGGTTGTGTTGTAACCAAACTATCTTTTTAGTCCTCTTCTATGACCCATTTAACCACATTATTTTCATACCTATCCACCATGTTTTTTGTAAGGTTCATCTTTTTACTCACATTGAGGCTAGAAACATGGTGTTATTCTTTGTCATCTCATTATAAATCTATTTTTTGAATTTATCACATGCATTCCCCTTACCAATTTACCTAGGTTTGGAAAATTATTTTCCAATTGATCAATGATATATCTTTCATTTTTGGGACAAACTCATTTTAAATCATATTATCTAAATGTGTGAATGGTTATAACCACCTTTGGATAAATCATTATTTTTCAACCAATTTAATGATTATAACCACCTTTTTCAAATCATTATTTTTTATCCTATGCTAATGATTATAAATACCTTTGTGAAAATAATTATTAACCATTCCACCTACCCTACCAAGGAAAATGATAGTGCCACTAATTATAACCATCTTTGGAAAAACTAGTGTGTTACCACCCATTTCTATTTATAACCACCTATAGGTAAATCAATATCCCATCATTCATTATTGATTATAACCAACTGTGGTAAAATAAATGATTCCACCTATATTAATGATTATAACTCCTATTGGGAAAATTAGTAATCCCACCCTTGTTTCCACTAGATCGAATCATTTTATTCATTTTAAGGTATTATTTAATGAATCTAGTTTGCCACCCACTCCCTTGAGGGGTAATCAAGGGATAGTTGATTACCCTTTAGGACATGAACCTTTCATATTAATGTATTTTGTATTATTTTAAAATATGTTATTATGCCTAAGTCTTTCAATGCCTTCCCAAATAGGGTAAATTATAGATACTCAATTTTGGCCACTTTCATGCCTAAATTGGGATTTAGATTAATTTATATCAAATAATGTAATTTAAGGTTAAAAATAACCTAAATTTCCAAAATTCATCTGTGTAAGGGATTTAATTTCTCAAAAACATGGCAAGGATTACTTATTTGAGGTATTACCCTATATGCATCAATAAGCTAGTTTGGTTTCAACCCTAGTCAAGTTATGACCTAACAAATTGAAATTCTTGGCCTTTTGATCTATTAATGCAAAACATTTAAAATAATTTCTAAAATACAAAAATGCTAAGTGAGATTAATTAAAAATCAAATCTCAATTAAATTTCCTAAGTAAAAATTCCAATTTGAATTAGTGAATTACATTTATCTTAAAAAGGAATTCTTTAATAAACATTGTGTCAAAGTCAAGGGAGTTAATAACATGTTTTATTAATTCCTAAAATTCCAAAAGGTGATTCACAATCTCATAAATATCTAAAGTGAGTTTTCATGGCTCATAAACATCTAAAAATTAGTTTTCAAGACATCATGAGTGTGTTGACCCCATTCGGGGTTAACCTAACTCAACTTAGGTTATTTTAGACTCAACCAAAGTTAGAACTAAACCTAACCTCCCTTAAGTTAAATCTATTTTTGAGACCTATAAATACAAGTTCCCTCACTCTACCCTAACAAGATTTTATGTGTAAGTTTATTATGTAGGAGTTCCTTCAATAAGCCATAAAGTAATGTTATAATGCCAAATTAATATCAAGCTTCACACCAGGCCAAACTAATCCAAATAAAGCCACATGTGGCCATTAGAGAAGTTCTACCAAGATGGATAAAAGTAATGATTAGAGTATCTAATGCCATAGACTTATTAATATTATATAATATGTTAATATTTAGATTCTCAGTTCAACAAGGGAGATAAAATTATTGTGTTTTTTAATCTCTTATTTGTGGATTTATCTATTATGGTATTCTCCCCCTAGTTCTTAGGCAAGAGTTTTTAGTTTCATTTCATTTCCATACTTGGATTTATACTTGATTCACTAACAAGTAACTAGATAAAATTTGTGTGCTCTTTGGACTTATAATATATAATGTGTACCAAGCCACTACTCTTATATTCAAGTATATGATGGTAGCTCATTTGATAAAAATCAAACTACATAGAATAAAAAGAGAAAGATACTCATGATCAACAAGGCAAATAATTACCTAAGGCTTACCACAAAAAATGACAAATGTATTTCTTACATTAAATATAAGGTCATTAACTATGCCAGCTAGAAATTAAATTAATGATAGTTCAAATAAAACTAATGACACCACTCAAGGCTGAAATCACTTCCACTATATCCAATTATTGTTATCAACTCAATTCTATTTGTGGTTACAAATAATCTCTATGAACATAATTGATAATTAACATAGCTCATTTATGAATTATAAATAATCATTAGGATATTAACCATAAATATTTATGCTCATCCCGACCTTCACTTCCATCCAAGTAATAAAATCTCACCTTGTACTACCAAGCAGGTTCAATATCTAAGTATCAACCCAAAAAAACATATGACTATGTTCCTAGTTAGTATAAAACTAAAATAATATATTTAGTGTGTCATTCTCATAAAGTAATTCATTTAAAATAGAAAAAAATAATTCAAATAATTATAACCATCATTTATATTAATATCTTTAAAAATAAGGTACTTCATTCATATTATAATCATATAGTGATATTAGGTTGAACACCAAATAAATAACAAATTCACTAACTTCATACAAGTGTTAGGATGATTATGGAATACCTAAATCCATAAATCTAAACTTAAAATCAACTCAATCAAGTGTGATACAATATCAATAAATTAAGGATGGTAGTATTCAATAAATAATAGCAAAAATCTAAAATCACTAAAATCCATTAAATATATTTGGAATGCCACTTTCTACAGAAGAATGAAATATAAACTATGGAAATGCTTCTAGATAGAATTCAATAGAAACTTGTTGGCTATAAGGGGAAACTTTTGACATAATCTAGTAAAATTTAGATCTTTAACATTTATATTCGAAGTGTCTATGTTTTCCTTATATCTTTAATCTTGATCCCCTCAAAAATTCTTGACCAAATTAAAAAAAAAATAGAATATATTACTTTGGAGAGGATCAAAAGAAAAGTTTTGATTCCCACTTATTTCTTGGGATAAATCATATATCCTAAAATACAATGCGGGATTATGAATCAAAAGACTAAAATCAATGAATCTTGCTCTACTAGCAAAATAATGCTAAAAGCTTCTATCTGATAATAATCAATGGACTAGTATCATCAAAGCTAAGTAATAGAGGGAGGGAAACAAATATTTTTTTATAGAATAAGGTCCCATTAATGGTTAAACCTTATGGATATATCTCTAGTCTATAAAACATATCCTTCATAAAGGTTATATATGGAACATTGGGAATGGAGAATTAGTGGATTTCTAAGACAATTAGTCGTTGCTACCAATCCCATTTTCTTTAATTAACCCCTAGTCTAATTTAAGGAATTACTTAAAGAATCAAGTAGCCCATAAATTCAAGGAATACTAGGTTTTCATGGAAGGGATCTAGTCCTAGAAGGTTCTTATCCTAGAGGCATCCAAATAGAGTTATAGTAACATCTTAAACATTAAAATTTATTTATTCAACAATTTCATATGCCACTAGTTCAAAAGTAAGACTCTCTTGTTTGAACTATTGAGGAAAGTGGTATGTACTTGGTTAAATTATAATATCTTAAGGAGTTAGACCTTATTATTAGGTCTTATTGGTAGGAATTATAGATAAATAATATTTCTCCAAAGTTTAATGTTTTTTTGGATCGCATCCCATAATAAGTTCCTTACCATTGAAAATATATATAAAGGAGGAAATACCATCCCCAACAGATGCATCCTATGAAAGCATGATTTTGAGACTACTAACCACCACTTTTTATGTTACGCCTTCACATATAAAGTGTTGGATACCCTATTTCATCATTTTAAAACTAGCTGGGTCAGACCTAACTACCTTCTTGATCTCATCCAACAATAAAACCCTCCCTGAAAATCACTATCCCTTGGTTTTTTGTCTAGGATTACTTTAACTCACTTATTTTAGACTATATAGAAGATGAAGAATGCTTATATTGTTAAAAACATTAAATATAATGTAAAGTTAGAAGAAAAATTCATGATTTATATTATTATTGAAAACTAGAGACACTTCATCCCAAAGGATGACTCCTCCATATCCTAGGATAATATCTCATTTTTTTAAATTACAAAACTCAATCTCTTTGTAAAGGTTGATTAAAAACTAGATAGAAGCCAAGTGGAATGGATTAACCCACCATCTAGATATATGAATATAAATTTCACTAGATTCTCTAAAGGAAACCTAAGATTGGTGGGGGGGAAGAATCATTAGGGACTCTAAGGGAAGGATAGTGGTAAATTATGTTGGCCCCATCATGTTACAAATCATTCACATGGATAAAGCTAAGTCTGATCTTTTTTTAATACAATTAAAATCCCACCTGAATATTTAGAGACTCGTGATTTAAGGTGACTCTCTAAATATTATCAAATATATATTCACTAAATCAATTACCTCATAGATGATCAGATAAATGATTGGGGATGGTAGATTCCTCCTTACTATATTTTCATAGTTTTATTACAATCATTTGTACATACAAGGAAATAAGGCTACTAATGGATTCACTAATATGGGTGTCTACATTCATGAATCATCCTTAGGGGATGACCTAAAGCTGATTTTGACCCATATACTCCCAATTCTATAAAATGATGTTGATATCATATCCACCTAAGTAGGGAGGTCATGTAATGATTCTTATTCATGTCATCATCAATATATTTGGCAAAAAATCCTTTGGAATGATGGTGAATTTCATAATGGAATAATTTAATTAGAGTATGATAGATTATATTCATAAATATTATAATATCATGAAATATTTATATGTTATCTCTAGTCATTCTATGCCAGGCATCTTTGATATTATCCTCTATAGGCTATAAAAAATTATTATCAAGAATGCTATCCCCCCTTTATATGGAAAAATAGATATGGGTATTATCTCAAGACTAATAATGGGTGGTGATATATATAGATTGGAACCACTCTTATGCTCTAATGTCAAGAAGGATCACACCATGTAGAAAATGTTGAAGAAGGGAGGGATCATTGTGTTTATATATCATATTTCTAGACATGATCCTAAAATCTTCAAAGACTTTGAATGTGTATGGAAGGAGAGGAAGGTAAGGATGAGGGGGATTAAGGTGGATATAGTAGAGGAAATAATTGGGGTCATTTCAAAGATGTCTTATGCTAGTGAAAAAAATTTCAAAAATAAAAGTAGAAAACATCTTGAGAAGAGTTTTTAGGAATAATGAAAAGGTGATCCTAAAAGATAAAGGTTTCCCCAAAATTTATCTCCCCATGCCATGATCTAGGGTTTTTTTGCAAGTAATCAAATATATAATGCTTGAAGGCAAGTTTTATACTCTTTATTCACATCACTTTCTTCTTCTGAGTCACTTCAAAGGTTACATTATAAGTATTCCATTTTTCCTCCTCACTTTATTAGAACTTTCTATTCTTGAATTTCAAGTTAATCCTAATTATGACATCTTACATGAAGGTCTAATTTTCTTACTAGTCACTTAGTGCATCTCTTTATGGGGTCCTCATGTTTCTATCACTAGGGAGAGTGAAAATATTGATAACATGGTTGTGAACAATGAAGCTACCAAATTAATTGATGATGAGGTCATTTTGAATACCCTTAAGGAGGAGTCTAATAAATTTTATGAGTCCCCACATGAGGCCCCACCTGGTAAACATAGTTTGGGAGTAGAGATAGGAGGGGCTAAGCTCAACACTAAAATCATTTATATTGATAACAAAGTGGATAAACTTGATCACAAGGACAAAATTTTATTAGTTGAATTGATGGAGAATGTATGCAATCAAAAATGTATCATGTCTATGAATTAATCCTAGATTGAAGAAGATAGATCACACCTACACTTCCAAAGAGCACGACCAATATGGGGATCTACTAGACCTAATTAAGGGATCACTTGTATCACTTATCACAACACATCATGCTAGGAAGGGTTTTAAAGACTATAGTTTAACACAATCACACAACAATCCTAATGGAGTCCTAAGGTTTAAAATGTTCACTCTATTCTAATAACAAGAAAGTAAAATATAATCTAGTGCACACCAAATCTTGTGGCACAAAGTGGGGGTTATAAGAATTAAAAATATAACTAAACTAAACATGTATTATAAGATATATAATCATGTCAATGTATACAAAGTCATAAATACATGGAGAGAACAATACAAATGATTTTATATCCACTCTTACAAAAGAAAAATAAAGTTATAATTACTTACCTTTGTAGATGAACCCACCGAGCCTCAATCTCTCCCTTGGCCAAGGTGATTCACAAGATATTGTTATGGTATGTAAGGATAACCAAGATAAATCAGTTCTAGGCTAAAAAACCTATCTAATAATCCAAAAAACTTCTTCACAATACAAGATATATATCTCCAAAGAAAGTATATAACCCTAAGCTTTATTCCTCAAGTAGAATGGTCAATAAGTAGATGTTCATTCATACTTATTTGCTAATAATTCTTCTCTTATGAAATGGTGGGGAAAAAATTATATATATATATATATATATATATATAGGTGGATCTTTCCATAAATCCTTTTGTTAACATAAACTATACGGGGTTGACCTAGTTGACCTAGTGTGTCTTTAGGGATAATTTATTAAGTCTTTGCTAGGTCGATCAAAAGGTTAACAAACCAAGAAAGTAAAGAATGCCCCGAAACTGTAATGGGTCGACCCAGTTGACCCAATAGAACCAACAATCAAAAGGATATTAAGGTTAAAAGGAGGAATGGAAGGAAGAAAAGACTAGAAGAGGCAAGATGAAGAAGAATAAGCTTAGGGTTAATGGTTTTAGGATACAAGTGTGTAGATAGAAAGTGGTAAAAAGAACAATAATCTTACGAAGCACTGATGGTCTACCCACCCCTTTCTTGATACACCCCTTAAGGCATGCACTCAAAGAGATTGAGACTTGATAGGTTCTTAAAAATACAAAGTGTCAGTAATCAATAAAATTTTGAAAATATTATGTGTATACATATGCCCAACTCAAATCTCATCACGTGTCACATAAATACAACACAGGATGGTGCTTTGAGATAAAACATGATAACACACAATGTTGATGTTAAGTAAAGTGTAGTAAGTAGAAAATAAGATAAATGAAAGGACTGGATTGAAAAACACATACCTTTAACTTACTTTAGTGCTTTAGATAGAGAAGTAAACTGTAAGAAGCATGAAGGTGTCTAATCTAGAGAACACTAAATGAACCTACAGAAGTTAGTGTAAAAAATAGTCAAAAATATTTTTTTTAGAAAATAGGAATGTAATAGTGGAAAATGATCTCCACATCATCATGAATGTAACACATTTTATGGTTTATAAAATGGATGAGTAGAAATAATGATATAAGCTAAATAAGAAATCTGTAGGATAATAATTGAAAGATATGTATTTTAAAAAGTGTTTAAAATAAGGGAAAATACAATTCATTTGTTATTTTGACTTATGAAAAATGAGAAAAAGAAATATATAGAGAAAAGAAGCTAGGATGGTTAGGAGATGACATGCTAGACAGGGAGAGGCTCTAGAGGCAGCAATAGGTGCACTAAAAGTATGCAACTAAGAATCTCAAACTAGTTTTTAAAATTTGTATTGAATTAAGTGATTTTTTTAGTAATTTGTGATTTTAAGCATTTTTAGATATCAGAATGAGGCAAAATTAGATTCAAATGGTATAAAATAGGAAGACAAGAAATGAGTTTAAAGGATTAGGAAAAAAGCAAGAAAATTACACTTTTTTCAAGAAAATGCAAGGGGTCAATAGGAAAAAGGCACTAGGTTGATCTAGTAGGCTAGGAAATAGGTAGAAGCCATAGTGCTAACCTAGTGGGTATGGCTTGACCCTATACATTCTATAGGCTAAAGGCTTGATTTAGAGTTGCTAGGTGGTCTGAAAGGTCTAGAATGGAAACTCAACACTAGGGAGGGGAAAATAAGGGGGTTGACTTATATTTTTTAATCAACCAAGAAAAAATATAGGAAAATTTTAGTGAAACTAGTTTGACCAAAGAGCTAGGAAGATATGAAAAAACATGCAAAAGGTTGAAAGAGGGCTAGAATAGCCCAAAATGACCAAAGAAGGTCAAGAAGGACCAAGAAGGATAAAAATGAATAAAAAGAATGTATTTTGAATAGATATGACATGGAAGAACTAATACATCCTTTATTATTTCTTGGGTATAGGGTTGATAAAGATTTTAGTGACTTGTAGATGTGGCATGGTTATCATATTTTCTAGATAGGATATTAGATGGTGATAGGGATAGACTAGGATCCATAGGTCTATGTGGGATAACATAGATGTATTGCATCCCCCTCAATGTTGACCTATTAGTCATGTTCCTTAGTTATTATGAATAATTGACTAACACCTTCAGATGGGAGGTGGATGGGGATATAGTAGAGGTGGCTATCACATTGGAGGATGCCCATGCCATCATAGGAATACCTATAGTAGGAGCATAGGTGATTGTAGGGATACCAGATATTCTAGAGGAGAGGAGAGCCTTAACCATATGGGTTATAGTCTCATATATGATATAACTAGGTAGGAGGGTGAGTATGTTTGATTTCTATACATCATAGATTCTAGATATCTAGAATACAATGATAGGCCTTATGACACAGTGGGTTCTATGTCACAAGTCAGATGATAAGGTACTGATGTTCATGGTAGCTTTGAGCAAGATGATATTAGAGGACCAAGTGTTATACGACCTAGGCTCTATCATCTATGTCTAGCTTATACATGATATATATGAGATGCTAATCAGAGGGAAGAGGACCATGGGGTTGATCATATTTTTGATATCTTATATTTATGAGAGATTTATTATCTACCAACTAGTTGGGTTATCCCATGTGGTTGATGATAAGTTACCTCAAGTGTGGAGATGGAGGGAGGACCAAGTAGCATAAGCCATGCCCTATGTGCCAATGCTACATTCTATGAGATGTGTAGACATTATGTAGGAACCATATGAGCACATAAAATCTACATGGATAAGTTGGCACATAATTGTACTAGTGATAAAGAGGATAAAGGTGATTGGACACTACTTCTAGAGGAGAGAGTCACATCTAATGGCATAAGTGTTAGGGTAGATGGGCCTACCTCATCCAATATCATTGATACTAATGCCCAAGTAGTTGTATTGACATGTGAGGGAGATATAAGGGAAGAGAGGACTCAGACCACTAGTAATAAGGCTAACACTAAGTCCATGTTGAGAGTGACCATGGACTAGTCAAGCATGATGAGAAGCTGAGTAGGAGGATAATGATATAGAGGTATATATAATAGATGTACCACTACTATCTCCACATCAAGATGAGTAGTAGCCACTAAGGACATAACATCAATAGAGGTAAGAGATAGAGGAGAGAGTGGAGACTATTACCATCCTAGATGACCCCATAGGTGAGTTAGAGGAGATGATAGAGAGATGACTCACACATAGGATGAGACTAACAAAATTCATGAAAACTAGGTTCAATATGAGGAGGTGGCCTATAGAGGAGGTGTTAAGAGGCTACACAGATGGGGAGACTATGTTAGGTAGTCATGCAGATGGAGAGACCATATTAGTCAAGAATAGATAAGTAAACAAATGATTAATTTGTTACTTAAGTTTTATTTAGATATATAGATAGATATTATGAGATATAATAGTCATATAATATCCATATTGTGTGATTTTTTAAGTGTAGGTGATGATGAGGAGGAGATATGGGGGTCTCTAGTGAAGGGATCAATCCATGATATCTTAGATGAGACTCTATAGCCATACGACCCCATGACATTCAAGGATCTAAGTGTACCATCTATTTTTGCTCAAGTGAGTTGGTTCAGATTAGCTAGAGAGGAAACAAGGTAGATATGAGTGTAAAGGGAGAGTATGTATCTGTTAGCATTGATAGGTCTTAGTAGATGAGAGAGCTACATATATGGCTATAATTGTGTAGATGATAGAGATTCAAACCTAGTTGATGGAGTCATAGATGTGGGTATCACACCTATAGGGATAGGTAGAGGGGCTGAGCTCTCAAATAGCCTCCTTATAGTTTACCATTTAAAGGAGTTAGACTAAGACCTCAGTATGCAGTGTGGTTAGGCCATGCGATAGGTAGAATGGGACCCAACCATAGAGCTAAAGTTACATTTGTTGTACCAAACTCATGATATATATATATATATATATATATATATATATATATATATATACACACATATGGTTACATTTGTTGTATCATTTTGGCATATTATTATTGTATGTCTATGTTATCATTATGATTGACTTTGGTTGTGGATACTTCAGATATATTTATTTCTAGCACATGTATTTAGATTTTGTTGTATATGCTATAGGAAATATATGAGATGTGGTTTGTTTTCCATAATTATGAAAAACACAAGCATGGTTAATAAGAAATAGGCAAAAGGACTTGGAAAAATATAATCAATCAATAAAATGCATTACACACTATTTAAAGATGGGAAATGTGTTATAAAAAAAAATGACTAAGTATAAAGAACCAAAAAATGGTAAAATAAGATGGTAAAAAGGAATTTGTTTTTAAAACTATTGTGAAGTATTTTTGCACCAAATTAACACAAGTAAAATCATAATAAATGAAATATTGGGATGTATGATAACAATGTAATAAAATTGAAGGTATGTAAAATGGCACAAATGGTATTAAAAAAATTAATTAAGTCAATCAATCATATTAAATCATGCTAGGAAGTATGAAAGAAAAACAAAATTACAAAAGATTGGTCTTAAATTGGTCATACTAATTCAAGCTGGGAAGTATGAAAAATTCAAGAAATGGTTGAAATACTACATGCACTTAGAAAATAAGAAGATAAAAAATTGAAATAAAAATGAAGTAAGCATAAAATATACTAAATATCAAGATGGGAAGCATGTGAAATGATGTGTAACCTCATAATCGATCAAATCTTATCTCAAATTTGACACATGTAATTTGGATGGTGACTTGGGTATTGGAAAATTTTATGAGGAAGGTCAAGTCCTATCCATGGTATTACACTAAAAATTTACAAAGAAAACACCACTAGGGTGGAATAAGTAGGAAAATTAGGTAATCAAGGATGTGGGTAATAGGAAGGAAAAGATGGTAATTTGTGAGGATGGATAGGTACTATCCACGGTCTTAAAAAGTAACTCATAGTTGAAATCCCAAGGGGAGTGATCAGTACACAAAATAATGAATTTCAAGAGAAAATATAAATAATATAAGGAGTGAAAAATGAAGTGTAAGAAATCAAATACTTAGGCATCTTATGAGAATACCTTAGGAGGCAAAAGGCATACTAAGGACATGAGAAGATGCTAGGTGACTAGTGGTCATCTGTGTACAAAGGACACTTGATTGTTATAGAAACAAAGTTTTGTAGGCATATAGGCATGCTAATAAGATGAAATCATGAAGGTAAATTGGTATAAGGAAAATTAAAATGAATCTACCTTCCCATGATGTGTTCCCTGCTCTTTAGGACCCCTTACCAAGTCATCGGTCTACTATGAAGATTGGGTTCTTGCATGAGAAAGTAGGTAGCACTAAAAGATTTTTTATTCTCCTCTTCTAATCTACTAGACTAATACACCACAAAAGACCTTAGCTCTATCATGAGGCCAAATATGGAGTTTGAGCTTTAACTAAAAGAAGGAGATGTGCTTTTAATCATGTCTTTTAGTGTGATTAGACTTTTAAGAATATTTTTGCCTTTTGATATCAATACATTTTGTTTAAATGATTTGGATTTCACTTTTTTTAAGGATTTTTAATATTCCTCCTCCATATATATTTGTAATGACCAATCATGAGAGAGATAGTGATACACATGAATGAGATGTAGGCTAAGGTTAAAGGAAACTAAGTAACCACAAATAAAGATTGACTAGGACACCTAGGCTTGATAATGAACAAGCATGTGATCTCAAGTCCCAACCGTGTGTATGCTTAGTTTGAAAAAAAAGAGAAAGAGGTAAAAAGGAGATCATAAATGGACCAATAAGAGGAAATATTAATGAGATATATTATTTCCTAAATAATCACATGGTAAAGGAAGATAATAACAAAGGGGAATAGGATAAGTATAACTAAATCACCATAACAAATTATCTATGAAAAATAAGCTTAATAAATCAAAAAAATAATAAAGATACAAGATTATAGTTTTGATAAAAATTATAAGGAAAAATGGAAGGGAAATTTATGATAAAATAAAGACAATCATGCAAAATATTAATGATAAGAGAAGCAATATATAGTAAAACAAGTAAGAAATCATGATATAAGATAATCACAAATTTGACACAGTGTCAAATGATATAATACATATAAATAATATTGGAACACAAAACCAATCCAAAAATATAAATGTAAAATCACCATGCATGTGATCATAAATACTATGAAATCTATCCACACACATTATCCAATACATCAGATAGGTCTCTATGAAGCTATAGTCAAACTACTGCTAAGATTCCATCGATATTCAATGAATAATGGGAAAATACTTCCTATCTAATATCATCAACTAAAAAAGTATGAATTATCAAAGGATCATGCCAAGAAGGAAAATTAGGCAAAGGCTAGTCAAGAGAATGTGTGGAAACAATATCCATGGGAGAAGAAGGAATCATTGATGGAGAAGGATCCATAGGTGAGGGAATATCCATAGGTGAAGGGATCATAGGTAGAGGAAAAAAAGGTGGTGAAGGGACCATAGGAGATGATGGAACCACTATAGATGGATCCATATGAGAAGGAGGAGCCTTCTTAAAGGAATGACCTATGGGAGGAGTGGTAGAAGGTCTAGGAATGGTTATAAGATGACCTTTAAGATGCTATAGGACACAAAAATGATAAATGTGATGGGTGCCATAGAGATTTCATAAATAATATAGCTCACCATACTTAGGCAAATATTCAAGAATTTCTTTTGAGGGAGGTATGGCTTTATCTGATGATAGGTAAGAAGGATACAATGTATCAAGATACTACCACAACTTGTAAAAATGGGTTAAAGAATGGTTATTTATCCCATGGAAGCAATATGTGTGTGTGTGTGTGTGTGTGTGTGTGTGTGTGTGTGTGTGTGTGTGTGTGTGTGTGTGTGTGTGTGTGTGTGTGTGTGTGTGTGTGTGTGTGTGTGTGTGTGTGTGTGTGTGTGTGTGTGTGTGTGTGTGTGTGTGTGTGTGTGTGTGTGTGTGTGTGTGTGTGTGTGTGTGTGTGTGTTTGAGTGGTTTTATTAGAAGTACTCACAAAAATAGGTAAAATAGGAGTGGAAGAAGCCAAAGAAAACTCACTAGCCCATTTGGTGGGTAGAGGAGCCATCTTAGGCAAGGAAAACAAACCATCACCAAGGGAGGGTGATGATGATGAAGGAATGGAACTAGGCTCCATAGAATGAGTGATAACATTAAAATTAGGGGTAAGATCAACAACAATAAGAATGGAAATAAGATCAACTATAATAATTTTAGGAAGAGGTTTAACTATAGGAGGCTCTACTAAGGGAGGAGTGGGATCTACAGAAGGTCTAAGGAGGGTTTTACTAACCTCAAGGGTAAACCAATGACAAAAGTAATGGAACCTAAAAAAGGGCTAAGGTTTATAATAACATGATCCATAAACATAGTCCTACTTGGATCCCTAGAAATTAGAGGTGATGGTGCCATCTCTACCCTAAAATAAAGGGGGGAAATGCAAAAATTAGGAACTATAAGTGAAGGAAAATGATTAGATGCAAAAAAATACTCAAATAAATAATAATTATAACAGACAATTTTGGCATCACAAGCCTAGACAAGACCACCTAATAATGGATCATCTAAGGAACAACCATCATCATAATCTAGGGTGTGAAGATTAATGACATAAGTAGGGATAACCTTGCCATTTGATGAAGAATGGTTAATATAATGCCTAGTATTAGTCAAGACTATGGGAATGTCATCACAAGGAGGTTTTAAATAACAAGGCTATATGGAAGTAGGAAGTTTCAAGATGAGATGAGGTGAGAGATCAAAATTTTTGATCTTTAAGTTAATCTCATCAAGCTCATCATCATTAGAATCTAGAAGGTTAGGAGGAATGTTACCAATGAGCTTGGGATTCCCATTGTAATAATGGGTTGAATTTATAATAAATTTGAGATTATGAGATTCAAAAAATGGAACACTTGGCAAAGGATCAAGAGTAAGAATCTTGAAGACAACATGATCTTGAAATTATTCAAAATTACAAGGGTTAGTGTCACCTTGAATCTTGTAAATGGTTCCATTGTGAGGTAATTTAATGCATTGGTAGGTGGAAAAAGTAATAGCTCTCATGTGGTGAGTCCATGACCTACTAATAAATATGTTATATGAAAGGGGGAAGTTAAATATCATCACCTTCACACAAATGGTGATAGGTGGAATGGTAATGGGAAGCCACACATAACCTAGAGGAGGTATTTGGATTTTATTGTATATTTGGCATGTGTTAAAAGTATACTTGAGATTAAATTTAAAATACCCAAGGGTCTTAATGAAATCAAGAGAAGAGAAACATGTGTAAAAACCCTCATCAATCAAGGCATTATTAACTTGGATATCACCGATTTGGATGCTAATGAATAAAGGAGGATCATTTGCATGAAGTAAAATCTCATCAAGAATCATAGAAGATATGGGAAATTTTATAGAAAGATAATTTTCTATAGTCTCATCAATGTGGATAAACATCTCTTGAAATTATTTTAAAATACTATCTTCAAAAACGAATAAAGATGTCTCTCATCCTACAAGGGGAGGATGAGGAACATTCATCTCAAATAAGAGATGCATGAGGTAGTTTCTATGATGTGGAGAGGTCCCCATAAGCTCAAGGAATGGAATTTGGGATGGTAGATTAGTGAGTTTAGCAATGGGATCCACTCATCATAGCCCATAAGAAAGTTATTATATATAGGTGCATAATGGTTAAGGAGTTCCTCAAAAGGAGAAGCCTAAGAGCATTGGAATTTTTGTTTGTAAGAAGAAGAAGATTTAGAACAAGTTGGTAAATCATGTTGAGATGTTGAAATAATTGGTTTAAATTTATTTTGAAAATTATAATAAGTTTTAATAGAATCTTTATTATCATTAGTATTAGAAGATGATGGAAGAGTCATAGAAATAGAATGGGATTTGTTGTCCAAGGGAGAATTATAAATTGGATCATAAAAAGAGATAAGATATTCTTACCCCAAATTATTTAAATGAGTTAGATAAGAATCATGGATAACATGATATGTCTTATGGGAAGGAGTGTAGATAGGTTTGGAATCAATGAAAGCCACCACCCTTCACATATTAGTCATGCTAACCACATTCTCTTCAAAAGTTGGTTCAACAATCTATGTTATTGGTAGGAGTGGGATTGTCTTGAGTATATTGAATTAGTTGATGATTAGGTAAAGGATATTTATAGATAGCCAAATGATCATTTACTTGATTCAAGGCTTGAGTTTTGTCATTTTATTTATAGTCCTTGAAAACAATCTCATAGGCTTATTGATGGTTACAGATAATAGAATCATGATGGAATTTAGGCTTGGGTATTTTCATTCTCATGTTGTTTTCAATTAATGAAATTGGCTGAAGTGTTTTCAAGAAGATCATTAGTTTATAATTCTTGAACTAAATCATTTACTAAGTCCTCCAAACTAGAAATGGAATGAGCTATAAGTTGATTCTACCAATCCAAGGCATCATCCATGAGGGTTTTGGATAAGAGATTGGTAGAAACAAAGGTGTTTAATTTGATCCAATTCTTGTAAAAATTTCCAAATGTTTTAAGGTAAAGTGTAGGATTGGTTTACCCATTATAAGAAATTATAGGTGTTATGCCTCCTATATCAATGTTGGCGATTTGACTAGTAAGAGGTTCATTTTGTATATGTTTAATGGTTTTATTGACTAAAGGATATTTAGGAATGATATTTACTTGAGAATATAAAAGAGGAGGGGGAAAATTTTGGTTATGTGTGCCCCAAGACATTGATTATGGATGAGATTGAAGTTTAAGGAGATGGTTTTACATTCTCATAATTTGGTTCATGTTATGAGCTTGAAAGGTATTCATTTGGTTTAGAGTTTGTAAAAAAATTTGGTGTGTTTGATTAAAATTATAAGCATTAGAATTGGTATTTGTGTTGGTATTAGTGGTTTGGGTACCACTATTAGTGTTGATATGAGTTTGAGAAGAATTATGAGAATTTGAGGCATTAGTGGAAAAATTTGCTTATGAAGCAAAAGATGGACTAGTGAATGGTTGAGAGGAAGAAGCACTAGAATCATGATTACCTTGGGTAGAAATTAATGAAATATTGGAAGGATTAAGGATGGTGGACCTTATGAGAGGCACACTAGATGTAGAACCTGCCATATTAATTGAGATACTAGGCATAGAGGTAGAAGAGGTTAGAGGAGAGGAATTCATGGTATAAGAAGGAATAAAAATTGAAGGAAAAGGTTGAGAACCATAGAAAGTGGTACCTTAAAATATTTTATGAAATGTAGGAGTAGGTGAATGAGGATATTCAATTTGACCACTAATCATGAGGTTTTAAATGGTAGAAGAATTCTTTCTTATATGTTGAAGAAATTCAAAGATAAAGAAAAGCATTTCAAGAGTATAATCTAACTCAAGTTGATCTTATAAGAAAAGGAGATTATGCAATAAATAGGTATTATGAGGGGTCCCATAGTTCATTGTACAAGTGGTAATATAAACATCATTAACATCCAAAAAAAGAGCCCTACTCTGTCTAAGGGAAACCCTATTAGGATTGGTAAAGTTTATCATGTTTGTTGACTATGATTTAGTGTCATTATCCAATATAAATTCCATGATGAAAGGAAAATAAGAGAGATGAGAAAATAAATGTCAAAAGAGGTTACTAAAAATGTATAGGGTTGATTGGGTTGATCCAACACAAAAATGGGGACTATAAAACTATACAAAGTCGATTGGGTTGATCCAGTATAATGTACAAAAGCTATAAAAAGCCTTTGGTTGACTAGGTTGATCTAGTATAGAAGACAGGGAACTTAAGAAGCTTAAAAAAATAGATTGAAAAATGAAAAAAGCTAACTTTTAAAGTAATGAAAATTACTAAGTAATGAAAGGAAATAGATAGCCAATTGGATTAACACTAACCAATCTAATTGGAACACACAAAGTAAAATATTTCACTAATATTGGCTAATGCAAGGTTTTTTAGATATAATAAAGTAAAGAGAAATCAAACAAATTGAAAAGTAAAGTTAACTAATTGGTCAACCTAAATGTTAATTATATTATTAAGATATGGTTTTAATGTGATTGAAAGTTGGCTATAAGAAAGGTACTAGATAAAAATCTAAAGATGGTTTCAGGTAGTTTGGGTTGAAAGGGACTATAGTGGTAATGATACATGCTTGGTATTGGGGCCTACCCCCTCACTTCACACACTTCAATAATAATGGTGTTAGGTGCTTAGCAAAAATATACCATTAACCATGCTTTATACTTGACTAGAGCATCAAGTTGACTTCCCCCTTGGTAATGAAATCTAAGTAAGTTGGCCTAGGGTAGACAAATGTTAAAGTTCTTATTTATGTTATGTGATATGGACATGTGTGCATAAAATATAAATAGTGAAACTAAGTGATTAATTTAAAATACCCTAATTAGACTATGTGTACTATTCTAAGCATGCAAAAAATATGAAAATAAAGTGTGAGATAATTACTAATAGATATGAGGTTAATTCTAACTTTGAAAAAATGTATAGTGTCAACACTGTATGTAAAAAATATAGAATAGGGTTGATAGGGTCAAACCTATACTACGGAAGTAAAGTCTAAAAATGAACTAGGTTGACAGTGTCGAACTAGTTATTTTAGACAACACATAGAGTACAAAACTAGGTCGACAATGTCGATCCTGTTGACTATGCAAGGGCAATTTTGAAGACTATAAACTATGAAATGAAATATATAAAAGAGATAAACAAATAATTAGAAAGGAACCTTGGTGATCAGAGATGAAATGAATAATATTATTGGTTTAGAACTTGGAAGTGTACTTGAGAAACCTACAAACTAGGTCAATAGAATTGATCAAGCTATACAAGAACCTATTAAATAGTGCTGAAACTATAAGGGGTTAACTAGGTCAATTTAGTAGGCTAAGCTAGATGTATGAAAGGTTGGAAATCAGTATTGGGTTGACTAAGTGTATATAGTTGCCTATTCTTACAACCTAAGTAGAAAGATAGAAAGCTAGGTCAATAAAATTGATCTAGAATGTCAAAATATATGATAAAAATAAAAATAAATAAAGGAAAAAGAAAATAAATAATAAAAGGGTTAGTTCACATCAATTTCAATAGAATTTATGCAATCAAAAATTCATCATGTCTATGAATTAATCCTAGATCAGATAAGATAGATGACATATACACTTCTGATTGGGGATACACTTGTTAAGTAGGAACATGATCAATATGGGCATCCGCTAGACCTGATTAGGTGATCACTTGTATCACTTATCACAACACATCATGCTAGGAAGAGTTCTAAAGTCTATAGTATAACACAACCACACAACAACCATAATGGAGTCCTAAGGTTTAAAATGTTCACTCTATTATAATAAAAAGAAAGCAAAATCTAATCTAGTGCACACCATAGCTTGTAGCACAAAGTCAGGGTTATAAGTAATAAAAAAAATATCTAAACTAAATATATATTATAATACATATACTCACATCAATTTATATAAAATCCTAAATACATGGAGATAAGAATACAAATGCATTATCTATCTACTCTTACAAAGGAAAAATAAAGTTAGGAATACTTACCTTTGAAGATGAACCCACTGAACCTCAATATTTCCCTTGGACAAGGTGATTCACAAGAGATTGTTGTGATATGTAAGGATAACTAAGATAAATCATTTCTAGGCTACACAACCTATCTAAGCATCCAAAATTCTTCTCTACAAGACAAGATCTGTATCTCTAAAGAAAGTATAGAACCCTAAGCTTTATTCTTGAAGTAGAATGGTCAATAAGAAGATGTTCATTCACACTTCACTAATAATTATTCACTTATGAAATGTGGGAAATGAGCTTATATATATAGGTAGATCTTACCTTAAAAATTTATATGAACATCAACTCTACAGGGTCGACCTAGTCAATCAATTATGTTTTTCAGGGATAATTTACTAGGTTTGTGTTAGGTTAGCCAAAAGGCTAACAAACCAATAAATTAAAAAATGGCCCTAAACTATATTGGATTGACCTAAACAAACCATTATAATTTATAGTCAAAAATCATGTTAAGGAAAGAAAAGGAGGAATGGAAGGAGGAAAAGACTGGAGGAGGTAAGACTAAGAATAATAAGCTTAGGGTTAATTGTTTTAGGAGATAAATGTGTAGATGTAAAGTGGAAAAAAGAACAACAATCTTATGAATCACCAATGGTCGCTCAACCCTTTCCCAATACACCCCTTAAGTCATGCACTTAGAGATATTGAGACTTGATAGGTTCCTGCAAGATACAAAGTGTCAGCAATTAATAAAAGTTTGAAAATATTATGTGTATATAGAGATCAAGTTGGAAATGATTAGGTTAAAAAAGCTCATTTAGTTGAAATTAAATAAGGCTAAAGTCTCCAATTCCCCCATTTCTATCACAATAGTAAAGGCTACCATAGTTTAGAAGGGGAAAGTCTAGGAGTGATCTTTGTAAAGGCTTCTTGAAGGACCTATAAAAATAACATCAAACTATATGTCATAGATTAAATGCAACAAGAAAGGAAAACAAACTCCTAGTCCCATACATATTATCAAATTTAACATTGGTTTCACACACTACGTGGATATCTCAGCTTCGTTCAAATATTTAGCCTAATATTCTATGCTATTTTTTATATGCTTGGTAGTCTCTCTTGATTTTTGTTCTTAGTTGCTATTTCATTTTGTTCTCTACTAGATTATTAAGCCTGCTTCATTGTTATTCATTTTGACTCTTTTATATGGGCTAAAAGACCTTATTTTTCTTATTTATTTATCCATCAAATAAATAAGATTAGAAATTTTCATAACAAAATATTATTTCAATGATTATTAAGTTTGTTTCAATAAAAGATGAATCTAGGAGTAAACTTTCCTAGGCATATATCTGAATAATCAAACATATCAATAATGGCTCTACTACAAAGTATATTGTATTCAACATCATTGTTATTATATTAAAATTATAATAAACCACAAAGTACAACATTAATGTATACAATAATTATATAATTATAGTGAAAAAATATTACACTTAGTCAAAAATGGGTCAATCCATAGATGAAACAAACAAACAACACATGTAATTAAAATTTACAATGAGAAAAATAGACAAAAGATGGCAATGCCATTCCTCTACTAGATAACATTTAGGTAAATTATATCAATTTAAAAATGAATTAAACTCATTAAAAATACAATCATTTGGATGATATACTCATAAAACCTTGCCTAAGCATAAAAAAAGTAGCATAAATATCATGATGTCTTATAACCAAATATCATAAGCAAAATTTATAGCTTACACAACATTCAATTATAGTTAGTATTAAATAAAATCATGTACACAAGCATTCAATAATCACCAATATCCTATAGAGGAATAAATCATTATTTTAATTCGGACACATAATAATAATCATAACAACATTAATTAATTCATCATATAATACAATGGTTGTCATACATGTTAACCCATAACATGATATTAAGAGGTTGAAATATTTTATAAAAAACCAACATACATTAGAGTTGTCATAAAGTTAGTAACAATAAAAAGAGTGTTGTCTCTTATGAAAATAACAATTATAAACCTTGAAATGGGTAAGTAAACATGCTTCCATTATCCCAATCATATCAATTTTATGAAAGCCACATTTAATATTAAATTAAATTCTTTAAGCAACTAAAATTCTTTCAAAATCACCTTCAGCCTAATAATGATCAACTAATCTCTCCCTTAAATCACCAACTGTGGTTACATGCTTTAAAATATAATTTATAATATATAACATGCATAATGTAAATTGAATCACTAATAGTTAACAAATGAATTCTTAGCACACTCAACTCTTATTATTCTCACTTTCAATATCAACTAAAGGATAAACCCACAAAGTTACAACATGTAAGTCTTAGTTCCATTGAAAAAGAACAATTACAATAACAATGGATTAAGAATGTAATTATTCAAATCACAACCTACATGCAAGATACTATTCTGGCATAAAAATTAATACTTCATGAGCTGTAAGGAATTAAGTTCACAAAAAGATAAAACTAATTAATCATAGAATATTTTACATTTCAAAGTAATAAAATAATTATTTTGGGTTTAATTGATTAAGTTAAGCTCATCATTCATTTTTAGGTGTTAAGTCTTAAAAAGCATTAAAAATACATACTAGATGTAATGAGAAGAAGAAACCAAGTGATAACACCCAAATGTAGCTTACAAGAGCATAAAATATGTATTTAAGGAAGAATAATCCCCCTAACACATAGGTCAATTTTTTTTGTGAACTAGAACTAATTATCCACAAGAAAATAACCATACATTAATTACAATCTACATTTGGTCATGGCATAGTTATAATGTATATTATTTTTATGAGCAATAATCCAACCAAGTTGTCCTAGAGCATGGCATGGTACATATACAAATGAATATATGTAAGAAGCTCATACAATAATAATATTTTATAAGTAGACAATCTAAGAACCAAACTAGAATTTCATTTCATTATACATGAGCATTACACATATCCAAAAATTACTATATATTAAAACAATCATAACCTATTTTAATCATACCTAGGTCATGACATAGTCTCCATGAAAATGATCTTATAATCATAAAATAAACTAGACTTACCTAGGTTATGGCATTGTCTATAGGAAAATTGAATTGTATAACCACATAATAAACCATCCAACATATCTATGTGGTAAATAAAATGAGAATATACACATTGTAATTAAAACCAACATACAATGCTAATGTAATAATTTCATAGGTCATAACATAGAACCATATGCAAAATAAACAAGCAAGGTAAACTACTATTTTTGGAAGCACAAACATTGAGAGGGGGTGAATCATTGAGATCTTAAAACTTTCTCTTAATTCTTTAGTTTGTTAGTCAAGAATCAATACAAAATCCATAAATTATTCAAATCACAACAAAGAACATTAAGACATAACACATAATATAGGTGGGAAACCCTTAAACATAATGATCATTGCATGGGCTACTTATCCTAAATTAGATATGCAATGATTCAACTAAATTGTTGATCACCCACTTAGCTTGAGGAACCAACCCCAAATAGTCAATCACCAACTTGGAAAAAATATTCATAAAGCACCCACTTTCTAGGAAACACCAACTCCTTGATTTGTAGATACCAATATATAGGAGGCTTTAACCCCCTTTGCCAAGTACCAACTCAGTTGCTTAAAATCATCCAACTCTCTCAGTTGATTTTGTCAATAAATTATGGTATACTTCTACTCACTCTTTGCTTATCAACCTCACATTTATTCTACTAATTTTCTTCTTATCAATCAAATAGACACATTAGGCTATCTTTCCTCTTAAATCTTTATTTTATAGACTTTGTCCTCTCTTCTTTCTCTACTTATCTCTCTTAGTAGATTCTATATGAATCATTTGATGATTTCATACTCACACCTCTCTGGCCATCCATTCCTTAATGGACCTATGCTCTACTCTTTAGCAAATAATAATTTTATATTTTTTCACTCTAAAAAAGGGATAATTTGATCTTGCCTATATACAAGCTATTACTCAACAATCTCTTGAAGTTCAACAAAACAAAACTATATAGTTAGCTACATAAATATTTATTCTCTTTTGTAGATATAATTCCTATTAGCTTATATAAAATCTTACTCGCATAGGTTGTCCTAAGTGAAACAAAGCTAGGATAGACCTACAAATAATTAGAATATATTTTATGGCAACTTTGATGTAGTCTATATCACCCCTAATGCAGTCCATATCAATATTGATTTATTTTGTACCAAGCCTAATGTAATCCATATAAATTTTTATGTAGTCCATAACATGCCTAATATAATTTGTAGAAAACTAAATGAAATCCATAGCAAGCCTGATGTAATCCATAGCATGCCTAATGTAGTCTATAGCATGCCTAATGCAATTCGTAGTTGATCACATAATTTTTTTGACATCAATGGCCATAATCTTTACTAAATAATAAACCCTTTGACATTAATGACAATATCTCAAAAAATTCCCCCTTTGTCATTGATGTCAAACCTTTACAATATGGTGACCTTGATTTACTCTTTCCCCTATCATTTATTCATTAAAGGTAACTAGATAGTAGTTACATAAATTCTTGTATCTCACACAACTTGTTATAACTCTCCCTTATATAGCAATATCCATTGTTGCACTATTTCTCCCCTAAAAGAGTCATTTTGATAAATTTCCCCTAGCTTGTAAATTCTCCTCCTTTGACATCAATGGAAAAGGAATAAATAGATTGAAATATATTTTATCCCAAACAAAGTGATGCTTATTCAAAACTGATAATATCCATCTTCATTTACCTGATGAGATTTCCATAAACTTCTCCTTAGAAAACTAGAAGCTATTATTCACTATCACTTGAACATCTTATGATGGTCATAAAATCTTGACTCTTGATATTTGGAGATAATAGATACCCAAATTTTAGCTCCCCCTTAGTCTATACCGTCATTAGTGACTGATAGAAGAAGGAATTAATAACAATTCTTGCCTTAAGAACTCAAATGTTTCCCTTGGAAGAGGTTTTATAAAAATGTCTATAACTTGTTACTGTAGTTTGACAATCTAATCAAATCCTACTCCCTTAGAGAATGATACTTGATTGGATTATGTTTAGTCCTAGAGTGCATGTCCAGTTATTTATAGATGTTAATGGCATTGGTATTGTTACAAAACATAGGAATCATATTTAGAAATTTTGGGAATATTGGGGTTTTATTCCTATTTTAGTTAAAGGGTCTAAGTAGTAAAATCAATAAATAATTATGACATAATTAACCTAATTATTTGTTAATTCTGATTATTGTTTAGAATTTCTAAAAATAGCAAGTAAATAGAGAGAAATCAAATTTATCTTGAAACTATGTTGAACCAATTGAGAAAGAGGTTGATATTGATTGTGTAGGACTAGGAGAATATCAAAAACTAAGATATAAACTTAATTTTTTGATTAGATAGGAGTGATAAAAGTGGACAAGAGTAGGACCAACACTGTAGTCCTTGTTTGATGTGATTGTCTTGAGAGTCTGATCTTTTTGGGTTTTATTTGATAAGTTTGTGTGATACTGTCTCTAAATTTGTGAATCTTTTCTATCAATAGTGATCCTTGTAGAGTTTGTTTTCTTTGTTTTTATTACTTTAATGTACTTGAACACAAGTTTGGAAAATAGGGGAAAGGGTTTAGTGTGTGTAAGATGCACTAGACATGCCTCACACCCCATATGTGGGCATACTGCCTACATATCAATACTTTGAAGAGGG
This sequence comes from Torreya grandis, assembly GCA_037957365.1. NCBI lineage: Eukaryota > Viridiplantae > Streptophyta > Pinopsida > Cupressales > Taxaceae > Torreya > Torreya grandis. The sequence goes on along the minus strand of JARHVA010009240.1, from coordinate 121,544 downwards.
ATCAAGCCTTATGTAGTTCTCCCTTTGAAAGTGTTTGGTGCAATTGTTATTTGAGAATGCAAGGAAATTTTAAACTAGGTATGCTTGAGATGACTAGGGATTAGTGTAAAGATTTAAATAAGCTATAAATATTATTGGATGGCTATATGAAGAGAATATGGATATGTGATTAATTATTCTTGCTTAAATACTTGCTTGCTTTGTGATATTTGCCAACACTTTCCAAATGATCTTTGAATGGGATTTTGTAGGCATCTATTGATCATTGATTGAATTTTCTCATATTAGGTTAATAAGGATAAGTATGGAAAACTAGGAGGATTTGACCATTGGGGATAGAAATGAGATTGGAAAATAGGACTGAAAGTAGATAGGAGTGGCATTGGTGTTATTGTCCTAGTGTGGCACTATTGTCCTAAGCAGATGCGACCTAGGGGGATGGATTAGTCATGAAAAGAGGGTCCTAGCTCAGTTGGGATCAAGTATAAAAGGCTTTGAATGATTAGGAATCAATGAAAACAAGACTAAAAGGGTCATGAGGGTAAGTAAGAGGGACCTATGGGTTGGGTGTCATTAACCATGCTCAAGTTACCAATTTTTGAATTTTATATGACTACATTTGACCCTCCTTTATTTTAATGATGTATCAAAGTGAAATACTAGGATAATGGAAAATATGAAAGCATACCAAACTTACCTACAAGGGTGAAGCTCATGAATCTTGTGTGATGTTAGTTGTGCATAGAGAAAGCATGATGTGAAGTGTAAATTGGTAAGAAAAAACAAAGAGTATATTAGATCTTACTAGATACAATATATATAAAATAAGAATATAAAAATATAGGTAAAATAAAGGAAGATAAAGGAATGAATATACCTCATCAGATACATAGACTAATCCAAAACCTATTGTGATGCTGAATAATGCTAGATGTGTGTTGTATTAAGAGTAATATCATGAATAGAGTTGAGTTCTCAATTCCTCAAAACATGATTCAATAATGTAAATGTTATACCTTTGTCTCCATCATTTACACCTAAGTGAATCTAGGTGGTCATGCGTGTGTTGATCAATGTTTGGGCTGTGTGTCTAATCCCTCTGAATAGGTGGCCTAAGAATACAAAGGTTAGCTAATATTTTGGCTCCATTGTTGCCCCATGAAGTGAAGTTATGAATTGATATTGATATGAAATGAAATTTATGTCATATGAAATGGATTATAAATCCCATGAATTTAATGTGATCTAAAAAATTTGGCATGGATAGCCGAATGCATACTAGAAACTAGGCCACTCTTGGCCACTCCAAAAGATGGAGATTAGGCTTATATGAAAGCCACTCTAAAGCTAAGAATCTACCTTATGTGGAAGCCACTTATAAACTTAGGAACTCAAAAGTTAGAATTATATGAATACCAAACCAAAATGATGCCAACCACCTTCAGATGGAGTAAGGCACACAACTATTGAGAATGTTTGGACAATGTTAAACTAGGAAAGAAAGAAAACAAATGTGTCACACACATTGACCCTAATCACTAGTGTCTAAAATATGGATTTTGATCTCAAAGTTGTACCAATTTACCTATCTAAAAAAAAGAAGTGAGATCCATCATTCCATCCCTGATGCCCCCTATATCTAGATTCTCTACAAAAATTATACTAAAATTATTGATTCTAAACTGGTCTGGCTATGAAAATCTATAGTTGAACCTACTTTTTTGCCTACTTATAGAAATTATAGTTTTTTTAATATTTAGATAAGAACATTGGAAATGGATAGTAGTGCCACAAAACATATAGTACAATATTTATGCTATTGTCTTAGGACAAATTTGATGATTATTTTGGATTCTTGACTATTTACCTAACCTATTCTGACTAGTTTGATGTCTAGTTGTTGTTCTGAGTTTTTTAAAACTATATTTTTTGGTTGATAAGAGATTTTATCTCTATTAAAAAACCCTTATTTGTTTCCCCTCTTTTAAGGGTAGGAATGGAGACCTTACAATGACTGTACTTAGAATAAAGAGCCTTGTAAGTGTGTTATGCTACAAAATATATGATATAGCAATGATAATTGATAAGATATCCCAAGATATAACATGGTTTGCATTGAGAGATTGTTAGATCAATAGGGGTATGCCTAGATAGATATAAAAATGTAAAAACATGTGAAATATACTAAACTATAATTTAAAGTGTTAGTTGTTAGTTGTCATGGAGAGATAGAGCATGATGCCCATCATGGCATCTAAGAAGCAAGACAATACATGATTTGGATCATGGCATTTCCAACAATCAAAACCAATCAAGTAACAAGAACACAAAACAAGAAGAAACAAGTGTACAAGAGTGTCCAAGGGGCCAATAAAATAAGTGATATGGGTACATGTCACTCAAACTAGAAAACAAGTATCCAAGGCATGTTTAAATACCACATATTCATATAGTTGAAACAAGCAAGTTGGTGTGAAAGCCAAAATCACATAGAAGATTATAGGCAAGGTACATTGGAAACTTTCTAAGGCACACCCATGAATAGAAGCAAAGGGCTTTGGAAAATGTCCTAAAGCATAGACAAGACATAGAGGTAAAGGACATTGGCAAATGTCCTAAGGTAAAAACATGAGATATACATGAATTGGAAACACAAACACATCAAGCTATGCTAAGCAAGAAGATAAATCATGTCAAGACTATAAAATACCAACACATATAACTTAATCAAATAAAGAGTGAAAGTATGCAAGACATGTTATTATAAGACTAGGTATATGCAAAGAAATACACAAGTGCTAAATGCTAGTGAGTGTTGATAGAGTAATTTATGTAAGTTATTAAATAATGTACATCAACATGATAAATAGAATGTGTGGTGTAGAAATGACATAACATGGATGGTGTACTCATGTAGAAGATGACCCTAAGGGGAAGATATATCAATGTGCATCTCGCATACTAGAGTAGGATGCCCCCTCAGTGGGTAGAATAAAGTAATCAAGGGTCTAGAAGTCACAGCACACACTCAAAGAAGATTAAGTGAATCATTGTAATGTAGATAAATTGGCAAATAATAGCATAGAAAAACAAATACAAGTCTAGCATAGTAGTATAAATATAAATCATGGATGATGCATAAAATTAAAATGTTTTTATGTTTTTGAATTATTTAATATTTTTGTGTTTTAAAATATTGTATTGCTTTTGATATTTTTGAGAATATTTGAGCTATGTAAAATCAAGTAAAAGAGACTATGTAAAAGTAAACAAAGAAACTATGTAAAACATATGCAAAACATGTACATAATGACATAAAAAACTAGGTTGGACATGGTAAAGGGTCCAAGGATGGATTTTGGTGGGGATGGAGGTGGAGGAAGGAATCATGGACATCGTTAAATGACTCGAGATTATCATCATAAGTATCATCATATGATGCATATGTTGTTTACATGGTGTCATCTTATTGGAAGTGAGCTAAAGGTTGCTCTGGTGGTAGAGATGTGGATTCTCCTCTAGGATGGTTGACTCTAGTAGTTGATTGCTTCAATAGAAGTGGTGGAGCTAGTGCTAGTTCTAGTGATACTATAATCTGAATAATACCCTAAACTTCTAGTTTATCTAATCATTTATATAAATCTATACATGAGTTTATATCATGTCTTATGATCCTATAAAAAATACATAATGGGTGGCCATCCTGCTATGATAATATACTAATCAATCTATGTCGTACTATAGGTAGTGTGATTAATCCATGATCAAGTAACATCTATAGTATAATCTATGGTTGATTTTGTGTGCTACCTACCTAAATATTAATTATTGGCTATATATCCATAGAGGTAACCATGTGAACTATATGTTCCAAGTGATATGTATGTATGCACGAATATGGAGTATATCCTAAGCGTATAGTGTGAGATGATAAGAATGATGTAGGATGTTTAATGAGAGATTTGTAGTCATATTGATACTCTCTTGAGCCTACTAGTGTAAAGATAAATCCACACAAATAATCATTTATGAGTGTGAGTGTTGTATCATTATCTGAAGAAGCCCAGGAATCTATATCAACATCATGCACATAAGGTAACTTAGAGTTTATCACAAGGGGTAACTATGATGTGGGAATGTCATTAACTATAGTAGTAGAATACAATGGTGTTATGAGAGTGTTTTGAGTGTCTATAACTGATAGACTCACTTTATCTATAGAATCAATTGGTACTACTATAACTACTATTAGTGAATGTATAACTATAAGGGGTGTAGGAATCTTGATTGATGGAGTAGCTAGAATAGTTGAAGTGGCTATGATTGGATAAATATTAGAGATAAGGGCACAGCCATAAGTGGAGGAGTGAGAGAAGTTCTAGTTTTTCGAACCTCATATGTATGTATTCGATAAAGATAAATTCAATGAGGTGGTTGTTGACCTATGAGAGGATGTGTCCCATCTAGAAAAATAGTTGAAGATGGATTTGTATTTTGAAAAAATCAACATGGTTGGTTATCTGTTGGACATGTGTAATCATATCCTTCATGGAGAAAGTAACACATCAATGAAGAGTAGAAGTAACTACCCCCATAGCATGTATCTAGGGTCATCCAAGTAATAGATTATAATGAATAGGACCTAACATGAACTAGAACTGTGTATAGAGAGTTTTGGGTCCTATCATGATATCCAAAGTAATGGTGCCCACTGTCTATTATGGTATATCATCAAACCCTTGAATTGTATTATATGATTTTTCTATGGATTCCATATCTACTCCCATAGTCAATAAGAATGTAATATAACATATATTAAGTATGAAACTAGTATCAACTATAACTCTCTTAACTATGTTGGTTTTTACTTAAGCTTGTATTAATAGTGGTAAATTTTGATCAATAACTATCTAAGATAACATGTCATCATTATCAAAATTAATAACATATTCAATAGATTTTAGAGTGTTTACCATTGATGTAAAATAAGAAGGTTCTGAATCAATGGGCATAGAATTCTAGGTGAGTGCTTGATAAAGAATGTCCTTGAACACATTAGCTTTCTAAAGTAATTCTAACATTGAAATTTAAGTTGGAGAGTTTCTCAACTAATAAATAATATCATGTGACTTATGTGGATATAATTGTGTGGGTGGGTTAGGCCTAGGATATGAAGGAATGAGAGGATGGTAAGGCTCCTGACTAGGTATGGGAGGTATAGTAGCACATTGAGTAACAATTATAACTACATTATCTACTATCCATGTAGGACTAGTAGTGGCTATGAGAGGAGAGTGAATAAAATTAGTAAGTCAAGGTGGTGAAGGAATAAAGGGTGTCAATTAGGCTCTCTGGTGAGGGGTAGTGACTTGGGGAAGGGTAAAATAGACTATACAACATGACTCGACACAAGATAGAGGCTCTGAGGGAGGTGATATAAAATATATCTTAGCATGTTGTTTAATAATAAATTTCTTAGCATCATCCCATATTATGAAAAATAATCATGAAATGCAAATAATGAATCTTTGTACTAACATATGATAAACTTCATCATTCATATACATGATAGGACCAATGATGGTTTCTTTATTTTTTTCAAGAAATGTGAGAAAAAATTCTAAATAAGTGAGATCCATTTTATGCAATCTAGTTAAAGATGTAAGGTAATATCTCACAAGAAATATGACCTATTATATGTATCTAGGGTTTGAAATGTGATAATTTTGTAAAATACTATGGAATTTTGAAAATGAAATTAGATTTTTGATTTAAATATTCAACTAAAATTTTAGAAAATTATTGGAAAATGCTTGAGTGAATAGAACCTAGTATGTGTAACTAGGGTTTTGAGATTTTTTTTTACTAAATTAATATTTAATTTTAAACTTTGAATGGATTTTTTGATTTTAAATATGTAACTAAAATTTCATAAAATTATTGGAAAATGCTTGAGTGAATAGGACCTAGTATGTGTAACTAGGGTGTTGAGATTTTTTTTTGAAATTACTATTGAATTCTGATTTTTGAATGGATTTTTTGATTTTAATTTACTAGTAAAAATTGATAAATTTATTGGAAAATTAGTGGAATAATAATGGGACCTAGTATGGGTAACTAGGGTTTGAAAGAAAATTATTTTAAAATTTACTACTAAATTTTAAAATTATAAATTTAAATATTCCAGTAAAAATTCAAAAATTTATAGGAAAAATTAGTAGAATATTACCCTAGGGTTTATAGGTGTTTTGTGTGCAAATGAAGTAAGTTAGGTTCACCAAATGATTTAAAAACTTTGGGAATATTGGTGTTTTATTCCTAATTTAGTTAAAGGGTTTGAGTAGTAAAATTAGTCAATAATTTTCCATATTTAACTTATTGATTTGTTAATTATAATTATTGGTTAGAATTTTTTAAAATATAAAGTAAATAGAGAGAAATCAAACTTAGCTTGAAACTATGTTGATCCAACTGAGATAGAGGTTGATATTGACTATGCAGGACTAGGAAACTATCATAAATTGAGATCTAAACTTCATTTTTTGATTGGATAGGAGTGCTAAAAGTGGAAAAGAGTGGCATTGATGTTGTAGTCCTTATCCAACACTATTGTCCTAAGATTCTGAGCTTTCTATGTATTTTTTGATAGGTTTGTGTGATATTATCTCTGAATTTGTGAAGCTTCATTGTCAATAGTGCTCTCTATAGAGATGATTTTATTTATTTTTATGCCTTCAATGTACTTGAGCAAAACTTTAGAAAATATGGAAAAGAGGTTAGTGTGTGTAATATTCAATAGACATGCTTCATACCCTATGTGTGGGTACACTTCCCACATATCAATACTCTAAAGAGGGATCAAGCCATTTGTAGTTCTCCCTTTGAAAGTGATTGGTTCAATTGTGATATGAGAATGCAAAGAAATGCTAAATTGGGTGTGCTTGAGATGACTAGGGACTAGTGTAAAGATTTGAATAAGATGGAAATAGTATTAGATGGTTGTATATAGAGAATATGGAGATGTGATTGAGTAGTCTTGCTTGTATTCTTGCTTGATTTTTGACATTTTCCAACCCTTTCCAAATGATCTTTGAATGATATTTTATAGGGATCTATTGGTCATGGATTGAATTTACTCACATTAGAATGATAAGGATAAGGATGGGAAACCAAAATGATTTGACTGTTGGGGCCATAAATGAGCTTGGATAACAATGCCAAAAGTTAATATGAGTGGCATTAGTGCTATTGTCCTAGTTTGGTGATATTATCCTGAGCAGATGGGACCTCATGAGGTGTATGCATTCCTTTATCTTCCTTTCTTTTACCATGAAGTATATAGTAAGAATTGATCTACTCTTTATTTTATCTTGCATATTAACACTTCAAAACATGCTCTCTTTACGCACACCTAGAATCATACAAGCTTCATGAGATTCACCCTTACAGGTAAGTTTAGTTATGCTTTATTTTTTTCTTTTATCCTAGTTTTTTTATTTACTACATCACTATAATAAAGAGGGGAAAATGTAGTCATATAAAATGCAAAAATTGGTAACTTGAGCATGGATAATGACACCCAACTCATAGGTCCCTCTTGCTTGCTCTCATGACCCTCATAGGTTTTTTTTCACTAGTTACCATTCATCTATATCCCTCTAGACTTTATACCGATTGAGCTAGGACCCTCTATTCATGACCAATCCATCACCTAGGTCCCATCTACTCAGGATAATAGTGCCACATTAGGATAATAATGCCAATGCCACTCTTGTCTACTTTTAGTGATATTGTCTAAGATCATTTTTGGTCCCAATGATCAAATCCTTTTGGTTTCTTATCCTTATCCTTTTCAACCTAACATGAGAAAATTCAATCCATGACCAATAGATCTATATAAAATCCTATTCAAAGATCATTTAGAAAGGGCTAGAAATATCACAAAGCAAGCAAGAATATAATTAAGACTACTCAATCACATCTCCTTATTTTTTGCATATAGCCATCCAATACTATTTCTAGCTTATTCAAATATTTACACTAGTCCCTAGTCATCTCAAGCACACTTAGTTTAACATTTACTTGCATTCTCATATCATAATTATACCAAACACTTTCAAAGGGAGGACTACATATGGCTTGATCCCTCTTCAGAATATTGGTATGTAGGTAGTGTACCAACACATGAGGTGTGAAGCATGTCTAGTTCATCTTACACACACTAACCCCTTTTCCCTATTTGTTAATTTTTTTTTCAAGTACATTGAAGGCATAAAAATGAAGAAAATCAACTCTACAGGGAGCATTATTAATAGGAATGCTTCTCAAATTTAGAGATGGTATCACATAGACCTGTCAAACAAAACCCAAAAAACTTAGAATCTCAAGACAATAATGCTAGATAAGGACTACAATGCTAGTACCACCCCTATCTAATTTTGGCACCCCTATCTAATCAGAAAAAAAAGTTTAGATCTTAGTTTATGATAATTTCCTAGTTGTACATAGTCAATATCAACCTCTGTCTCAGTCATATCAACACAATTTCAAGCTAAGTTTGATTTCTCTCTATTTACTTTCTATTTTTATAAAGTTTAAAAAAATAAAAAATTAGTAGGTTAATTATGGCATAATTAATGACTAATTTTACTACTCAAACCATTTAACTAAATTAGGAATAAAACCCCAATATTCCCAAAATTGTTAAATCAAAATTTGACTATCATTCTTAATCTTAAAGTCACTCAAGGTCTATTTCATCCATAGAACTTGTGTATAACATGATGTTTTTATTATTTACTTATCTTCAATTATGGATAAGGAAATTGATGGTTTTTTCTTACTCAACCATGACAAAGGACTCTTTCAAATAAATCATTCACACCACTTATGATCTTTTTGTCATCAATGCTACCTACCCAATCTACATCAATATATGTTGTTAAAGTGAAATCCGTACCTTTTGAGTACCATAAACTAAAATCCATAGTACTTTTGAGATATATGAATATCCTCTTGACTTATTGAAAGTGTGTCTCCTTTGGTTTTGCCTAAAATCTAGCCACTAGACTTACTATCTGCATGATATTAGGTCTTGATGCAATTGTATACAATATACTTCCAATCATAGATCTATATAGGGTCTGATTGACTTTTGATGACTTATCTTCTTGACTTAGCTTACAATATGTTGTCATTAGAGTACTTACTTATTTACAGTCTTCCATATCAAACTTATTCAACATTTCCTTAATGTAATTAACTTGAGATATGAATATTCCCTTATGTGACTAAACTACTTGAAATACAAGTAAAAATTATAGTTCCCTTAACATAGACATTTCAAATTCTTGTTGTATTTATTTTGCAAACTCAGTAGACATCTTGTCAAAGTCACTACCATAGATAATATCATCAACATACACAACCATGATTAATTGATGCACACCTTATGTTTTTATGTAAATATTTCTATCAACAACCCTTCTCTTGAAACCCTAATCAATCAAGTATCTGTCAAGTCTTACATACCATGCTCTAGGGTCTTGCTTTAGCCCATATAAATATTTCTTCAGTCTACAAACATAGTCCTTATTTTATGATAAATAAAAACATTTAGGTTGCTCTATATACATTTCTTATTCTAAATTTCCATTTAAAAATGTAGAATTTACATCAATATGATATATCTTAAAGTTATTGAAACTAGTATATGCCAAAAATAGTCTTATGGATTCTAGTCTTACTATAAATGCAGAAATTTATTCAAACTCAACACCTTATACTTGATATTAGCCTTTACATACTAGCCTTGATTTTTTTCGTGTGACCTAACCATATTCATTCAATTTGTTCCTAAAAACCCATTTGGTTCCCATAAAATTATTATCGTTAGGTCTAGGAACAAGTTCCCAAGTCTCATTTTTCTCAATTTGATTGAATTCTTCCTCTATAACATTCACCCAATGCTTATCACCTCTAGATTATGAAAAAGTTTTGGGTTCTATCATTAAAAACATAGAAAATTTTACATTTTTTGATGTATTCATAAACCTTCTCCTATTTTTCACTCCAACATCAATATCACCTATGATTTGACTTTCTACATGATTTTTATGAACAAATCTGGAAGGTGCCATTGTATCTTACCTATTGTTCTTCTTGACTTTATTTTTCTACTTATTATTTTGATGTTCTTTTTTATTCCTTGAGGTCAATATTTTCTAACTAAACTTTTGGTTGTGTGTTAACCTTCTTATATTTGGTTTCTTTTATTCTCACATATATACTTTCAATAATCTTTTGTATTCTCTTGTTATAACATCTATATGGGGAAATAAATGAAGAATATCTAAGGAAGATTCCTTAATAATATCTTGAATATAATTTTCCTAAATCCGCTTCATCTCTCTTGATGAAATATATTCTACAAAACACTCTAAAGTATTCTACTAAAGATGGTCTATCTTTCCACAGTTCATAGGGGTCTTATTACTATTTATTCTAATTTGACCTTTATTGAGAATATATATTGTTGTATTTATAGCCTCTCTACAGAATCTATCAGATAATTTGGACTCATTTAATATATTCCTAGCCATTTATTGAACAACCCTATTCTTTCTTTTTATTACACCATTTTGTTATAGTGTCCTTGCAGCTAAAAACTCTCTCTTGATTCCATATTCCATACAAAAATCATCAAACTAATTTTAATAGAATTCTCCTCCTCTATCAGATATTAGACACTTGATTATAATTCCATCTCATTCTCAAATAGAACCTTGAACACCTTGAACTTATCTAGAGCCTCAGATTTCTCCTTTAAGAAAGTAACCCAAGTCTTTCTAGTGTAATCATCAATAAGAAGCAAGAAGTAACTTTCATCTTGAATACTTTTAGTTCTAGTTGGACCACATATATCTGTATGAATCAAATCTAAAGGTTTTTTAGTTGATTATTATTTTGACTTGAACTTTCTTATTGTTTTTTTTCCATGTTGACATGTCTTATATAGGGTGTTTTCAAGCTTAGTGATCTTAGGCATGTTCCTAACTAATTTCTTAGTAATTATCTTTACTAAGTTGTCTATATGTTCCATTATTATATGAAAAAGCTAAATCTCATCTAGTTTACTAATAAAAAACCTATCCTTAGGATCTCATTCAAAATATACAAATTATTTTTAGTCGTGTTAGTATCTACTATGAATCTTCCTGAACTTGTTTTTCTTATACCACATCCTTTAGCATGAAAAGTTAGAGTACATCCTTGATTTCACATTTGAATAACACTCAACAAAATATGATTTAGACATTTTATATATAATACATTCTCAATTTTATTTTTCCCATTATTACGTCTTAGTATTACCTTGCCAACAATATCAATTATTTTATCGTCTCCAAACTTGACTATACCTTTATTAGTCTTCTTCAAATATATAAATGTATTATTATAACCTATCATATGGCTTGAACAACCAATATCAATGCACCATTTCAAACACTCATCTTGAATGTGAAAATTGACTTTATACTAACATTGATTATTCTTCCTTTAGGCCATCATTTTCTTTTTCCTTTTTCATTATTTTCAAAGTTTATGACTTCTATTGATGCTTCCAATTGCTCCATAGAGTGTTCTTTAGTGTTGATGAGCACTTATCAATTTAGGATTACAAGAGTCCAAGGCATGAGTTGCATTTTGTGACAAGTAGTGTGTCTATAGTGGAATAGTCAACAAAGTATGAGAGTTGCCCATAAAATTTGTTTGATGTGGTGGTTGGAAGCTACCAAGGTCCATAGAGTGTTCCTTAGTATTGATGACCACTTCTCAATTTAGGATTATTTTCAAAGTTTATGACTTCTATTGATGCTTCTAATTACTCCATAGAGTGTTCCTTAGTGTTGATGAACACTTCTCAATTTAGGATTACAAGAATCTAAGGCATGAGTTGCATTTTGTGACAAGTAGTGTGTCTATAGTGGAATAGTCAACAAAGTATGAGAGTTTCCCATAAAATTTGTTTGATGTGGTGGTTGGAAGCTACCAAGGTCTAAGTGATGCAGGAGCATCTACATTCATTTTCTTGGCAAGACATGGTTACATTGGGATGATTGAATTCAAATTCAATTTATTATATTTTCCCTCTAATATGCTATTAATAAGGAGTAATTGTTAAAAAATAAAGGTAAAAAAATAATTGTTGGGGCTGTTGAGGAAATAAAGGAGGAGTGGTTGAAAATATTTCAACCTTAGTATATTGTTGAAAATTAAAAACTTTTTTTTTATCCTGAGCCCAAATTGGGCGTAGAGGTTAGAGAAGAGGTTTTTTATTAAAAACAAAAGAAAATTCATTAAAAAAGATGAGAGGGACGTAGAGGAGAGGAAGGACAAAGAGGAAAGGACCTCTCATTCAAGGGAAGAGATGTAAGAAGAAAAGAGGATCTCAATAATGTAAGAATGAAGAGAATAGAATGAAGAAAAGAGAGGAGAAATAGTGAGGGAGGACCTCACTCAAGAGATGTTAAAGTTAAAGAGAAGGAGCAGATTTGATGTAAAGTCAAGAATGTGTGAAGGAGCAAACAAGGCTTTGAAAGCCATGGAACATTGAGATTGGATCTTGTATTGAATTGTAAGTCTCTTATTTGATCTAATAAAGAATGAATATTTTTTTTCATATGTTTATGTTATGGAAGAAATGAGTTCATTGGTGGAATTTTGACCTAGACAGTAAACAAGCCTGTGTGTGTGCCTTTTTAAGAGTTTAAGAGAGTAACAAACATCTATATTTTATTGTAAATAGGACTCTTGTGTATAAAAGATGGTGTGAATTGATTGAAAAAACTTAATATGTGAAAATACAACTTCCAATGGTGATTTGAAGCTTGTTTGGATGAAAAATGTATTGGTGATAGTGAAATACGCTTGTAAGAGGGCAAATTAGGTCTTAAGAAAACTGAACAGGGTCAAGTTTGAGGAGTATGATACAAAAAAACCTCATTTGAGTTTGATATATGTTATAAAAATTGATAATGGGTATATAAAAATCATGAGATATCTTTGAAAAAGTCTGTATAAATATTTTTATGGTCAAAATACAGTCAAAATCTGCTAAACGCCAAAATCCTTGCTTACAAATTTATGAACTGGGATAGTTACGTACATGATCAACCTTTGGTGTCAAAAGTTAAATGTTAGAGAACTTAAAAAAAGAATTTTTGGCTTTGGAATGAAGTCATGAAACCTATATTTTCTCAAGATATGATTTTTTTATGATTGCTGCCCTGTATAGTCACCTTAAGACCTAGAAACAAGGGTTTTGATATTTTAAGAGTTCTGACCATTCAAAATGATCAAAATTACATAATCCATGCCTAGAATACATTGTCTAACTATTGGAAAATGTCTGATGTTGGTACAGTATGGAAAAGTATAGAAAAAGACAACCTAAGGTAGGTTCTAGGTGTATGCAAGCTAAGAGAATAGGCCCAAATGAGAAAAGTGGTTTTTGTCCAAAGAAGTGCACCAAAAAAAGGGTTTGATTAACTTGTAAGGAAGTAATGGGTATCCAAAAAGGTGATTTTTTTGATCAGAAAGTCCATACTTTGCTCTGGACAAGGAGGTTTGCATGAAAGGAGGGCTAATGTGAACATGGCTTAAAGAAGGAAGTGCAATTCCATACAAAAGAAGCCTATTTGAATCTCAGGTATGTTATAGAAGAGATTAATGGGTACTCTAAACTGTTTTTACATTCCATTTTGGGCTGATCTATGGAAATTTATGTCCAGTAAATAGAGTAAATTGGGCTAAAGGATGATATCACACCCGATAGGTAAAGGAAGAGTTTTAAGTTTTCCACTAAAGGAATGATTGATCTGAATAGGTATATATAAGTAAATTAAAATGTATGGAACACCTTCAATAAGTTAGCTCATGAGAAGATGTTTTATTGTTGAAGGCATCAATTTGGGTATCAGAGCTTGAAGCTCTTGGGATTTGGATCAAGTTGTTACAGGATTTGGAAAAAGGATCAGCAGGACAAAGTACTAGAAGACCCTGTGGAAGAAAGGTATGATTAAATTTGATATTTGATTTGAATTTATTGTGTTTGAGAAGTAAACAGGTGAAAGGAAGGCTTAAAGCCATTGAGGCTTAAGAGGAGAAGAAGCCAAGGAAGGCTTAGTGAAGAGCCAAGAGAAGCTCTAGAAGAAGAGCAAGTGAATGCTCAAGAGGAAGATCCAAAGCAAGGTAAGCTTGGATTTGTGATTTGTTTTTGTTGAAGTGTTGTATAAAGAGTTGTTGCAGGATTGAGAAAAGGATCAAAATACTAGGATACAAAAGGCCTAGGTGAGATCAAGGAGATTGTCAAAAGACCAGTCGAGGAGAAAGGCTTGGGTGAGACAAGAGGACCTGAAAGGGATCAAGAGACCAAGGTGGAAAAGACTTGGGTGAAGATTTAAAAAATGGAAGTACTGTTGAAGGCACTATATAGCAGCAAGATACATGAGAGTAAAGAGAAGGAAGCAAGCATCCAAAAGAAGAGAGGTATGACTAGCATTGAAATTGATAAAGAGATTGCTAGTTTGAAAAGAGATTTAGCTAAGTTTGCAAATAGATATGAGTCTTGGATGTAGATGGAAAAACAAGCATGGGTATGGCCAATGAAGAAGAGGATGAAGTGGCCAATAGATCTCCTAATGAAGAGGAGAAGAAGGCAAAATGAGATTGCCAATAAGAGAGAAGCCCATAGAGGCAAGAGGATGAGTAGGTTGCCAAGTGAGCAACAAAAAGAGAAAGAAGTTGTGAAAAATGTTCTCATTGTGGAGAACAAGAGAAGAGAAGAAAGAATAGATGAAGTGCCAGGAAGAGCACTTGAAAAGATAAGAGTGTTGGTGGAGAGAGCACTCATAGGGACCACGTGGTCGCTTATTGTTATATCTAATGTTGTCTTTGCATGGGTAATTGCAAGTATGAGCAGCCTTATGAAGGTCAAGAGAAGGGCCTTGGAGAGTGAAGAGATTGGTGCAAGAGAAGACACCAAGTGCATAAGTGAATGTGTAGGAGAAAATAAAAAGTTTGCTGTTGTTGATAAAGAAGAAGAGATGCATTGGTTAATGCATGAGGGAGGTGTTGAGGAACCCATACAAGCAAGAGAAGATATGGAAGATGAGGATGGCTTCCATGATGCCATTGAATGCCAAGAAGAGGAAAGAGAATAGCCAAGTATAAAGGAAGAAGAAAGTAAAAATAATCAAGAAGCTATACAAGTCAAAGAATTAATGGAGCAGCCCATTAAGGAGGTAAAGGTGAACTCAAAAATTGATTTTTCTTATAAGCTTGAAATTGTTGATATACATGTTAGAGAAGCAAAGAGAAAAGTGAAGTTTTCAATTAATCATGGATATGTGGTACCAAAATGGATCAAGGGATCAAAAAATGTAATGAAAGACATAAAGCTCAATCAATATGAAGACTCAAGCAAGAAGCAAATACAAAGCATGAAGGAAGAGGTAGAATGCAAAGTGAGCAAGGCCAGCTATCAAGCAAGACAACAGAAAGATGTCAAAGAGCAGAAATTGGTTGGTAAATTGAATAAGTGTCATCCTAAAGCTATGAAGAAGGTATGGATGGCTAAAGGTGAGAAAGAAAACTTCTCAAAGAATAATGAGGTAGAGCATGAGGATACAAATATGAAAGGTAAACAAATTGTTTATGATGATGTTTTCGAAGCCTTCAATGATCTTTTCATGAGAAATGACAAATGGAAAGAGGCTATGTGGACTAATGTGCAGTAAGGAGAGAGTTCCAAGAGAATGGATGATGAAAGTGGAGATGTGAAATCAGTTCACATGATTGAAAAGAGTAAGGAAACACAAGGTAATATTGCTCCAATTGTTTTTGATGAATATATTGAAGAAGTTGGTTTATGTGAAGACAAGCGAAGAAAAGATGAGATAAGAGGTAAAGGACAAGTAATCCTTGTAAATGAAGGACCCAAGTTTGATGAAGTGAATGGGGAGATAGATGAGAGCTCACTAAAGAAAGAGTTGAAAATGTTGGAGGAGCTGTTTGGTCATTCAAGAGAAATGAATGAAGGTACAAGCCATGGTGAAGACACCATTGGGAAGAGTGAAACAAGACAAGAGCAAAGCAAAGAGTCAAAGGCAGTTTTGGCCAAAGAGCAGAAATGTGAAGGCAGCCAAGAGGATTCATAACCTAAATATTTTGATTCTAAGGTGGCTTTGAATGTTTTGTATGTAGGTATGAAGGTTGCTAAAGTGAATGACAAACATGAATCATTGGAGAAGCTCATGAAACAAGAAGAACAACAAGAAGATCTAGAAGACATGTATGAAGATGAAGAAGCATGGAAGCGGGAGATGGCAGCTGAGAAAGGAATGAGAAGAAGAACATACCAGAAAAGGAAGAAAAGTAAGAAGATGAAGGACAAAGAATATCAAAGACAAACAACAACATTGGCATTCATAACAAGACCTTGGGATCCAGGAATATAGTGAAGACTAATGCATGGAGGAAGCATTTCATTTGAACTAAGGTTCAAATTATTTCTAGAGGGAGAGTATGATGCAGGAGCATCTACATTCATTTTCTTGGAAAGACATGGTTACATTGGGATGATTGAAATCAAATTCAATTTATTATATTTTCCCTCTAATATGATGTTAATGAGTAATTGTAAAAAAATAAAGGTAAAAAAATAATTGTTGGGGCTGTTGAGAAAATAAAGGAGGAGTGGTTGAAAATATTTCAACCTTAGTATATTGTTGAAAATTAAAAACTATTTTTTATCTTGAGCCCAAATTGGGCGTAGAGGTTAGAGAAGAGGTTTTTGATTAAAAGAAAAAGAAAATTCATTAAAAAAGATGAGAGGGACGTAGAGGAGAGGAAGGACAAAGAGGAAAGGACCTCTCATTCAAGGGAAGAGATGTAAGAAGAAAAGAGGATCTCAAGAATGTAAGAATGAAGAGAATCGAATGAAGAAAAGAGAGGAGAAATAGTGAGGGAGGACCTCACTCAAGAGATGTTAAAGTTAAAGAGAAGGAGCAGATTTGATGTAAAGTCAAGAATGTGTGAAGGAGCAAACAAGGCTTTGAAAGCCATGGAACATTGAGATTGGATCTTGTATTGAATTGTAAGTATCTTATTTGATATAAGAAAGAATGAATTTTTATTTTCATATGTTTATGTTATGGAAGAAATGAGTTCATTGGTGGAATTCTGACCTAGACAGTAAACATGCCTGTGTGTGTGCCTTTTTAAGAGTTTAAGAGAGTAACAAACATCTATATTTTATTGTAAATAGGACTCTTGTGTATAAAAGATGGTGTGAATTGATTTAAAAAACATAATATGTGACAATACAACCTCCAACAGTGATTTGAAGCTTTTTTGGATGAAAAATGTATTGGTGATAGTGAAATACGCTTGTAAGAGGGCAAATTAGGTCTTAAGAAAACTGAACAGGGCCAAGTTTGAGGAGTATGATACAAAAAAACCTCATTTGAGTTTGATATATGTTATACAACTTGATAATGGGTATATAAATATCATGAGATATCTTTTAAAAAGTTTGTATAAAGATTTTTATTGTCAAAATACAGTCAAAATCTGCTAAATGCCAAAATCCTTGCTTACAAATTTATGAACTGTGATAGTTTCGTACATGATCAACCTTTGGTGTCAAAAGGTAAACGTTAGATAACTTTAAAAAATAATTTTTGGCTTTGTAATGAAGTCATGAAACCCAAATTTTCTCAAGATATGATTTTTTTATGATTGTTGCCCTATACAGTCACCTTAAGACCTAGAAACAAGGGTTTTGATGTTTTAAGAGTTATGACCATTCAAAATGATCAAAAATTCATAATCCATGCCTAGAATACATTTTATAACTGTTGGAAAAGGTATCATGTTGGTACATTATGGAAAAGTACAGAAAAAGACAACCTAAGGTAGGTTCTAGGTGTATGCAAGCTAAGAGAATAGGCCCAAATGAGAAAAGTGGTTTTTTTCCAAAGAAGTACACCAAAAAAAGGTCTTATTAACCTGTAAGGAGGTAATGAGTATCGAAAAATGTGATTTTTTTGATCAGAAAGTCCGTACTTTGCTCTGGACAAGGAGGTTTGCATGAAAGGAGGGCTAATGTGAACAAGGCTTAAAGAAGGAAGTGCAATTCCGTACAAAGGAAGCCTAGTTGAATCTCAAGTATGTTATAGAAGAGATTAATGGGTACTCTAAAATATTTTTACATTCCATTTTGGGCTGATCTGTGGAAATTTATGGCCAATAAAAAGAGGAAACGGGGCTAAAGGATGATATCACAGCCGATAGGTAAAGGAAGAGTTTTAAGTTTTCCACTAAAGGAATGATTGATATGAATAGGTATGTATAATTATTTTAAAATGTATGGAACACCTTCAACAAGTTAGCTCATGAGAAGATGTTGTATTGTTGAAGGCATCACTAAGTATTTGCAGTCTTATAGTTTTCTTGGTCAAAATTACTAACTCTAAGCTAATATAAGTGGATATTTACAATGATCATAAGATAAAGTGAGCATTGATAAAAAAAGAAGAAAAAGGTAGTGCAAGACAAAGAATAAATTTGATTTTAAGCATTAGTCTTAAACATAATGACAAAGTTATATTCAATTTGAGCATGCATTTAACCAATTAGTGATGAAACATAGCATAATCCCAAGCTTCAACAAAAATTAGGAAAGATTCAAAAGAAAATATAAATATCATGAGTAAAATTCAAAATTACTTAAAGATTTTTCTATGTTAATCTAAATTTAATAAGAAAATTCAAATGTAGAGCAAATAAAATGAAGTAAACTTAGAATCCTTCAAAAATTCTAGCACATCACAAACTAGAAACCTCATGAACATGAAATATAACTCATCTATCCAAGAACAATTCAAATATAAGACATCCACCTAAAATTGAGAGAAATATAAAATAATATAACAAAACACCAACCAATATTTGTAGAATTCCAATTATATTAATTGCTCTAGTATAAAATTTCTCAAAATCCCTCTCTTTACAAATGGTAACACTTGTCTATTTATAGAAGACATAGGTAGTGTATCGATCATATTTATTTCAAAATTTTATAAGACGTAAGGATATCTATACTTTTATAAATAACTCTATAGTACATATGGCTATTAGGCACCTATTAGATAGAAATACTAATATATTAAAACAAACTAGCATATATAGTTTGTAAAAGAATAATCTTGACTTTGTTCTTGGGTTGGTGGGCCCCCTTGATCACTTATGCTAAAGGAAGTATTTCACCCTGGTGTATTATTTTTTTATTAACTCAAAATCCATTATGGGATTTATTATATTATCTTATTCCTATTCAACCAATGTATCATATTATTTATCACTTATGATGATGACCTCTTGTATTCACCTTGCCTTTGCAATCTGCTCCCTTATGGTGATGATGACATTAAAGAATTTTGAATTGTCCTTGTTTGATTGGCTATATTTTTCATCCTTGATGCTTTGGATAAAGGCTTAGACTCCCTACTATAATTCCATGTCCTGCATTAGGCCAGTGGTAGTAGGCTGAGAAGGGGTCACCAACAAGGTTCTTAACAACTTCTCAATTCTATTCACCAAGTCCTTATCTTCTATTATGAAGTCCTTGGCCTTGTACCATAAACTTTATTCTTGTATTTAATCCACTAGGATCCATTGTATGGAATTTAATTACCTTTATTTAATAATTATAAATTCCAAAGGTTGTTTAGTGATGTGTACTTCGATCAACTCTGTCACCTAGTGTTTGGTTTCTTACCATTGTTGTATCAATGTTTATGCCTTCTTGGCTTAAAGTTTCAAGGTATTAAGCCTGAGTTTAATGGATCTTAATAATTCAAAATAATTTAGGATGTACTTATTTAAAATATTTAGTAGGTCCTTTGAAATTGATAGTGAGACTTGTGCCTCTAAGTCTTTCTTCTCTTTCTCCAAGTTTAATATTCTTTGCTTCATTCCCTGAATTCCCACCACAACCATTACTAACTGGGTTTCCACCATACTTGCAATATATTCTTGATGAATGGGGTGCCACCCTACTTTCTATCCTTGGACTAGAGTAAGACCTATAAAGGGTTCCACTCTCTGAAGAGTGAACTCTTTAGTTCTAATGGTTATGTTCTTTGTAGTGACTTTCTCCAACCTAGTAGTATTAGGGTTAAATTATACCTTAGGATTTGATTCTAAAAGCTTTGAATCTTATAGTGTTTCAAGTATATCCCCACTTCATTGCCTTGATTCTTCTATTTTCTTGTTGCTCTCCTTAGCAGCCTTAATCATTCTCCTCTCTTCTTGCTCCTTCATGAACTCTAAGATCCAGGGCTAGACTTCATCATGGACTTCAACATTGGCAATGCTAGTCAAATCCCATGAATTTTTCTAAGAGGGTATCTTTTGGAACTTCCCATAGATGAAATAATCAAGGATGATAGGTCTATGTATGATAAATTCATCACTAAATAAGTTCACCTCTCTTGTTGGTGAATCCACTTGAGTTTTTTGGAGGCTCTAGGCATTAAAGCCATATCTGTCTCCCTCTTTATTTTGGTCATAGGGACCAAATATAAGGAAAATACTTTTCCTTTATCTATCTCTTTATTTTCTTGGTGAATCTTAATTAATGCCACCTTAGCTGTGGCTCCTTTATGTTCATCTCCTTCCTTATTTGACACATATGTATCTGCTAGTTCCTTGAAGAAATCTTCCAATATTTCATAAGGTTCTAAGGAAATAATATCAAGGTATTCCATAGGGGAAGGGGGTCTATGAGGTAGAGCTAAGGTAAAGGGTCCCTTTCATAGCCTATGTTCCATATTTTTTTCACTACATACTTCAATTTTGGGTACATATTTCTAAGGTAGTTATTATTGTTGCGGTGGACCTTGAGGCACTTGTGGTGGACCCAAAGTGGAAGGTAAGAAGTGGTATTACAAGGGATTCATTTTTCCTATTTCTCTTGATGGTTTTTATTCCATCTATAATTTATATTCTAATTTGAATCCATGCCCCTTAAACCTAGTTAACACTTCCTCAAAGTTGGTTGCCTTTGTGTATAAGTGGTCATGTTGACCTAATTAATGTTCATAAGGTACCTTATGTATTTTTTTGGATTGTAAATGGGAGAGCACATTGCCCTTTGGATCCCATGTCTTGAGGTCATCTAATTAGAAGTAGAATATCTCTCTATTCTTTGATAAGATATTTAATTACTTTCATCCATTAATCACTATTTTCCAAATCAGATATGGGAATATATTTAGGATGCCTTTCTTCTTCTCTCTACATATATGGTCTATACCATGAAGGAGTTAACGAGCTATCTCCTACTCGACCAGCTTGATTGGGACATGCACTAGTAGCCTAGAGGGATAAGTCTAAAAACCTTCAATTTTGATGATATACAATCAAGATAGAGCCATATGTCATCAATGGGCTCTAAAAATTGCTTAATGAGTGGTTAAACCATGGGCATTAGACTTCTAGTAATTATCCCAAATAGAGTGAGATATATGCAATCATTTATGAATTGCATGTGGTCTCTATACTTGAATTTGTGTAATTTGGAATAATGGTGAGAAATGGTAATCTTGTTGTGAGGGGACCAATTCTTGATGGTAGGGAAGAAGGTATAATCCATGAAGGAGTCTAAAAATTATGACAACATAGTGAAGAGTTGATTGGTTTTCCTTTTAATTTCATTAAATTTCCTTCCTAGGTGGATACTTATCATTTCTCCAATAGGTGGAGTCAGGCTCTCTTCTATCATGAAATATACATAAGAGACCCACCTAGGGTCAACATAGGATGTGGTTGCTTCACTAGAATCCCTATTCAATAAACTCATGATGATTCTAATCCCTTCCCTAAATTGTAAAATTGGGACTTTACCATCATGGTTTCTAATTACATGAGTTCCTTTATTTGGTCATGGTCTTAAGACATTATTTAAGTGATTCTTATTGGTATATTCCTTGATTATAAGGAGGTATATGTGAGTCTTGGGAAGTTTATAGTAGCCTTCAAAAGCTAATGGAGCTATATAAGTAACCCTCTTTGATGTGCCTTCCTTTATTATCCAATCTCCATCTACTCTACAATCAATGAACATAGAAGCAAGGATATAAATACAATAGAGTACCTCTAGTTTGGTAGATGTGAGGTGAAGCCCAAACATCTCAATTACTACCTAATCTTCATGTCTCCTCTAAACTACAATAATTCATTGCTCATTTGGGTTTAAGGGTTGTAAGAGGTCAATTGCCAAGAAAATTTTAGACCAATTTCTCATACCATTATTCAAGGTTCCCACATCCAATTTTATATCCTTGTAACATCTCACTTTAGTATCTATAGAAAAATAAACCTCAACTTCATCTCTCCATTATTTTCTAGTAGTGGCCATGTTCCTTCAACTAGTTAATTTCCCTTAGACTGCATGATCTCACAGAGTGTTTTTAACTCCTCTCAAGGTGATTTTTATCTCTTTTGAATGTAATTATGATTCAATTGTGAAATAATTAGGGATTTATATTAGAAAACTAAGGTTTTTCATATATTTCATGGTGGAGGTGGTGAATTCATAAATTCACTCATGTTACTCCCATAAAAGTCTTTTCCAAAGCTAGTCATTAACTTTTAAACATGTCTTTCATATTTCACTATTGGATTAGATCTATGAGCAGACATAGGCCATTGATCATGATACATGAGGTATTTTATGATTGGTTTCCTTTGATTTACTTTATTTGGTTGAAAAGTCTTCAATCATTTCACACCATCAGATTAAATCTTGTGATGAAGCATAGGACATTGGATCTATGAAGATGCACATGAAATAAGTCTTCATATTTGATAAAAACTTATGTTAAAATCCATTATACAAAGTTTTCATGTTAAAATATGCAAATGGGTTTTTTTGAGGGTCAAGAGATACATCCCTTCACTAGGTTTGAAAGTTTAGACTATGTTAAATTTGATGACCTTGTGAATGTCAAAGATGTTCTCATGGATGTTGAATGATGGGCATGAGGATATCAAATTTAATCTCATATAGTGTTATTAGAGGGCTTAATCCTAAGCATTGTGGTCATGTTGTATTGAAAAACACATTGTTTTTGAAACCAAAATATGTTCTTTGGGCCATGTGACCAAGTCTTTAGGTTCTGAGATCATTTAAGTCCTTTTTGATTGGCTACTTAAAATTGTATTAGGTTGAAAGCCTTTGGCTAGTTTGCACCTTTGGATCCAATCTTACGATGAAGCATGGACTATCAGATTTGTGAAGATGCACATGACTTAATGAGCTCTAAGCGTTAATATGACTTAGGTTAAAAATATTTTACTAAGTTTTCATATTTAAAAAATAAATGGGCCTTTTAAAGGGTTGAGAAATACATCCCTTTATTAGGATAAACTTTTAGAATATCTTAAATTTGACGTCCTCATGAATTTAATAAATGTTCTCATGAACATCGAATGATAGGTGTGAGGCTATCAAATTTAAGCTCATCTAATGTACTACATTGAAAAGTCTTCAATAATTTCACACTATCAAATTGGATCTATGAACAAGCATGGGACAGGGATCAATGATTAATCCCTACAAAGAGAAAATATTAGGGTTAGGCATAATAAATGAACCTAGAAAGATTTCATATAGTTGCCCTTAAACATTTTTCAAAGGGTCACTTTCTTGGTAAAGTTTCTTAACAAATTATTTCAAAGGGTAGGTTTCAAAAAAGTTGAATGGTTGATTTGTTTTAGACAAAATGTTTGCAAGAAATAGTGCTTGAAACAATTTTTTCGAAGGGTGCTTTCTACCAAAGTGGATCGAGACAAATTTTTTGAAGGCACACTTCAAGAAAATTTGAAGGGTCACTTAAATAAATTTCCTTAAAATCAATATTTCAAAGGGTACTTTGGTGTTTAGGTGGGCCCATTTTCTTTCATTTTATTCACACCGTCTGATTATATTTTTGAGATAGTGAGAGCCATTAGATCCAAAAAAATACATGAAGTTTAAAAAAGTAATAAGCTAAAAGGATTTATTAAGGCCAAGAATTTAGAATTAAAGAGGCAAGCAACTTATGACAAAGAACCCAAAGTAGAAAATGTTGAAAACCCAAATAAGTAATGGGTCGACCAAAGAAAACCTAACTAAGAAATAAACCATTGAAAACTTGATTAAATCTAGATACATATAAACTTTTCATAAGTCGAGTTGTTATGGAAACTCAAACAAGTCTTCCTTCTAATTTTTTAATTAAAAAGTTAGGGTTTAATTCATAAAATACCTAGCCTTCTTTATTGGACCTAAAATTCTGTCGTTAAAGATAAACCATTAGCAAAGTTAGTCCAAAACCATAGTCATTATCATTAAGCATGTATAAAGCATATCCCTTTCAAGTGGATGATCTTAAAATTTGAAAAAGGATAACCTCTTAAAACAATATTTCAAGGTTTAGATGTTTTTAAACATTCGTAAGGGTCACCCATTTGCAAAAGAAAGAAATGGTCAAGTGTTTTATTCTTAGGGTAATCACTTCTAGTTGTAACCTCTATCCCAGATGAGGAAGTGTTTTAAGTGCTAGCATGAAATGTGCTTCAACAACCTAAGTTTTATTATAACACATATGAATCTTATTTCAACCAAATCTTGATTTAAGATTATGCTTAATAATTTTCATGATAATTAACTTCTATATCATTACACACTATTGTCTTTGAGTTGCATCATGGTACTTTGTGACAACCTATGTTCATCATTGCAAGATTCATAGCCCTAATTCAAATCACTAAAATTTTAAGTAATCTCATGAAAACTTGAGAAATTACTTTCCATAGGACTTATTGGAAAAAAATGAGCACAATAAGGTAAAATCAAACAAAACACAAAGCAAACACACAATAGAAAGCACAAATAAGAAGCAAACAAATATATACAAGAAAGGAAAGTAGGAAAAGAAACTAACTAATCTACCTACTCTAATCTAACTATCTCATATTTTTCACTCCATGAAGACTCCTAGTGGAACAACAACAAAGTAATGCATGAGATACTACCCATTGGTGGGCAAGGTGAACTCTGCTCCTTGGAGGTCTTTCAACTTAAATGTGTTATTTCCTAATGTCTCTAAAATTTCATATGGCCCAATCAACAAAGGTGTGAATTCTCCATGCTTCCCTTTTAGATCTAAAAATTTTTCCCAGAGGAGGACTAAATATCCTTGGCTAAACACTTTGATTTTAGATCCTTTATCAAACCACCTTTTCACTATTGTTTGATGCCTACTAAAATTAGCAAATGCTTTATCTCTATCATCTTCCATCTAAATAATGTCTAGTAGTCTTGAGCTAATAAGGTCTTGGATTTATTCCATATACTGCTAAATGAAGGTAAATGTGGGAAAATTGAGGGTTATGGGGAAGATAGGTTCTTGGCCATACACCAATAAGAATGGTGAAGCTTTGAGAGCCTGCTTGATTATGATTTTATCTTCCCATAAATGCAAAATTGAGGATCTTATGCCACATTTTGGTTTTATTTTCTATAGACTTCTTGATATCCTTCATCAAATTCTTATTTGTAGATTCAAATACTTCATTCCCTTGGGGATAATTATTGGATGTAAACTTCAGAAGTTAAGGCAAATCCATTATCATAGACCAAAGAGACTCAGATTCCAAATATTATGCAAATGTTTTCTTCCATGAAGTTAATTACCTATTTTGTCCTACAATGTTTGGTGGAAACATATTTACTCCACCTTGTAAAATAGTTAGTATTAGTAAGGAAAAATATATGGCCTTTAGAAGAATTAGGGTTGATCACTCCTACAAAGTCCAACCCCCTTTGTGCAAAGGGTTTGTCAACTATCACAAGTTGTAAAGGCATGGCTGCCTTTGGCTCTTTTATGTTGAATATATGGCATGCATGGAACTCCGTCACATGCTTATGAGCATATTTGAAGAGGGTAGGCCAATAATACCCATCTATAAGGATCTTGTGAGCTATGTTTCTTCCTGAAGGGTGTACACTTCTTAGCTTCTCATGGAAGGTAGTCATGATCTGAGCTTCTTCTTCTTTGGATACACATCTTAAATAAATTCCCTCAAAGTTCCTTCTATACAAGACTCCATTCTTGATGAGGTAATGAGATGATTTGAGCCTCAAGTCTCTCCTTTGATCTCTTGTAAGTCCTAGGGGACAAACATCATTGATAAGTAAGTGGATGCTAGATTCATACCACTCATTAGGCTGGAAGTTTTCATTTTCAACTTGCATGACATGGAGCTTGGGGTTTACATTGGAGATAATTTGAAGTAATCCTTGGCACCTTACCAACTTAGAAATATTCATTTTGATTTCATACTCTTGTAGAACTAATATCCATTTTCCTCTCTTTTCTCCAAGCTCATTTTGACTCATCATGAGTTTTTTAGCTGGGTCTAGCAAGATAGCATGTACCTTATTCCTAAGGATATAATGCCTAAATTTATTAACTTATTTTACGAATGCATAAGCTTGTTTGTCAATCATAGAATAGTTCACTTCAGTATTCTTGAAATTAGTGCTCATGAAATCTATGGGATGATCATTTCCATCAACTTTTTAAGTTAGTATTACACCCATAGTATGATCAAAAGTACATTAATATAGATAGAAATACTTTGAGAAGTTATGAATTATAAGGAGTGGGGATTCAATTATTTCCCTTTTAATGTCAGCAAAGGCTTTTCTAGATTCATCATTCCAAAAGATATTAGCATCATTCTTCAACATGTCATTCAAAGGCTTAAATTTTTTAGCAAAGCCTGAGATGAACTTTCTTACAAAGTTAATTCTCCCAAAGAATGACTTAAGATATTTTTTGCTATTAAGCAACTCAATTTTAGAGATGGAATCCTCTCTGTCAAGATATATAGAGATCCCTTGCTTGGTGATAATATGGCCAAGTAGTTTCCCCTCTATGACACAAAATATACTCTTCTTTGGGTTGAGGAAAATGCCATATCTTCTACACCTTTCAAACACTTGTTGTAAGTGCATTAAGTGATACTCTCTATTCTTGGAGAAAACTATCAAATCATCCATATAGATGATGATACATTTGCCTACCAGACCTTAGAAAGCATGGTCTATGGCCATTTGAAATTTTGTTCCTACATTGATAAGCCCAAAGGGCATCCTATTGTAGGCAGAGGTTCCCCACTTGGTTATGGAATCTATCTTCATCCTATCCTCTTTGTCAACTAGAACTTGGTTATACCTTAAGAATTCATCCAAGAAGGACATCATATCTGACCCTAAAATAACTTGTATGACTTAGTTTAAAGAAGGTAGAGGATGGTTATCCTTTTCAAAAGCTTTGTTCAAGTTATTAAAGTCAATGCATAATATAATATCCCAATTCTTCTTTATTATTGGGACTAAGTTTGCAACCCAAGTAGAGTGTCTGATAGGAAAGAGAATCCTTGCATCCAATAGTTTCTTGACCTCTTTATAGATCATATGCTCTAAGGTAGGATTGACTGGCCTTTTCTTTTGCCTAAAAGTCTTAAATTTTTTTTGAGAGGTATTATATGAATTATGACCCTTGGATCAAATATCTTCAGGTCTTCATAGGACCAATTAGTGACATCTTTGTACTTTGTGAGCAATTATCTTGCTTTCTTATTTTCCTTTTTAGTGCATGCTATCCCTATATTGATGGGTTGAGGTTAGTCTTATGAACCAGGATAAATTGGTTGGTAATATTTTCCACTAATTTTAGGTACCTTAGGTGATTCCTTAGGCTTATGATGATAAATAGTCTCTCTAGAGAGATAATCCCTTTAGGTATCTTGTTATCACTAAGCTAGATGATTTTACCATTAGGATCCTTTTCAGGAGAGCTTTCATCAACTTTATCAATGATATGGGCTTCAAAGGTCCCATAGTTGGTTAATAAATCAATGATCTACTGATCATCATTGAAAACTTGGAAGTGATTGATGTTATCAAGGACTAATGGGTAAGGTACCAACTCAATTCTAAAGTTAGGGGAATCTCAATTCGGCATGAGATTGGCTGCAGCACAAAAAATCTCATTAGTATCCTTGTTTTCTTCCCTTGGAAAAACTAATATGTTGAAGGAATCAAAATATTTAATAAATTCCCATACCTTGAACTTATATCTCTTCAAGTAATACAACTTGCACTAGTATTTACTCCTCACTTGGTTGACCACAAGTTCAGAGTCTCCATAAACTAAAAGCTCTGTGACTTTATGCTTGATGGCAATTTATAGTCCAAGAATAAGATCTTTGTACTCAGCTAAGTTATTAGTGCAAGTAAATTAAAACCTATAATATGTATGGTAGTGTTTGTTTGTAGGGTCTATTAACATAATGCCAACTCCTGATCTTGATTTGCATCTTGATCCATCAGCATGTAGCTTCCATAGTCCAAGCATTGGAGGAGATACTTTAGAATATATATTTTGTGAAATTTATATGGTGAAGATTCCAAGATTAGAATTAAAGAAGATTACCCTTTCATTAACTTCATTATACTCACTTATCATATGCTTCATCCTTGGCTCTCTCTCAACCCTTATATGATTAGGAACACTCTTCTATGGAAACTAAAAATGCTTAAAGTTAGTGGAAATGTACCCATTCAAAGATTTGGTCCATTCCCTACTTATAAGTAACCCATAAGCACTAGGGATGTCTAATAATTGAATGTTAATAAACTATTAAACTCTAGGTTCACTTGCCAATTGAATATGCACATTAAACATCTCTCTAATGACTTTGACTTTTAATTTATCTAATTATGTGACTAATCTATCCAACTTGATTGGGTCCAATCCTAGATGTTCAAAAATTTCATCTAGCATAATATTAGTTGAATATCCTAAATCTAGTAGATAATTATGGGCATTCTTACCAAACACTCTGACTGTGAGCAGAAAGGGTGGAGACTCTACTTTTGCCACTTTCATAGTTACATTAGCAGTATCATTTTTGGGTGGATTTCCAGGCTTATTTGACAAGGATTCTAAGAGAAGGTCTCTTTTCTTAGTTATTTATGTCATTTCATGTAGAGTGATATTTTCCTTGATTTTTTTCATGTCTTCCACTATGTTATATCTAGTCTTAATCAAAGGTTCAACCAAAGGCTTAGAAGAACTACCTCTGGGTGGCTCAGGATCATTCCTCAAAGATGTTCTTAGAAGAGTCCCACAGTTATTGGGAGGAGTATAAGTAATAAAGGGATATATTTTATCCCTATTATTTATAGGGTAAGTATTTAGGAACTGTTAAAATGCTTGGACTTCTTCAAGAATATTATTAGGCTCATTATCTTATTAGAAAGGAAATTGGAAGGTCTCCACCATGTGTACTTGATCTTGTGCTTTAGATTTGGAAGTAATAGAG
Source organism: Torreya grandis (assembly GCA_037957365.1). Taxonomy (NCBI): domain Eukaryota; kingdom Viridiplantae; phylum Streptophyta; class Pinopsida; order Cupressales; family Taxaceae; genus Torreya; species Torreya grandis. Next base: position 92,036 of record JARHVA010009240.1, on the reverse strand, counting down.
GTATTTTCATAATCTAAGATATCCTAAAAGGTGTCAATTTCTTCTTGAAAATCTTGAAAATATTTATAGAATTCAATACAATCTATCTCACTGTGCTTAGAACTGGTATGCACTCTATAATAATTAGGTAGGGCAATATCTATGAAATTGATGTCCATAGTATTCTTGCCAGACAAAGAAGGCTTATTGGCTTTGTTTCTATTAAAGAAGTTGTTATTCTAGAATTGATTTCTAGGTCTATTAAACTTTTGGAAGCTAAAGTTCCTTCCAGAGCTATCGTTAACATTACCAACTTATTTTTGCAATTTTAAGAAGTCTGTACCTAGCTTTTGGACCATCTTGAGTATGGACTCAATTTCATTCTTTAGAGCTTAAAAATATTGATCTTGACTATTATTAGTAGTTTTAACTAGTATTGGATCCTTTTAACCACTTTTTTGAGATCTATTAGTATTTTTCTGACCTAGAAAATCTAAGTTCTGATTAAGAGTAGCATGACTAGTAGGTAAGACAATTAGAGCTAGTATTTGATTTAGAGCTAGAGCATTTTGGTTATTAGCTAGGAAAAGGTTCAAGGCTAGCATCTATGGGTTGATATTTGGAATAGTGTAAGCCATTTACCCTTGAGGATGCATTTGGTCACTAATTACCACTACTTTTGAATAAGCTTGAGCTAATGTGGTAATAGCTGAAAGGGTTATCTTTAGAAACATAGAAGTCATCAGATCCATATCATCTTTGTATATTTTGAAGGGCAAAGGTTCATTAGGCTTGTAAGGATCTATGGTTCTACTAAAAATGTTTTGAAATATAGCATTAAAACACCTAATAAGCTCACTTGCATCTCTCTTGATGGTAGTAAACTAATGATATATGACATAGGGGCTAATGATCTTCCCAAATTGATCAATAAAGATGGTGTCAAATTTATTCCAAGAAGTGATGTAATCATCAGGAAGGTTTAAGAACCACTCATAGGTAGTATTTTTTAAGGTAAAAGGGAATAACCTACAAGTTACATCCTCATGAATGACATTTAAGAACTTTAAAGTAGCCTTAAAGGACTTGACATGATCCTTGATAGTGACCATACCAGTTGAACTAAAGATAGGCAATTATTTCTTAGGATTTCATGGGAAATCATGTACTATACTTGGAACATTAATAGGAGAACTCCCAAGCCAAGCCATATCTGGTTAAAAATTGAATGTAGAAATTCATTGAAGGGGTGAGGAGGGTAAAGATTTTGAATGTTTACACCTTCCTTTATCCTCTCTAGCCCATCGGTGTGTCTTGAGTTCAAGTAAAGGTTACCTAGTTTCCAAATGAGATCTAGTCCTGATTCTAGGTAATTCTAGCTTGAGAACTAAGAATCCTGCTTTAAAGTATGGTGTAAACATTAATTTCTAAAAAATGACAAATAAAGTGTACACTAAGATTAATTTGGAAAGATTTACATATGAAAATGTAAAAGACACTAATCTTTAACTGAATTAGCTCAAATATTTGTTGAATCATGCAAATATGACCATCCTTTGCATCCTTATAAAGAATTAAACTCAAATTTCACAAGATAATGTCAATATTTAATCAAAATAAAGCCATTCTAACCTCAAATGTCAATAATTTTATGACTTAAAGCCATACTTACCAGAGTTTGAATTAAAATTTACAGATAATAATGATCTTTTCCTTACTAAGCACAAATATGAGCAATAAAACACTCATAGAGGAAAGATGTTTACAAAGGACGTAAATATCCTCTAAGCTTAACTAAGAAAACAACAATACTTGTAAAGAAGGCCCTCTTTCTAGAACTAGTGGGAATTACCTCTTTTTGATTCTTCCAATTGTTCCATAGAGTGTTCCTTAGTTTTAATAAACACTTCTCATTTTAGGATTACAAGAATGCAAAGCATGAGTTACAGTTTATGACAAGTAGTGTGTCTATGGTGGAATAGTCGACAAGGTATGAGAACTGCCCACAAAATTTGTTTGATGTGGTGGTTGGGAGCCACTAGGCTCTAAGTCTTTACAGTCTTCTTGGTCAATATTTCTAACTTTAAGCTAATCTAAGTGGATATTTACAATGATCATAAACTAAAGTGAGCAATGATAAAAAAAGAAGCAAAACATAGGGAAACACAAAGAACAAATATGATTTCAAGCAGTAGTATAAAACATAATGACAAAGTTCTATTCAATTTTTTCATACATTTAACCAATCAATGATGAAACGTAGTATAAGCCTAAGATTCACCAAAAATTAGGCAATATTCAAAGGAAAACATAATGGTCATGAGTAAAATTCAAGATTACTTAAAGATTTTGCTATGTTAATATGAATTTCATAAGAACATTCAAATATAAAGCAAATAAAATGAAGTAAACTTAGAATCCTTCAACTAGTCTAGCACATCATAAACTAAAATCCTCATGAACATGAAATATAGCTCATCTATCTAATAACCATTCAAATCTAATATAGCCACCTATAATTCAGAGAAATCAAAAACAATATAACACAACACCAGATAATCTTTCTAGAATTATAATTCTATTAATTACTCTAGTATAAAATCTCTCAAAATCCCTCTCTTTATAAATGGTAATACTTATCTATTTATAGAAGACATAGGTAGTGTACCAATCATCTTTCTATCAAAATTTTACAAGAGGTAAGGATAACTATCCTTTTCTAAAGAACTCTATAGTACATATGGCCATTAGGTGCCTATTAGATCAAAAGATTAATATATGCTAACAAACTAGCATATATAGTTTTGTAAAAGAATAATCTTGACTTTGCTCTTGGGTTGGTGGGCCCCCTTGATCACTTACGCTGAAGGAAGTCTTTCAACCTAGTGTATTATTTTTTTATTAACTCAAAATCCACCATGGGATTCATTAGATTCTCTTCTTATTCAACCAATGTATCATATTCTTTGTCACTTCTGATGGTGACCTCTTGTATACACCTTGCCTCTACAATCTGCTCCCTTGTGGTGATGATGACATTAGGGACTTTTGAATTTTCTTTATTTGATTGGCTCTATTTTTCATCCTTGATGATTTAGATGAAGGCTTGGACTCCTTGTTGGAATTCCATGTCATGCATTAGGCTGGTGGTAGTAGGGTGAGAAGTGGTCTCCAACATGGTTCTTAACAACTTCTCAATTTTGTTCACTAAGTCCTTATCTTCCTCTATGAAGTCATTGGCCTTTTGTACCATGAACTTAATTCCTATATTTGATCCACCAAGATACCTTGGATGGAGCTTAATTGCATTTATTTAATAATCTTGAAGTCTAATGGTTATTTCATGATGTGTACTTTGATCAAGTCTGTCACTTGGTCTTTGGTTTCTTGTCATTGTTATATCAACGTTTGTGTGCTCTTGGCTTGAATTTCATAGGTATTAAACATGAGTTTGATGGATTTTAATCATTAAAAGGAATATATGTGGTACATATTTAACATCTTCAATAGGTCCTTTGGAATTTATAGTGAGACTTGTGCCTTCAAGTCTTTCTTCTCTTTCTCCAAGTTCAAGATTCTTTGCTTCATTCCCTGAATTCCCACCATAGCCATTACTTACTAGGTTTCCACTAGACTTGAAATATATTTTTAATGAATGGGGTTATCCACTACTTCTTATCCTTAGACTAGAGTAAGACCTATAAATGGTTCCACTCTTTGAAGAGTGAACTCTCTAGGTCTAATGGTTGCCTTCTTTGTAGTGACTTTTTCCAACCTAGTAGTATCAGGGTTAAATTATACCTTGGGATCTGCTTATGAAAGCTTTAAAGATTTTGGTGTTTCGAGACCAGCCCCATTTGATTGCCTTAATTATTTTCTTTTCTTTTTGATCTCTTTAGTAGCCTCAATAATTCTCCTCTCTTCTTTATCCTTCATGAGCTCTAAGATCTAGAGCTAGACTTCATCATTGACTTCAACATTGACAGTGCTAGTCAAATCCCATGAATGCATCTGAAAGGGTATATTTTAGGATTTCCTATAGATGAACCAGTTAAGGATGAAAGGTCCATGTATGGGAAATTCATCAATAAACAAGTTCACCTCACTTTTTGGGTGAATCCACTTGAATTTCTTGGAGGCTCTAGGCACCAAAGCCATATCTATCTCCTTTATTTTGGTCATAGGGCCCATATCTAAGGAAACTTCTTTGCCTTTGTCTATCTATGAAACTAATTAGGGACTCTCAATTAATACCACCTTATCTATTTCTCCTTCATGTTTATCTCCTTCCTTATCCAACCCATATGTATCTGCTAGTTCCTTGAAAAACTCTTCCACTATTTCATAAGGTTCCAAGGAAACCATATCATGGTATCCCATAGGGGAAGGGGGTCTTTGAGGTAGAGATAAGGTATAGTGTCCCTCTCCTAGCCTATATTCCATGTTTTATTCACTAGGTCCTTCAATTTTGGGCACTTGCTACTGAGGTAGTTTTTATTGATAAGGTGGACCTTGAGTCACTTGTGGTAGACCTGAAGTGAAAGGTAAGAAGTGGTATTGCAAGGGATTCATTTGCCATCTTTCTCCTGATGGTTTTTCTTCCATCTACAATATATGTTCTAATTTTAATTTATGCCCCTTAAACCTATCCAACACTTCCTCAAATTTGGTTCCCTTTGTGTATAAGTGGTCATATGGACCTAATTGATGTTCATAATATACCTTATACAGTTTTTTGGATTGTTAATGGGAGATAAGATTGCCCTTTGGATCCCATGTCTTGAGGTTATCTAATTGGAAGTAGAATGTCTCTCTATTACTTTCTAAGATCTCTAATTGCTTCTATCCATTAATCATTATTTTCCTAATTATATATAGATTAGATGTAGGATGCCTTTCTTCTTCTCTTTGCATACATGGTCTATACCATGAAGGAGTTGAGCTATCTTCTGCTCGACTAGCTTGATTGGGACATATATCGGTAGCCTATAGAGATAAGTATGATAACCTTCAATTTTAATGCCTATATAATTAGGATAGAGCCATATGTCACCAATGGGATCTATAAATTATCTAATGAGGGGGTGAACCCTAGGCATTGGACTTATAGTAATTATCCCAACTAGAGTGGGATATATGCAATCACAAATGAATTACATGTGGTCTCTATACTTTAATATGTGAAATTTAGAGTAATGGTGAGAAATGGTAATCTTACTATGAGGGAACCCATTTCTAATGGTAGGGAAGAAGGTGGAAGCCATGAAGGAGTCTAGCAAGTAAGACATATTAGTTAAGGTTCGACTAGTTTTCATTTTATTTCCTTTAAACTACCTTCCCAGGTGGATACTTAACATTCCTCTAATAGGTGGAGTTAGCTTCTCTTCTATAATGAAATATACATAGGATACCCACCTGGTGTCAACATAGGATGTGATTTGTACTCTAAAATACCTATTTAATAAAGTCATGATGATTCTAATTCCTTCTTTGAATTATACAATTAAGATTTTACCATCATGGTTTGCCATTACATGAGTTCCTCCATCTAGCCATGGTTTTAAGATATTATCTAGGTCATTCTTAGTGGTCCATTCCATGATTTTAGGGAGGTCTATGTGAGTCCTGAGAATCTTATAGTATTCTTCAAAGCTATTAGAGCTATATAAGAAACCATCTTTTTTGTAGCTTCTTTTATTATCCAATCTCCATCTACTCTACAATCAATGAACATAGGATTAAGGATATCGATACAATGGAGTACCTATAGTTTGGTAGCTACAAGGTAAAGCCCAGACATCTAAATTTCTACCAAATCTTCATGTCTCCTCTAAACTATAATAATTCATTGCTCGTTTGGGGCTAAGGGTTATAAGAGGTCGATTGCAAAGAATATTTTAGACCAATTTTTCATTCCATTATTCAAGGATCCCACATCCAATTTTGTATCCTTATAATGTCTCCCTTTAGTATCTATAGACAAATAAACCTTTACTTCACCTCTTTGTTATTGTCTAGCAGTGGTTATATTCCTTCAACTGGTTAATCTCCCTTAGACTTCAACTTTTGGTTTTTATTTCTTTGAATCTTTAATTTATTCAAAGCATTGATAAGTTATGCCTTAATATCAAACTTGGATTCTTATTCATACACTTTTTCATAATCCATGAAGACTTGTTCTTTTGAACTAGTCCCTTCTTCAACTTTAATGGACATGAATAAAGCTTCATCAATTTTATGTTATGAACTACAATTATCACTATCTGAGATATCTTTATCACTAAATTCAGAAGAGTTGTCTTCTTTAGAATATAGACTCTTTTTTATTGAATAACTTTTTCTTATAGTCAACTTTCTTGAAATTTATCTTTCTCTTGTCATACTTGTCAGACTTCTTATTCTATTCACCATGTTCTTCATCATGATCATGTTTTTCCTTTTGAGGACACTTAGTAGAAAAATGACCAATCCTACCACAATTGAAGAATTTGAATGGTATCTTGCCTTTGTAACTAATTTAAACTTTTATTATTTTCCTCACAAATAAGGCTTCAAATTTGTCTTCATCAATATCAATGTCACTATCAATTTTAACCTTTTTTATTTATGTTTTCTTTGTAACTTTGAATGTTGCTTCCCTTTTGGAATATCTTCCATCATCAATCCTTATCTCATAGGCCTAAATTTTTCCATGAAGTTCATCCTTTTGTAATTTGTCTAAATCTTTTACTTCTTCTACTACTAACGCCTTTGAGTCAAATATTGGGGTCAAGGATATTATAAATTTTTGAATAATAGTTGACTCATTAACCTTTTCTCTAAGACCTCTGATTATGTTGACTAATTCATCAACTCTAATAAGATATGATACAATATTCTCTTCATTCTTCATATTTAGACATTTAAAATGTCTTTTATAGGTTTGAAGCTTTGCCAATTTTAATTTGGTGTCACCTTTATAGACATGCTATAATTTATCCTAAATTACCTTAGGTAAATCACATCACATCACCTTAACAAACTCAGATTCTATGAATCCACACAATATAGAATTCATAGCCTTTGAATTATTCTCACTTGATTTATTTCTTAAAACATCAATTGGAGGAGTTTGAGGGATGGTATCCACATCAACAATTGACTACCAAATGTCAAACCTAAGATCCATCAAATAGGTCTTCATCCTAATGCTCCAAAAGACATAATTGGTCCCAATAAATAAAGGGGTATTTTTTGTTGAAAACCCTTCTTGTACTTGATGACTAAACATTATGCTTCTTAGGATCTACTTTCCAACTATTAATCCTAACCTTGAATAACTTTCTCTAATACTAATTTTTAAAAGCATATCAATTAAGAGGGGGGTGTGAATTAGTGAGATCTTAAAACTTTATCTTAATTATTTAGTTAATTAGTCAAGCATAAATATAGAATCCATAGAGAAATAAAACCACAACAAAGAACATAAAGACATAACACATGATATAGGTGGAAAACCCTTAAAGGGAAAAAAACTAATAGTGATCATGCATAGACTACTTGTCCTAAATAAAATATGAAATGAGTCAACTAGATTTTTGAGCACCCACTCAACTTGAGGCACTAACCCCAAATAGTCAAGCACCAACTTGACAAAAATATTTATCAATTACCCACTTGTTAAGAATCACTAACTCCCTAATTTGTATATACCAATCTACAAGAGGATTTAGCCCCCTTTGATGAGCACCAACTCAGCTACTTCAAATCATCCACATTTCTTAGTTGCTTATATCAATAAATGATGGTATACTTCTACTCACTCTTTGCTTATCAATAAAATAGACATATTAGGATCTCTTTCCTCTCCATCATTTATTTTCTAAAGACTTTATCCTCTCTTCTTTCTCTTCTCATCTCTCTTAGTAGATTCTATATGAATCATTTGATGATTTCATACTCATGCCTCTCTATCTATCCTTTCCTCTAGACCTCTACTCCACTCCTTAACAAATAATATTTTTTTTATTTTTCAATCTAAAAAAAGGATAATTTGATCTTTCCTATATACAAGCTAGTACTCAAAAATATATTGAAGGTATGACAAATAAAACTCTATAGTTGGCTACATAAATATTTATTATCTTTTTCAAACATAAATACCATTAGATTATCTAAAATCTTACTCACATAGGTCAACCTAAGTAAAACAAATCTAGGATAAACCTAGCAATCATTAGAATACACTTAGTGTTGGCTTGATAAAGTCTGTAGTAGTCTTAATGCAATTTTTAGTAGTTATAATGTTGTTTGTAGCACACCTGATGTAGTCCATACCAAGCCTAATTAATCTATAACAAGCCTAATATAATCCACAGCAATATTGATGTAGTTTGTTTCTTGCCTAATGTAATTTGTAACAATCTTGATGTAGTTTATATCAGCCTTGATGTAATCCATAACAAACTTAATGTAATCCATAGCATGCCTAATGTACTCTATAACATGCCTGATGCAATCCATATCTTCTCATGAAAATTCTTTGACATTAATGACCATATTATTTATTGAATAGCAAACCCTTTGGCATCAATGATAATATCTCAATAAATAAAAGAACAAAATTTCCATGGATAGGTAATATAGGAAACCAAACATACATAAGTTCATTTTAATTTTCCCTATACCACACATGATCTCTTTTGAAAAATAACGAGTATAAATAAAATTTAATCCAAAATAAAAAATTATGCCATACTTCCAAGGTTGTGACATAGACATAATGAGTTCAAAGGAGTAAAGAATTTTAATGTAATAATGCCCTAGGTTGTGGATTAATATCTTATGGGTATGTCATAACAGACCCAAGAGTTCATAGATCCAGTCATATTACTATAATCCTATCCATTCACCTAAAGGGAATTGAATTTTTTGATGACTCTAAGTCTTTTGAGGATTCTATGGGGGAGGGAGAAGATGAAACACCTACTGAATATGTTCATGAGGAGGAAAGATCAATGCATTTTACTAAATTAAATAAATATATCTTGGAGGAGATATAAGAGGTTGATGTTGAACCCTATGGAAAGAAGAATAAAGGAAACTACTCATTGTGTGTTAAGAATACTAATGAAATTATGGAGTTCAAAGATAAAATAGGTAAGATATAGAAAAAATGGTGGGCGATGGTAGAATTTGCTACCAAGATTCTTCATCACATGTCTTTAGTGTTTGTTGATGTTAAAAACTTTGATGATAAGGTCAGGGATGTGTGGGTGGAAAGCCTCGATGATTACAAGGATATGGCCAATTTTTTGGCCAATTATGGGTCTGTTGATAGTCCTTAATGGTTTTATTATCTTTATTTAGTGTTTCATTTTTTTCTGATATTCATGTGTTGGTAATGTAATGTTTGTGGCTCATTTGAGGCCTTTTTTCCTTGGGGGCTATTTTTTATAGGGTCCCTTTTTTCCTATAAAACTTATCAAAAACATACCCATATGGGCTTATAAATAAGCTAAGATTACTATTAAACATTTAATATTAATTATCATATTTAAACATATAATATCAACCAAAAGAGAAACAACATGCCTATACTATGAAACTTGCTTGTGCTTTTCTTTCTTCCTCCTGGTATCTTATTCTACCAATACATTATGTCCTATTCTTGATTATTTTTCATAATTTATATTACTAAAAAACTAATCCCAAAGTTCAAAAGATATTAAAAAATAATTTTGAGCTCAAAAAACATGGATACAATAATGATAAGGTCCCTAAGGCTGTAGATGATGTGTCCCCATCATGGTCAACAAAGAGGAATCCAATAATATCCAAAAAAAAAAAATCTTATCAAAACCCTAAAATAAAAATAGTGCACCATAATACAAAGGTCTAAGCTATAATTAATTGATCCATGGGTCAAATAATTTTGTCATTAATAAGGATTCAAATGAAATCTCATAATGATAACATACATAAGGGTACCCTCAACAAACATAATAATTTCAACCAAGTGAATAATCATAATAAGATCCAATATAATTTTAGGTATATCCAAGGTCCTAGGAAAATTTAATATTATTATTTCCAAAGATCATAATATCAACATTGAAAAAAGAAATGAAAATGATGAAGGGAACACTGTTACCTTCAAAAGTGAGTAAACCACAAAATGAGAGACAAGAGATTTTACAAGTGGGAAACTGTCAAATAGAGACAAAACCCATAATATTATTATAAGCATTTCAATAATTAATCTCCATGTACATATAAAGTATAATCTATGAGATAAGGAAAAAAATGCCCTTAAACCAAGACAACATCACAAGAATGCAAGAACAAGTCAAGAAGAGACTAGATTGTGTTGTGTTAAGAATATTGGGAGAAGAGAGATCTTTAAATAGAGAAATAAGGAAGAAATGATTTATCAAGTGTTGTAATCCTATTAAAGCTAAGGAGGATGTGTGTGATATGTGTGAGGAGGATTTTCTTGTGCAATTAATTCTCAATCCAACAACTGGACAAGAGAGGTGAGTGACACCTCATAAAACTAGGATAAAGTGTATTTAAAAATATAATAAATGCACATATAAATAAGACTTGGGATAAAATTAAAATGATCTAAATAAGGACCCAAATAATATTAATTATCCAACATTATTAGTAAATCAATTACTTAAAATTATACCAAAGCAATGCATGTGAAGAAGACATAATTGACATCCAGTCAATAATGACATAAAAAATGAGTCATCTACTCAAGAAAATCTTGAGATGAAATCTCAATAGGGTGTCTTGACATCACCTAATAAATTTTAATTTCCAAAATTATAGTATCTAGGATGGGGGTATTACATTATTCCCCCTTATAAAATCATCATCCTTAATTCACCAACCAACACAATAAGTTAAAAAACCAAACACTCTTAAAATACACATCAAGATATAAATAATACAAATCAAGATGACAAATGCATCTTTAATGATCAATTTTTTAATGGTGATTAGTAGATATTATTTTTGTTTAGGTAGTCCCCATAGTGTCATTTTTTCATACTATCATCTAAATATATCATAAAATGAATGCAAACCAAATTATCTATATTGTCATATAGTTAGGATAAGTAGTGTGTGAAATATTAATAAAGTTATTTTCTAATATCGTACTAAATTTTTGAGTGACATCACATGGAGAGAATGTACTTTTCAAGATAATGTATCATCTGAATAGAGAAATATCAATGCTTAAATACAAGTGTAATCCTCTTAATTTGCATATAATCTCCTTATACCTCCCAATAAAATCCTTTTTAGACCTCCCATCCTCCTTATGCCTTTGAAAAGTATCATGTATAAGACCACCATGTCTAGTGGGTGGGAATGATGGTATCATGAATCTACCAATATAAGTTCCCTTCTTGACCCAATAGATATATTTCAAGCTACATCTTATCCCTCATACTTACACTAGGTGTTAGTTATGTATATCATAAACATATGTGAAACTAATATTTGATCAAAGAAGTAAAAGCTTCACTAAAAATAAATTAAAAATTTAATTAAATCAAAATATAAGTGTGCATTAGGAAATAGTTCAAACACAAGAGTAATATTAAAATATCAAAGGAAGACATCATAATAATGTAATAAATAAAAATTAAAGTGTCCACATTATATAAACTTAATTCCAACCAAGATAACTGAAAAAATGAAATAAATTTGTAAAGATAATTTAGATTCAATAAAGAAAAAACATTGGTTTGAAAAACACTATAGATTTCCAATTGAATAATTTGTAACATAATAATATCTACAATGGATCACATCAAAAGCACTATTTGTCTTAGTAATGCACCCAAGGGATAAGGAAATAAACCCAGATTAAATCCCATAGGTAAGTGAAAACAACTCGATTACCTCCTAGAGGTAAGAGAAACAACTTAATTACCTCCCTAAGGTAAGTGAAACAAGTTGACCACCTTCTAAAGATAGGGTAAATACATTTATAACATCATCCTCCATATTCCTCCCAATATCTATCACTATTGTATTTGAAATAAAGAGGGACAAATGAAAACCATTGTACATAGCATCCTAGTGCCTCAAAATTATCCCATGAAAATATTTAATGTCCCTAAAGTTTAACCAATTTTGAATCAAAATATTCTAAACTAACATCACATACTGAGAACACCACTACCACTACATAGATATCGTTAGTTGTACTTTCAACATGTGGTCTACTAGAACATCCCTTTATTTAACCATAAAGTGCCTAACAAATCATGAGGCATAAAAAATAGGTTGTAAGTTATTATTTTCTCAAAATTCATGTTTTCATAAAAAATAATTTTTTAGGTATCATTGCATATGTTGGTTTAAAAAACATAACATAATGATAGTAAAACATGATAAATATCTACATCCCAAAGAAATAATGAGATCATGATCTTAGTAATCTTAGGCATATGCTAGTCAGAGAAGCTCCATCTCATGAGTGGATAAAAAAAGGTGACCAAGGTTATAAATATAGGAAAATATTAATTTACAAAAGATTCAACAAGGTCACTACCCAACAATAGTTAACCATATGAACAACCATAATTATTAATACTATAAGGATAATCATACATGAGAAGAAACCCATACACTTCAAACTTAAAAAAAGTGGTCCAAGGTTTAATTGATAAAGCACATGCTTCAGGAACACCTAAAATTAATCATTAATACCATTGTAAAGAAGAATCTATGGGTTTGTGTTATGTTTACTTAAAATGTCATAGTCATGACAACTTCCTCAACATAGAATATAAAAAAACTACATAAATGTGCATATAAAAGTGTATATAGATAATTATTTAAATCCAATGTGATGAAAAACTAAATTAAAAAAAGTAAACCATAACCAAAATAAGCATTCCACACATTTTTCATATAATAGAGTACCTAATAATATAATATAAGTGGTAAAAAAATATGGGTATAATAATTAACTCACCTCAGCTCAAGGCCTTGATGTTCTAAACCTAGTTGATCTATTATTATTACCATGTTCATATTTATAATATGAGTTTGTCTCAATATACCCCATGAATTCACAATGGAGACAAAAACCATTAGTGCCCTCTATAAACAAATTTTCCTACAGTGGCTCAAAAAACCACAAAACTAGGAAATAATGGAAATACAACCTCTCATGGAATAAGATCCTAATGTTCCATTAGGTTATGTGCTTGTATCCTTAATAGGTTATAATTGTGCATTTGATTGAGATAGACCTAAAATTGTGTATTATCATAATGTTTTACACATTATAGGACAATGGAGGATTAACTTATTCAAAACATGGATGTGATCCTCGTGCACACATGCATGATGTCTAACCTAGAACTATGACCAAAAAACATCACACACCCGTTTTTGAGGTTGTCATGTTATTTATATCATGGATAATATTGATACAACATCACATACAATAGATATAATACTTGATTTAATGTTTTTAGGATTTGTGAATCAACCTCAAACCCTTATGTAGCCAGTGGTTATTTATTAAAAAAAACATTAGAATAGCCTGTGCTCTCACTATGCAAAATTATATAAGCACACAAAAGAGTGAAATATTAAATAAATTAAAATATAAACTTTAATATTTCCCAAATATTCTTGATTTTTAACATGGGATATGATACCAAAATGTCATTCCAAAAATTCCAAGACTAAAAAAAGACACAAAACCCACCCAATGTTTTTAAACTCCTTGACAATGAGGAATATTTAAAGAAAAAGATATATAATATATTACTATATGTATTTGAGTGATATTTCTAAAGATAAATATTACTTATAACAAGGAGTTATAAAACATGGAAATATAATAAACCACATAATAAACTTCAAAGGAACAAGCACAACTCAAATAACACCTCCATGGATAATAGTTGAGGATTTGAATGATATATTACAAGGAGAAATGAAGTATAACAAGATTATTAGATTTCACTCATACTCATGATGAATGTACCTCAAAAATCAATCCATATAACTCCCTCAAAAATTACACTAGGAGGATATGATGACAACTAACAAATGCTACATTTCACTAGTGAAATAGATAACTTCTCAGAGTCTTATAATACTTTAGATTAAAAATAGGATAGACTAATATCATACATTTATTTTATGATTATCTCATTACAATGAATTAATTAGAATAATTTTCAAAAAAAATTATTAAAAGATAAAATGAATATCAAAATGGTAAAATACATTATAAACTTCAATATAGTAATCAAAAGCATTCCATACACAAGGTCATGTAATCAATTCAATTGATAACATTAAGAAAGAGAAAAAGTGATTTATAACTCAACCAATGAATAAATAATGAACTCAATTAAGACCATACAAAATAAAATATAGGTCAAACATCCACTTCCAACCAACATTACATAAGTAAAATTCAATCCTTATCAAATGATAATAATATCATTAATTCTAAAATATATCATATATTAATGATAAAAACCTCACCACACCAAAATAATCAAACCTTATCATATAGTCAAATTAAAAATCCAATAGGTAAGGTAACCCAAGTAGAACATGGTCACAATATTAATTCCAAACAAGGATCCTTATCTATGGAGAATCAAGTGTATAATAAATTATATTATGTAATGTGAGAATAGAATAATTACAATATTTTAAATTATCATGCATTAAACAACCATCTCTCAAGTAATATATCAAGATCACCATTGGCATAAAACTATCCTTTAATAAACAACTCTCTTGTTTAATTGTAATAAAGAATCATTGTTGTTATAAGTAGGTATACTTGAAAATAAATTAATTGTGTAAAAAGACACTAATATTATATTAAATTATATGATTTAAACTCATTTGATAAAAATAAAATTGTGGAATAAAAATAACAAGATATTCATGGTCAACAAGGACAAAGATTGGTAAAGACTAATAACAGACAATGATAAAAATATTGAATACAATAAGTATAAGGCCATTAAAGATGAAAATTTAAAATAAAAAATATTATATATATAACCTATGAAACCACTCAAGGATAAAACTAATTCCTTTATATTCAATCATTGTTATCATTTTAATTATCTTTGTGGTTATTGTTGACAAATGTTTACACCATTGGTCAAAGTTACATATGTGTAGGTTTTAAAGAATAATAAATTCATGGATTTATGAATAAATATTTTCTCCAAAAAATCATAAAATATTTATAAATCCAAAACCATGCTTTGGAATAGCTCATCAGTCCAAATTTTGACAGAGGTTTCTTACATTCCTCTAACAAGTTACTTGTAAGGTAATGAAGTTAATTTTCAAATGTTCATTTAATGAAGAAAAGTAAGATTTGGTTATAATATAATTATGGGGATATATGGGACCCTATTAAATAAGTATTTAATGAATTTGTTTTAGGGTGTATTTGCTTAAATTTATGAATAATTGTTAAGAAGAAAAGGTGCTTTAAAACCCAATGGCTTGGTTTTAGGTAATATGATTGTATTTTTGAGTTATTTAATGAAAAAAATTGAAGTATTTAATGGGGTATAAATTAAATTCCTAATACTTCATAAATCATAAATTAAAGGCAAATAATTTATAAAGTCAAAGGTATATGGTGTAGGTTTTTAAGCAAGTAAGAGAGATAATCAAAAAAGGTATTATTTGAGTGATTTAAGAGATTGTTTGATAATAATTTTTTTTAATGATTATAGGGTTTATTATAGTTCATAATTAAAAAATAATTAGGACTTTAAGCCTCATAATACTAAATCAAATGACAAAACTTAGACCTATAAAAGAAATGAAATTGTGCAAGCTAGGAAACACCAAAAAGTACATATTTTGAATTTTATTGAATTAAATATCTTGAAATTTTAAGTTGAAGTATGTTTATATTTTATTTATGGTTTTTAAAACTTTTAATACATTTTTTATATGAGGATAGACAAAATGGAAAAACATAGGTCTATTCATGAAGGAATCATGGTTGTTTCACTATTTTACTCACAAATGGAGTTAAAGATGAGTGTTTCAGATCCTTACAATGGAAAAAAATTATTTTATAGTGTTTATAATTAATTTAAATGTATTAATACATTATAATTAAATAAAAAACAATTCAAAATAGGTTCAAATCAAATAAAAACATCTCTAGGTCACTGCTAGGTAAGCAATCAAGCACTTTTTTGTGAATTTTTATTCAAGATTTTGGTGAAGATTTTTATAGATTTTAATAATTTTATAGGTATTAATCATTAAAAAATATAAAATTAAAATATTATGATTTTCTATTGAGCCCGAGAACTCATTTTAGAATCCCAAATCTAAATCAGGATTTTTTGATGCAAGAGAGCACAAAAATGGTAGTTTTAAAAGTTATAAGTTTAATTTAGATATAAAAATTTGTTTGAATGTATGTCCCACCATGGTTATTATTTTTAAATCCTAATTAAATTCCTTATATATTAAAATAAATTCAAATTCATCAAGTTCCATGTTCTCATGGTTCATTCATGAAGCTTGTCAAAACAATAAAAGATAGAGATGTCCAAGAAGGACCAATATGGAGAGTTGTGATTGTCCATCAACAAATGAAAATTTAGTAATTATATTTAATTTATTTTTAAACAACATAAATATAAAATATATATCACTTTTATGCCCCATTATAAAAATAACACAATTTTTAGGTTAAATCAATGCATGATGCATTCAACAACCTTCCCAGTCAAACACATGCTCTTGTTATTTGGAGATCAAGAAAGGGTTAAGTGTTTTTTTTCAATATGAAATAAATTTTGGAATTAGTATCCATAAACATAAAATAATTTTATATTCTACTCTTCTCATTTTGTCTAGTTTTAGAAAAGGTTAAGAAGTCAAACATGTATTCAAGATGCAAGTCAAGAAGCTCAAGTCAAACTCCAAGTTACAAGTCAAGATAAATTAAGTAAAAATATAAGATGAAATAAATTTAATTGATGTAAAAATTTAATATGAATTAATTATAAAAAAAAATTAAGTGTAATTTCAAAATAAGTTAATTGAAGATAGTCAAATATCTCTTCAAAACTCAACTACTATCAAATGATGCAAGTTGACCTTTGACTTTTCCAAACACTTCAAACAAGATTATCTCTATAATACACCATTTTAAAAGAAATAAATTTTAAAATAATAATTCCAAATTTTAATTTTGGGAATTTTTTTGGAAGTTTTAAGGTTGAATTAGAGTTGAGTTAAAGCAGGAGTGAACTAGGAGTTAGCATGAAGACTCATCTCTAGTTTCAAGCTACTTTATCTCCTCTCTCTCTTCTTCCTTTATATATGTAATTTAATTTTTGGGATATTATTATCATATTATGATTTTGTCTTACATAATCTTGACCAAAATTTGTACTGCATCACCTTTGAAGCAATAAAGAGCTTAATTTTTCTCAATTTTTAGGTTGTTCATGAAGTGTGTGTCTCATATTCATCTATGTTACTTAGTGATTGATTATTTTTCCTATGTTTATATTTGAAATTTTCACCTTTATGCATAAAATGAGAATTATCTTAAGTCATAAAATGTGTCTAAGTCTGAATTCTACTTAATATGAAAGTGAATTCAGCCATTGTTCACTCCTTTGAAACTAGTGTGAGTGTTTGTCAAGATCTATGTATGAAATATTGATGCAAGAGTCATTGTATAAAGGAGAAGTGTATATATGTAATTTTTTTAGATTCCAAAGTGTGTCAAGTATATTAATAATTTACTTTCACATCGATGCATCACCCCAAATTTTCATTTTTTATATCCAATTTCAGCTTGTGCATTTCTCCTTTGACCCTTTTCTTAGTCAAGAAATCACTAAATTAGAGAGTTTAGAGAGAAGTGGATGAGTGTACCAAATGTAACCAGACATTAATATATAAATTATCTCCAACATAATATCATCCACACATTGGAGAGTTTCCATTATATAAACAAGAGTGAGAATAAACACATGTTCTTGCAAGGTGCACTTTTGAGTGATAATAGCTTATGGCATGCTTGGTGGGACACTAATTAAAGATGAAAAAAGACATTTATAGTATCAATAAGTATCATTTTAATACCCAAGGTCACTATAAGGTTTTAAAGTAGAGGTATACCATTTAAATTTACTAAATTATTTTATCATTATAACATAAGAAGAATGTTTTTGATAATAATTTAATATATTATAAGGCTATTTTAGTCACCAAATTAGTCTATTATGCAAACCAATTCAAGTTCAAATGCCATTATCAACAAGGATATCTCAAAGAACCAGGTACTTATTCCTTTCAATGATGGAATACCTCTCAATTTGACCCAATATGATGATATTCTAGCCCCAACCCTCAAAAGTCTATCATATTTTATAGGTGAAGATCAAAATACACCCATATAACACATTAAATATGTGTCTAACTTGTGTTTATTCCACCATGTTACCAAAGATAATGTTTTCATCCATTTACTTGTTACATCCTTTAAGGGAAATATGTTGAAATGGTATAGAAACCTTCCCTTCAATTCCATAGCTAGTTGGGATGATTTAGGTGAAATATTCTATAGACAATTTGAAGATAAATTATACCATTTATCCCTTGTTTAGTAAATCACTACCATCAAAATATCATCACATGAATTTTCTTATTGATTTTAATCTTATATTTCATAAGACATGGAACAAAATACCTCCCATTATAATACCATCTCCTGAATATAATTTCCTATACTTTTTGAGAGCCTTAAATTATGATATTTCAGTTAGGATTTAGTCCAGGGGTTGTAGGAGACTCCTAGATCCCTATGAGGTTATGATTAGAGCTTAAAATAGAATAATTAAATATGGTAAACTTGAACTTATGCCTCCAATGTTAATTTTTATATAATCACATCTTATTCTACCTCCTTAAGCACCATCAGTAGCCCTAATTCTATCCCCTTAGGATCAATTTCAAGATCCTCATATTCAATCTAGTGAGCTTGGTTAACTAAAAGGTATGTTCAAATCTATTGTTAATGTGCTAGTTTAGCCAAAGTGGCAAAAATATCAAGACAATAAGCCATATAAAACACCTAATAAACACACATATCAACCATATAGAGAGTAAAGACCTCCCTACCAAATATTTAGAGATAATAGGCCTCCACATCAAGTTCAAAGAGTCATTATAGTAGCCAAACCATATTTTTTAATTAATCATAATTCTCCTTCCTCAACCAAGGCCTTTGTTCTAGTATAAAATAATTTTATGTAAGATTCAAGTTGAAAAGATTTTAACACCAATGATGTGTAAAATCAAGCTTCAGTAGCATATAATATGTAAATTCCTCAAATGATATAAGAGGAAGCATTTATTCAAGAAGGTCAACATAAAAAAGCTATGATGCAACAAGGGGAAGTGAACTAGGGACAAGTACAACCAGATGCAATCTTGATAAATTAGAAAGTTAATGATCATGTGGTAGTAAATCAGATTGGTGATCTTATAAAATCAAATAAATTTTTATTATCCATTATATGATCCAAGATAAGGTCTATATATGAACCCTATGAGGTAATCCATGCTTTAAATGTTCTTATTATGGTTTTAAAAAGTCCCAATGATCAAATTGTTGCCCCTTTAGTTCAAAAAAATAATCATGTTAAAGAAAAAAATATTCACCAAATGCCTAAATTTCAAGATTATCCCATAATGGAATATATTAATATGCCATAAAATATAACCTCTTGCCCTCCCACAAATTCCTTTTTTGAAGGAGTACCTATTGTATGGGGGATAAAAGAATAACATGCAGGTAAAGAGGATAATTTGTCAAGAGAAGATGATCAAGAGTTTCATTGGTTAAATGATATTCAATTTTAAATACAATAAGATAATGTTGTATCCATTGAGAATAAAAATAAAATTTTAGATAAAATTAAGTGTAAAAAATTATATCATGAAGATGTTCAAGATGACATGACAACAACTAGTGAACAATTTACAATAGGGGTTTCACAAGGAAGAACCCTAAACATGAGATAAGTAAATATAAAAAACAAAATTTAATGATTATTGGTGATCCTAAATAATATAAAAGTGAGGATAATTAATTTTTTATGACTTATGGTAGAATCAATTTGATTTGATTTAAGAATTTGATAATCTTTATAGGCAGACATCTACTCATTAAGACATTGATAAACTAGTTATGAAGGTTGGAAAACATGTTCAAGAATATGTTTATCAAATCATATCTCAATAAGAAGTATATGAATATATAAATTAGTATTTATATATCCATGAAGAGCTTGAAAAACTTTAAGTAGTTGAAAATCAAGATAACATATCTAAAGATGTCATAAAAACTAAAGAACAATATTCTAGTGAGCCATTAGAAGCTAAAATTATAGTTGTTACTATAAATCAGAATGTGGTTACTTTTTAAATATTTATTAATGTGTAATATAAACACAAGTTTATAATTTAACCATAATAATAATTTTCCTATATTGGCCATATGTTTGCTTCAATTGATTCACTTGGAGACAAGCCAAAGAAGTTGACAAGAAGGAAAAGAGATGATCCAACAAGAATAAAACTTGAAAATAAGATTGTTCTTCATATTTATAAACCACATGGAGAGGATGTAATAAGTTTTTTAAATACAAGTTTATTTTATTATTTTTTATAAGTTTTGTTAGATTTCACCTTCCTCTAAGTGTTGTCTTGCACATATTTCAGTTGGTAGTTGTTCTAGTTTTCAATTCTATAAGTGTTTATGCACAAGTTTTATAGTTACTTGAGGGAATTTTTATTTTCATATTTTTTTAATATTTTCATAACTCCATATACATATGTATATATCTAATAGCATTTAGTTTTTATAAAGAAAACATCTTAGTAAAGTCACCAAAAATGTTGACAAATTTTGCCACCATTGGTCAAAGTTGATTATGTGCAAGTTTTAAATAATACTTAATTAATAGAGTGAGGAATATATAGGTTATCCAAAACATATTAAAATATATACCAATCCAAAACCATTATAAATAATATATCATAGGTCCAAATGTTGACAAAGGTTTCTTCTATTCCTCAAGCAAGTTGGTTGTAAGATAGTGAAGGTAATTTTCAAATGTTCATTTCATGAATGAGAATAAGAATTGGTTTGAATTGTATTATGGGTAGATATGTGCCCATATGAAATTAATTTTTTGTATTTTATAGGTTCTTAACTTCATGAACAATCATTAAGAATAAAAGGTGCTCTAAAACACTTCTTAAACCTTAATGGCTTAGTTTTCAGAAATATGTTTGAATTTTTGAGTTATTTTATGAAAATAATTTTTTTGGTAAGATATATGAAACATAAATATCCTTATTAAACCTTATTTAATCAAAATTTAAAGTAAAATAATGGATAAATTCAAAGGTACAGGATGCAAGGTTTTAAGCAAGCAAGAGAGACAATTATAAAAGGTATTTTTTGAGTGATTTAGGAGATTGTTTGAGTGTATAAAATGGTTGGAATGATTATAATTTTTATTAAATTTCATATTTAAAAATTATTTATGTATTTATTCCTTATAAAAATCTATAAAATGGAAAAAATTAGACCTACAGACATTCATAAATGAAATTGTGGAAGCTAAGAAACATCAAAAAGTGCATATTTTGAGCTTTATTAAATGGAATATCTTGAAATTTGACATGAAAATATATTTTGATTTAATTAAATGTTTACAAGTGATTTAATATTATTAATATACCTGAAGAGATATAAAATGGAAAAACATAGGTTTGTGCATGAAGGAAATCATGGTTTTTTCACTATTTTTGTCATAAATGGAGTTAAAAATCAGTGTTTTAGATCCTTAAAATAGAAGGAAATGAATTGAGATTTTTTATAAATAATTTATAGGTCTTAATAAATTTTAATTAAATTAAAAATAATTCAAAATAGGTTCATATCAAATAAAAACATCTCTAGGTCACCCTACAGACAATAAACATGCACTTTTTGTGAATTTTTGTTTGAGAGTTTGATGAAGAATTTTGGATATTTTAATTTTTTAAAGGTTTTAACCATTTATACCAATAAAATTATAATATTATTAGTGTATTTTGAGTCCTAAAACTCATTTTAGACCCCCAAATCCAAATTAGGGTTTCTTGATGCAAGAGAGCACAAAAATGGCACTTTTAGAAGTAGCAACTAGAATTTGAAGATGAAATTTTATATGAAGGTTTATGAAACCATGGTTATTATGTTAAAATAATATTTAAATTAATTATTTGTTAAAAAAATGTAAATAAATAAAGTTTTATGTTATCATGATGCATTCAAGAAGTTTGCCAAAATCATAGAAGATAGAGATGTCCAAGAAGGACCAATATGGAGAGTTGTGATTATCCATAAGATAATGAAATTTGATAAATGATATATCATTTATTTTTAAAAAATTAAATATAAAATATCTCCCACTTATTTACCCTTTTAGATAAATAATATAATCCACATGCTAAATTAATGCATGGTATATTAACAACCTTGCCTAGTCAAACACATGTGCTCTTAGCTATTTGGAGATAAATAAAGGGTTAAGTGTTTTTTTTTAAAATATGAAATAAATTTTGTAATTAGTATCCATAAAAATTAAATAATTTTCTCTCCTACTATCCCCATTTTGGCTAATTTTATAAAAGGTGAAGAAGTCAAACATGCATGCAAGATGTAAGTCAAGAAGATCAAGTCAAACTCTAAGTTAGAAGTCAAGATAAGTAAATTCAAACTCCAAGATGAAATAGAGGTAAATAAATTAAAAATTAAATATTAATTCAATATAAAAATGAGTTAATTTTAATTTCAAAAGGAGTTAACTCAGGATAGTCAATGATCTCTTCAAGACTTAACCATCAAAGAATGAAAGTTGACCTTTGACTTTCCTAAACACTTCAAACAAGCTTCTCTCTCTCTACTACACCATTTTAAAATAATAATGTTTAAAATACAAATTATATGTTATAATTTGGGTAAATGTTTTATAATTTTAAAGGTTGAGTTGGATTTGAGTTGAATTAGGAGTAAATTAGACGTTAGCATGAATATTCATCTCTAGTTTCAAGTTACTTTATCTCCTATCTCTCCTCTTCCTTTATATATGTCATTTAATTTTTGAGATATTAGTATCATATTATGATTTTGGGTTATATAAAATATATGAAAATGTGTACTACATCATATTTTAATCAATAAATAACTAAATTTTCCTCTATTGTTAGGTTGTTTATGAAGTGTGTGTCTCATGTTCATTGATGTTGCATAATAAATGATTATTTTTCCTATGTTTATGTATGAAATTTTCACATTTATGTAATATATAAGAATAATTTCAGGTCATATAAAGTTTCTAAGTCTGAATTCTACCTAATCTATAAGTAAATTCAACCATTTTTCATTCCTTCCAAGCTAGTGTGAGTGTTTGTGAAGACCTATGTATGAAATACTTATGAAATAGTCATTATATAAAGCTAAAATGAATTTGCATAAGTTTTTTATCCTAAAAAGTATGTAAATTATCTAAATAAATAAATATAAATGTTTTTATATCCAATTTCAACTTATGCATTGCTCCTTTTACCCATTTTTGAGGTAAGAAATCACTGAATTAGAAAGTTTAGAGAGAAGTGGGTGAGCATACCAAATGGAACTAGCCCTTCCTCTAGATATTATATCCAAAATAATTTCACCCATACCTTATATATTTTAAATTATATTAATATTAGTGATAATAGACACACATTCTTGTAAAGGTGCACTTCTGTGTGATAACAATTTCTGACATGCTGATTGGGACACATATTGAAGCTGAAAAATATATTTTCAATAGAAATAAGTATCAATTTCATGCCTAAGGTTACTAAAATTTCTTCAATTATAGGTATAAAATTTGAATTTGTTGAATTATCTAAGGATTATAATAGAATAAGAAGGTTTTTGATAATAATTCCATATCCTACAAGGATATTTTAGTCACCAAATTAGCGTATTATGTAAACCACTTCAAGTTCAAATCCCATTATGAACATGGATGTACTAAAAAAATATGTATTTTTTATTTTTAATGATGGAATACCTCTCAATTTTTCCCAATATAATGATATTATAGCCTCAACCCTTGAATGTGTTCCATATTTTATAGGTAAAGATCAAACTACACCCATAAAGCATACCAAAGATTTGACCAACTTGTGTTCATTCCACCATGTTACCGAGGAGAATATTTCCATAAATTTTATTAATATATAATTCAATGGAAAGGCATTGAAATGGTATAGGAAGCTTCCCTTGAACTCCATATCTAGTTGGGATGATTTAGGTGCAATATTTTATAGATAATTTGAAGATAAATCAGACCATTTAGCCCTTATTGAGCAACTCACTACCATCAAGAGAGCCTCACATGAATTTGTGATTGATTTCAATCTTAGATTTTAGAATACATGGAATAAAATACCTTCCATGATAAGACCATATTATGAATATGATTTTATATACTTTTTGAGAGCCTTAAATTTTGATATGTTAGTTTTGATCTAGTCCATGGGTGGTAGGACACTCCTAGATGCCTATGAGGTTGCCATTAGAGTTGAAATTAGTATAATTTAAGTTGGTAAACTTGTACCTAGGCCTAAAATTCCAATTTTTCTAGAATTATAGTCTATTATAACTCCTTAATAACCATTAATATCCCCAATTCTATCCCCTCAATCTTGCTCAAGGAATTATTACACCAGCCAAACCATTTATTGTAATTAATACTAATTTTCCTACCTCAACCAAGGCCATTATTCCAATAAAAAATAATTTGATGTGAGATTTAATTTAAAATCCTTATTACTCTAATGATATGGAAATTGTTGAAATGACACAAGAGGAAGCCTTTCCTCAAAAAGGCCAATATAATGAAACTATGATGCAACAAGGGAAAGTGAATCATGGACAAGTACAACTAGATGCAATCTTAGTGAATTGGTAATTTGATTATCATGTTGTAGTAAATTAGTTTGGTGAGCCTAGAAAATAAAATAACTTTGTTTTATCAATTATAGGATCTAAGAGAAGGGTTATAGATGATCCCCAAGAGGTAATACATGCTTTAAATGTTCCTAATATTATTGTTAAAAGTACAATTGATCAAATTGTTTGCCTTTTAGCTAAGAAAAATCAACATGTTGAATCAATCAAGATTCACCAAGTTCCTCAAGTTAAAGAGCATCCCATAATGACCTATATTCCTATTCCACCAAATAGAACCTCTTTCCTTTACACCATAGCGATTTTTGAAGGACCTATTGTATGGAGGGTAAAAGAACATGCAGGTGAAGATGAGTATTTGTAAAAAGAAATGATCAAGAGTTGTGTTATTTAAATGAGATTAAATTTGGGATAAAATAATATCATGTTGCATCCCTTGAGGATAAAAATAAAATTGTAGCTGAAAGTGAGCCTCAATAATTATATCATGAATATGTTAAAGATGACATGGAAACAACTAGTGAATAATTTATAGTAGGGGTTTCATAAGGTAAAAACCCTAAACATTAGCTAAGAAAAGATATAAAATAAGATGTAATGATTCATAGTGAACCTCAATAATATACAAGTGAGGATCAAGAAGGGTTTAATGACTTATGGTATCATTACTTCGAGTTGATTCGAGACTTTTATAATCTTTACTTGCCTGCATCTACTTGTGAAGACAATTATAAACTGGTTATGAAGGTTAAAAAAATGATCAAGAGGATGTTGATAAAATAATGTCTCAATTATACCTAGATGAATATATAAAAAAATTAGAGCTCATTGAAGATCTTGAACAAGTTTTAGTAGTTGAAAACCAAGATAACATATCTAAATATGTCATAAAAAGCCAAGAACAATGTTCTAGTGAGCCATTAGAGGCTAAAATTGCTTTTTTCCTTATAAATTAGAATGTGATTACATTGGAAATATTTATTAGTGTTATAGAAACATGATATGATAATTGAATCATAATAATAATTTTTATATATTGGACATATGTTTGATTCAGTTGATTCACTTGAAGACAAGCCAAAGAGGTTGACAAGAAGGAAAAGAGTTGATCCAATAAGAATGACAATAAAAAACCAAATTGTTCCTCATATTTATAAAAAAAATATATATCACATAATAATTTTTTTATGTAGGTGGATTTTGAGTCTTGTAGAAGTGTTGTTAGATTTCACCTTCCCCTAGGTGTTGTCTTGCACATTTTTTAGTTGGTAGTTGTTCGAGTTTTTAATTCCATAAGTGCTTATGAAAAAGTGTTGTAGTTTATTGAGGTAATTTTTTATTAAATATTTATTTATATTTTTATAAATATATATCCACATGAATAGATCCACCATTCATGAGTTTTTAGAAGGTAAACATCCCAACAAAATTGCCAAGAATGTTGACAAAATTTGCCACCATTGGACAAAGTTACTTACGTGTAGGTTTTAAATAAGAATAAATTAATTGAATTAGTAATAAATAGGTTATCCAAAACATAATAAAACCTTAATAAATCAAAAACCATTTTTGGTATCATCTTGCAGGTCTAAATGTTTATAGAGGTTTCTTTTATTCCTCTAGCAAGCTAGTTGCAAACTAGTGAAGGTAATTTTCAAATGTTCATTTCATGAAGGAGAAGAAGAGTTGGATATAATGGTATTAGTGATATATAGTTTATCCTATTCCATAAATTTAAATTCATTGGTTTTAGGTTATATGTGATTAAATTTATGAATAATTGTTAAGAAGAAAAAGTACTCTAAAACCCCAATGGCTCAATTTTAGGCAATATGTTTTCATTTTTGAGTTATTTCATGGAAAAAAAATTGAGATATTATATGGAATAAATTACCTTCCTAAACCTTCCTAAATAAAAAATTTAAGTCAAATAATGGAGAAAAGCAAAGGTATAGAGTGCAGGGTTTTAAGCAAGCAAAAGAGATAGTTAGGAAAGGAAAATTTTGAGTGATTTAAGAGATTGTTTGATAATATAAAATGGTTTTAGTGATTTTATGGGTTATTAAATGTAATAATTAAAAAAAATAGTATTTATTCCTCATATAACTCAATAAAATAACAAAACATAGACTTATAGGCATTCAGAAATGAAATTGTGCAAGTTAGGAAACACTAAAAGTACATATTTTGAGTTTTATTTAATGAAATATCTTTAAATTTTACATGTAAATATATTTTTTATTTAATTTAAGTTTTAATTTTATTAATATATTTAATTTAAATTAGGAGAGATAAAATGGCAAAATGTAGGTTATGTTCATGAAAGAAATCATAATTTTTTAGTATTTTGCACATAAATGGAGTTAGAAATGAGTGTTTGAGATCCTTAAAATAGAAAAAAATGATTTTATATTTTTTATAATTAATTTAAAGTTATTAATTCATTATAATTCAATTAAAATTAATTCATAATAAGTTCAAATAAAAGAAAAACATCTCTAGGTCATCTTATAGGCTGCAAGTAAGCACTTTTTTATGTACTTTGTTTGAGCATTTGGTGAATATTTTTGAATATTTAAATACATTTAAATGTATAAAAAACTTATATATTTAAAATTATAATAATATGAGTGTACTATGAGTCATATAATGTATTTTAGACACCCAAATCAAAATCAGGGTTTCTCGATGCAATAGAGCACAAAAATGACGTGTAGAAGTTATAAGTGGAATTTAGAGGTTAAATTATTATTAAATGTATCCTACACAATGTTTATTATTTTAAAATATTATTTTGAATCTTTATATATGTTAAAAAATATAAATTCATCAATTTATAGGCTCTCATGGTGTATTCAAGAAGCGGGCAAAAACCACAGAAGATAGAGATGTGCAAGAAAGACCAGTATGCAGAGTTATGATTGTGAATCATATAATGAAATTTAAAAAAGTATATTTAATGAATATATAAAAAAATAAAATATAAAATATTTCCCACTTCTTTACCCAATTGGATAAATAAGACAATCCACATGTTAAATCAGTGCATGGTACATTAAAAAACCTTGCCTAGTTAAACACATGTGCTCTTAGCTATCTAGAAATAAAGAAATAGATAAGTGTTTATTTTCAAGATTAAATTAAGATTTAAATTATATAAATAAAAATTAGATAATATTCTCTCCTAATATTCCCCTTTTGGATAATTTTATAAAATTTTAAGAATTCAAACATCCATGTAAGATGCAAGTCAAGAAACTCAAGTCAAACTCTAAGTTACAATTCAACATAATTCAAGTAAAAATACAAGATGAAATAAATGTAACTAAATTAAAAATTAAATATTCATAGAATATTAAAATTATTTAAGTTTAATTTCAAAAGGAGTTCATTGAAGATAGTTAAAGATCTCTTCAAGACTCAACTTTCAAAACATACAAGTTGACCTTTGACTTTTCTAAACACTTCAAACAAGTTTATCTCTATCTATTATCCCATTTTATAATAAATAATTTTTAAAATAAAAATTATATGTTCTAATTTTTGGAATTTTTTTTGAATTTTTAAGGTTGATTTGGAGTTGAGTTAAAGCAAGAGTGAACTAGGAGTTAGCATGAAGACTTATCTCTAGTTTGGGGTTGTTTTGTCTCCTCTCTCTCTCTCTCTTCTTCCTCTATATATGTAATTTAATTTTTGAGAGATTATTATAATAATATTATTTTTTATTACATAAATTCTACCAAAAATTTTACTACATCACCTTTGAAGTAATATAGAGTTGAATTTTCCTCCCTTTATAGGTTATTCTTGAAGTGTGTGTCTCATGTTCATTGATGATACTTAGTAAATGATTATTTTTTTATATATTTATGTATTAAATTTTCACATTTATTAATAAAAAAATAATTATTTTAGGTCATATAAAGTTTATAAGTCTTAATTCTACCTGATATGGAAGTAAATTTAACCATTAATCATTCCTTCCAAGCTAGTGTGAGTGTTTGTCAAGCCCTGTGTATGAAATATTGATGCAAGAGTCATTTGATGAATATGAAGTGAATTTTTTAAAGATATTTATATTTAAAAGTGTGTCAAGTATTTACATAATTGACTTTAAAATTTGTGTATCACCCCAAATTTTCAATTTTTATATCCAATTTCAGCTTATGCATTGCTCCTTTTACCCTTTTCCTAGTCAAGAAATCACTAAATTATAGAGTTTAGAGAGAAGTGGGTGAGTGTAAAAAATGGAAAAATACATTAATTTTGATATTATATCCAACATAATATTACCCATCTCATACCTTTGAGAGTTTCCATTGTATCAACAGGAGTGAGAATAGACACACGTTCTTGTAAGGTACACTTCTGAGTGATAACAGTTACAAGTAAGCTCTATGAACACCATTTATACTTAACATTTATAGTTTATAAGGTGTAAATAATAATTAGGATTTAAACCATAATTTTTTATGCTAATGTTAATATTCACTTCCCAATAAGTTTTTATAACAATATACTTAATATCTTATTCTATTGAGTTGCAATGAATTAAGTCCAAAACAAGATAAAACTAATTAATCATCATTTATTTCCATTTCAAAGTACTAATAATTTTTTTTTGGGTTTAACTAATTAAATTATCCTCATCATTCATATATTAGTGTTAATTCTTACAATGGAGTAAATATGGCATAATAGATTCAATGAGAAGAATAAATCTAGTTATAACACCCAAATGCAACTTCAAAAATCATAAAATATGTATTTAAGAAAGCAAAATAACCCTAGCATAGAGATAAAAACATTTTAATAAATTATAACCCATTATCCACCAAAATTAGCCATACATTTAGTACAATTTGCATTAACCCATGGCATAATCATAGTATATATTAATATTACCAACAATAACCAAACCAAGTTGTCCTAGATTGTGGCATAGTGCATATGAAAATAAATACATGTAGGAAACTAATACAAGAATAATATTCCATAACTATACCATATAAGAACCAATCCATAAGTTAGTTTCATTGTGCATGAGCATTTCCACATACCCAAAAAATATCTATCAAAATAATCATAATCTATTATAATCAGCCCTAGGCCATGACATAGTCTCCATAAAAATTGATCTTGAAAGAATAAAATCACCTAGATTATCGTAATCCATGGCATAATCCATAGGTAAATGGAAAAAATATAACCACGTTATAAATCATCCAACATATCCACATGATAAATCAAATTACAATATCCACATTTTAATTCAAATTAGCATAATGCTAATGCAAGAATGCCCTAAGCCATATCATAGTAGCATATTAAAAACAAAAAAGCAAGGTAAGCTATCACAACATCATAAATTTCATGGTCAAGTAAAATAAGAAAGCCAAATAACTATAAGTTCATTATAATATAACCTAGGATTCCCATGAACTCTTTTACAAAATAAGGAGTGAAAATATAATTCAAATTGGACTAAAAATTAATACAATGATGTTAGGGTTGTGACACATTCATAACAACCTTTAACAAACAAATAAATTTAATGCAATCATATATAGGCCATAACATAAACTCATATGGGTATGTAAACACATATCCACATGGGCTTATTACTCAGACAAGGTTTCTATTAAAATTGTTCAATGTTAATTATTAGATTTAAAACATAAAATATCAACCAAAACATAAACGTGCTTTCATTATTAAATTGATTGTGCTTTCCTTTATTCCTCCTAGTATCTTCTTATACCATGTCATTACATCTTATTTATTTTTTGTCATAATTTGGCTTACCAAAAAATAATCCCATAGTTATCAAGCCATTAACAAATCATTTCAATCTCCCATAACATGGATTCAATAATGATAAGGTCACCACAGTTGTACAAAATGCATAGGAAAGAACCCTATTATCCTCATCATTCTTTCCACTTCCTGCATAGTGGTGAATGATTATAAATATAATAATATCTAGAAAATATTTAATATTACCCAAACCATAAAATCAAAAGAATGCACCATAATACAAAGGTCAAAGCCATGATTAATTGAACCACAAGTCAAATACTTTTAGCCTTTACAAGTAATCTTTGAAATCTAATAATGATAATAGAAATAAGGATCCAATAAAAAAACATAATCATTTGAACCAAGTTAATAATAATAATAATAATAATAATAATAATAATAATAATAATAATAATAATAATAATAATAATAATAATAATAATAATAAGCTTAAATACAATTTGAGGTATGTCCAAGGTCTAAGGAGAATTAGTATATCGATCACTTAATAACATACCAAGTCAATTCATATTAATAAGGCATAAATGATAACTAGTCAATGACATCCTCAACAATGAGTCATTTACTTAATAAAATATTTAGAAAAAATATAATTAGAGTGTCTTTACATCACCTAACCAATTGAAACTTTCCCAGATTACTATGGCTAGCCCCATTATAAATAATAATGGTAAGATAAATATATGTATTGATTTTTGAGATACTAGAAAAGCATGTCCCAAAAATGGTTTTCCTCTCTCATCCATTGATATTATTAGACACTATAGTTGGGTATGAACTTTTATCTCTCATGGATGGATTTTTAGGCTATAAAAAATTTGCATATATGAATATGATCAAAGTATAATATCTTTTACCACATCAATGGGAAATTTAAATTATGGTATCATGCCTTCAATCTCAATAATATCATTATGAAAAATAAAAGAGCATGACCCACATCTTCCATGAATTCATTGACAAATTTTTATAAGTTTGTGTAGATGATATTTGGGAAAGGAAAAAGAGAGATAACCATCTTGAGGTATTAATTGGAATATTGAATATGGTATCATATATGGTGTCATGCCTAATTTAGAAAAATATCAACTCTCAGAAAAATAAATAAAATTTTAAGGTTTATGCCTCATCTCACATATGTAGTTCAAGGATAAGATCAACTCTAGGAAAAATAAATAAAATTTTAAGGTTTATGCCTAATCTCACATATGCATTTCATCCTATAAAAATTAATTAGAAAATAAAGTGGCCTTACATTAACCCAACACTTTGATTATAAATTTGAGTCTATGGAACATTTTCATATACTAACTCTTATTCCACATAAGTCTAACTAGCCCCTTATCCTTTACATAATATGAAATCAAGTGTCTCTTTCTTGTTGTAGATACCCAAATTTTGTCATGAATAGTTGATAATGTCATTTTTATCCCACTTTTACCTTCATGGACTTGAGATCATAATTTTTTCATATTACACCACCTCACTTTATCATAATTACTTGTATGGTCCCAACCCATATAAGAGGTTATTTTTCACCTACATAAATATTATTAATAGTTAAAAATCACTCAAGTATTTATATAGACATTTAAAAATCTTAGTATCAAAAAATATCCTTCCCAGTTCATAATCAACTTGCATAGTTTGGGATTGCTAGTTGATCATGAATCAAATGCTACCATTCCAAGGTTAAAATCAAATTGCAAAGGTTGGGATTGCTAATCGATCCTTCCCCTTTCTTAGAAATGATTCTTTTTCAAATTTAAACCCTTCCATATATATATTAGTACGTATTTTTAGGATATGTAGTGTGAGGTTTTACCCATTTGTATTTCTTTAAATTCACATCTAAGCCCCTTATTATACAACTTGGCAATTTCACTAATTCAATGCACTTATACTACTTCACACTGATAAAACCTTCCCAATTATTTCTAAATTTTATTGTATTCACTTGAATTTGAACTTAGGAAAGTCACAGGATTATTATATCTAAGGAAAACAAATAATTATCAAGTATCTAAGCCATGTCTAGATGCATACATATAACAAAGGATCACTAACACACTAAACACCGTAGGTGTGAGAAATACATGAGGCTTGATTTCATATTTATAGTAATCTAGATACATAGGTAGAATTAAATAATCATAAGTGTAATTTAGGTCAACTCAACATTTTACACTCCCTTATCTATTTTCTTAAAACTATTACAAGCCATATGGTTTTTAACCTTGAATAGATCATTTTTTTGTCATATGCACCCAATCAAAGGTTTGAATTGCATATATAGTCATACATCAAGAAGATACAAGTGACTATACCATCTACTTTCTATTTCCCCACATAAATAAATATCAACTCACAAGGGTCAAGATTTTAGTTGATCTTGACTATCTCTAATCAATTTTGGCCCAAAATAGTGACAATTATTGTTTTAGTTACACATACATAACCATGTTTGACTTGATCACTTCCTACCATATTTTAGTCACACACAATTAACTTAATAACTAGTAATTAGATAGATCTTTTTGTCCTCTTTTTATTTTCATATTTATCTTATTTCATTCATTTAAGCTTTGTCCATTTTGATACTTTACTTTCATTATACTAATTACAAATCATTCATAACATTGGATACCATTTAATTCATTTCATTTTAGTTAGATTTAATATCCCAATTTATTCAAAATATGATAAAAGATATTTTAGAACCCATACATTTTATTTGATATTTGTTTAATTTGTTTGTGTTAGGGTTTAAATAAATTCCTAAATATTTTAAACTAAAACAAATTTATTTCCACCTTAGATTCAACATTAAACACTAAAATAAATTTCTTTCAACCTTGGACTTAATATCTAAAACTAAAATAACCATTTTGGCTTCAAATTTGATATTTGACACTGAAATCACTTTATTTTAACATTAAATTTTATGGGAATTTACTAGTCTCAATACAAAAAATTCCTTTTTATATGAACAAAATTTTAGTTTTTTATTACTTATTTCTCCAATTACAATTGATATATGGCTATAATGGAATAACACACAACATATTTCTTTCTCCAAGGTTTATTTAGTTTTAATGACATGTTGTATTCCCCAATAAGGATCATAATTAATAATCATGAAATAAAATTAATGGAATATAGTATGGATCAACAAATAATTAATAATGCAAGGACCATTTTATTTCTTTTTATAATGATTAAATTTTATGTATGTTTACATCACAACACAAATGGGATGGATAATTCCATATATTGTACCACAACCTCCTCATCCTCATCCAACTCCCATAAACCATATTTATGGTGTTTGTATGCATATTTAATCATAAGTACCTAATAATTATGCTTGTGATGCTATTAAAGATAAAATAATAACTATGGGTGCATCCATAGAAGACTTGGAAAATAAAAATAAATCAAACAAATGAGGTTCCCCATATTATTTAGAGGCCCCATCAAAGTAAATATAGGTTTTATTGTTTCCATTTTGAATTTTCATCCTCGTATATCTCTTGAAAAGTTCCACTAGATCCAAGGGTTTTGATTATGTTTTTATGATTCAAAACAAAGGTAATTATCCCTATCCTTATTCTCTTTCACTTATTTACTTATTATATAGATTTTATTGTATTATAATTATAGTAACATGTATGTTTTTGTCCTTGCCTATCTTCTTATTATAATAAATAAGTTAGTATAGTATAGGGTTCCTAGGATTTCCAATACCACCTTAGGTTTCATAAAAAACTCATGGTTGACCATTGAAAAAATTATTTTATGTTAGTTTAGTATTAAAACTATCTTAGATCTAGGTCACCACTGTTCGTTATATCCTTGATACACATTTTTTACCATTGTTATATCATTTATTTATATTTGGATTTAGTTATATCCATACCATATATATTAGGAATAATATTTGGATCCCTGTACCATCTATATAGAGTGTGGATTACCCTTTGATATATATACATCCACCTTGAGCATTATTGTTGTAGTATCCAATTATATAAAATCGCTATGTAATAAACTCTTATTTTTTAATCCTTGTATATGTAGAGAAATAATATTTTTATATTGGTCATCCTATCCCACATCTATAATATTTCCAAGCTAAAATGATTTTATGGAAATTGGTATAAGGAAAAAAAATGGAGATGCTGCTTCTCAAATATGTCAGGACATATATTAGAAAATTTCAAAGTCAAAAGAAATTATAGCCAATACTAAAGAGAGTCTCTATTTTAAAAAAAAATGAATGAGCATGTGAAAAAATAAATTTAAATATCTATAGACTTGGGGATATTTAATTCAGGTGTATAACGTGTCCTAAGTATGGTTGAAACCATTTTTTATTATGAAAATTATTAAACTATAGATATTCCTGATAGAATTTAAATATAACAGTTTATATTGAAAGTTAACATAGATAGATCTAGATGTATAATTAAATATAAAAGTATACAAATTGAAATTGAACATAGAGAAAAAAAATTACCATGGGAAAACATATAATAGGTAAAATACCCACCAAAAGTGATTTTCATTATCTATAAATAAAGTATCCTAGTACAGCTTCTCTTCTCACTTCTCCTCTCCAAAATAACCTTCACAAGACTCTTGAGTAAATTCCTATGAATAATCCCATGAATATGAATTAGATAAAAAATGAGGTAAAACCTATTTTATAGTGAATTTTTAAGGGAGGTGACCATTGTGAATAATAGGTCTAACCATATTGATGAGTCATCAAATAAAATATTGGTAACTAATTAAATATAATAATGTTTATTTATTTACATGAGGTTTAAATATCATGTTAATAAATAATATATTATTATTTAATAAATAACTAATAAAGAATAAGGGTTAAAAAATCACCACTTATTCATTAAATGTTCAACACTCCCCCTTAATACTAAGGGGAGATAAAATCCATAGTCACTATAAAGGAATTATACTATATGCAAAATTGAAGGAAATTAAAACCTTCATCATGGAAAAAGTCACTTTTTAAAATACAAGGAATTATAATCCATAAAATACTCAAAATTAAGTTTAGGATAACATGATTGTGAGATTACATCTCACTATTTCTCATGAAAAACTACTAAGCATATTTAGAGCCTTTTATAACATAAGGACCTCCATTATAAATTATGTTTTTAATGCATTCAAGTACAAAAGTAAAACTTTTACATGAATTTTACTTAAATAACATAACATACACATGAATATTATAACAATGAGAGTAAGTACAAAAAATAATAAGTAACATATGGCCATTAGGAAGTGGCATTGTCAAGCACACTCCCCCTTAATGGCAATTTCTAGAGGCCAAGTATTGCATAAAACTGACAAAACTTGGTAGCACCAAGTGGTTTTATGAATATATCTACCACTTTTTCATATTTAGGATAGAAATATAGATTAATATCACCATTGAAGAATTTTTTCACTAAGAATATTTGGAGCCTTTAATAACATAAAGACCATTACAAATTATGTTTTTAATGTATTGGGGTACAAAAGTAAATATTTCACATGAATTTTACTTAAATCACATAAAATCCACATGAATATTACAATGATTTATAATGAGAAGTAGTA
The DNA here is from genome assembly GCA_037957365.1 of Torreya grandis. NCBI lineage: Eukaryota > Viridiplantae > Streptophyta > Pinopsida > Cupressales > Taxaceae > Torreya > Torreya grandis. The sequence continues at coordinate 55,534 of JARHVA010009240.1, read as the reverse complement.
TAGAGAAGAATAAGTAACATATGGTTGTTAGGAAGTGGCATTGTCATGCACACTCCCCTTCAATGGAAACTCTGAAAGGCCAAACATTATACAAAACTACCAAAACTTGGTAGAAATAAGTGGTTTTGTGAATATATCTACCACTTGTTCATCTATAGGATAGAAATATAGATAAATATCACCATTAAGAAATTTATCTTAGATGAAATGGACATGAAATTCAATGTGTTTAGTTCTTTGGAGCTACACTAGATTTTTTCACCATAGCTATACAACTTTGGTTATCACAATTAAGGATGATACTCTAAGAAACATCCAAATGAATTTATCCCAATACAATTCACATCCACATGGATTATTTATCATATTATATATCACTTATGTACTTTGCTTCTAGAGAGAGAGAGAGAGAGAGAGAGAGAGAGAGAGAGAGAGAGAGAGAGAGAGAGAGAGAGAGAGAGAGAGAGAGAGAGAGAGAGAGAGAGAGAGAGAGAGAGAGAGAGAGTATGTTGCTTATTTTTTTTCCATGTGATAACACCTACACCAAATTTAAACACATATCCAAAAGTATATTTACAATATAAAGTATCACTAACATGATCAACATCATAATAACCATATAAATTAGCATTATCAATGGATACATAAAATAAAACATAGATTACAGCTCCTTTGTTATATCAAATAATACATTTAGCTAATTTTTAATGATCCAACTAAGTATCCTGCATAAATCTAGAAGTAACATTAATAACATATGAAATATTTATCTTATTAATGGTTAGGTAAATAAAAATTCCAATAATTTGTATATATAAACTAAGATTAGATTTTTCACATGTAGGTTTAAGATAAAGTTTAATACCAACGTCAATAGGAGTATAAGTAGATTTAAAATCAAGCATGTTAAACTTAAAAAGAAGATTATGTGCATACTAAGATTATAATATAATAATTAAATTTTTATCTTGAAATGTAACCATTCCTAAAAAATGATGTCAAATTCCTAAATCAGTCATTTCAAACATTTGACTTATTTTATCCTTATATTTATGAATTAAAATAGTTAGATCACCAGTATTCAACAAATCATCAAAATATAATACAACTAGAATCAAATGGCCATTTTTTACTTTAAAAAAGAGATCATATCTGAATATCAATTAGAAAAACCTAATTCTTTGAAAAAAGAAGTAATCTTAGAATACCAAGCTTGAGGAGATTATTCTAAACTATAAAAATATTTCCTTAACTTACATACATAATGTTCTCCATTAGGGTCAATGAAACCTTTAGGATGAGTCATGTATATTTCTTATTCTAAATCACCATTTAAAAATGCATTCTTGACATCCATTTGGTGGATAACCTAGCCATTTTGAGATGTAAGAGAAATAAGAAGTTTAAAAATAATCATTTTTGTTACACAATCAAAGGTTTCAATATAATCAATCCTAAGTTTTTAAGTAAACCCACGAGCAACTAATCAATATTTAAACCTATCAATTCAACCAATTGGAGTATATCTGATCTTATAAAGCCACCTAAAACTAAAAATATGTATTTTATGTGGAGGAGGGACAAGATCTCAAGTATAATTTTTAATTAAGGCATTATATTCAGCTTGCATAGAAACATTCCATCTATAATCTTGAGTGTTTTCCTCAAAATATTGAGATTCACATTCATACATATTCATTAATGCATGATAAAAATGTTGACTTCTATTTAATTTATTAAGGTTATCAAAATTAGAAGATTGAAATAGGAATTATAACCATTTAGGTCTTTTATCTAGAATTTGAAGCTCAATAGTTTTCTCAGACTCTAATTTATCCATAAATGGATAAAATTCCTCATGGGCACCCATTTCATCATAAAGAGAAACATGAGAGCTAGGTTTATAAATATAAGAACACTGAGTAGGATCCACAAAGGGATCATAAAAATATTTTTTGAGAATAAGAACTTTCCTATTTTCAATGATCTAATGTTTAAAAGGATCATACACTCTTAAACCATTTGTCTTACCTCCATAACCTACAAAAATGTAAGAACATGAAGTGGAATCAAAATTCTTTCTTTTCAATTTAAGAATAAATATAGAAGCAAGACTACCAAAGATCTTGATATGAGCCACACTTATAGTCCAAATTTGTAAAGGGTTATAAATATGCAAATATTTGGTAGGGGATCTACTTATAACATGCATATAAGTGTTCATGGCTTTGGCCCATAAAAAAGTAGGAACACTTATAGATTATGACATTGTTCTAGCCATTTCTATGGTGTGGTTTTTCCTTTTAGAATTACCATTTTTATAAGGGGAATAAGGAGTTGTTAGTTCAATTTGAATACCATAACTAATTCAAAAATAATAAAACTCTTTACTAGCATAGTCACCACTGTTATTAGTTCTTAATCTCTTAATATACAAATCATATGCATTTTCAACACTAACTTTAAATTCATTGAATTTAGATAACACATCAAATTTATTTTTAATTAAAAAAGACTAGATCATTCTAGTTTAATAATAAATAAAATTAAAAAAAATACAAATAATTATTAAGAGATATAAATTCAAGATGTCCTACAACATCATTATGAATTAATTATAAAAGATGTGAGGAATTCACATCATGATTCTTATGAAAGGGATTAGTATGTTGCTTACCACATAAGCAATCCTCACAAGTTTCATGATGAGAGGGGATATATGGAATTCTAGTAACAATATTGTTCATAAAAATATCATGTAAATATTTAAAATTAACATATCTTAGTCGTTCATTGCCATAATTAAGATTCATTCTCACTATGTGATGAAAGAAAACATGAAAAATAGGGAACAAAGATATATAAACCATTCTTTTAAACACCTTAAACAATTAAATAACTAGATGGATTTATAATGGACCAACTATCTTTAAGTAATTTTACAATAAACTTATCATTTTTAAGTTCATAAAAAGATAGAAAATTCTTTTTGAGCTTAGGTACAAAGTAAACATCATTAATAACAACATTTGAAAACTTTTCTTTTGCATGTTTAGTTGATTCTAAAAATGAATTATCTCCTAAGTAAATTCTTATAGATATATCTATATTACCACAAAAAATGTTAGATAAACATGAAATATGGTGCGATGCACCACTATCCAAGATCTGCTCATTTTCATTTCAAGTAAATAAAGAAGCATATAAAGCAATAACATTTGAATCCTAATTGTTTTTTTGACTAGGGTTTTGATTAGGTTTATTCCCTTTGTTATGTTTAGAAGTTTAATTTTTATTTTTATCTTTATTTTTATAATGGGTTTCCCTCCTATGACCAAATTTACCACACAAATTACAATTTCCATTGAATGTAGGTTTATGATTCTTATTACCATATTTATTACTTCTATATTTTCCTTTATAAAAATTAGGGTTAGATTTTTGGTTTTTGGTGTTATAAAAAATATTATTTAATGTGAGAAGTTCATGAGTGACATTTTATTTATAATCAATTTTTTTCATAACTTGTTATTCTTGAATTAGGAGAGTAGACAAGGTGGTAAGGTCAGGGATATCTTGCTCAATTTGATACTTAAAATTCAAAATTGAAATAAAATTTCTAAAATTTTCATGAATATTTAATTTAATGATAAAATAAATTAATTTTTCCTAAACCAAATTAAAATTACATCCATCTAACTGAGGTTTAATATTTTTAATTTTAGCAATAAAATTCACAAATTTTTCATCACCTTTCATAGGTGTAGTTATAAATTAAAGCATCAACTTAATAATACTCAAGAGATGAGTTCCATCATGCATGGATTCAAGGGTTTTACAAGAATATCCAAGATAATCTTGATTACTAATGTGGAGAATGAATACATCCTTAACACTCTGCAAGATAATGGACATAGTTTCCTATGATTTCTATTGAAATGCATTGGTAAGCTCAGGGGTCACATGTCATCTAGAAGGCAATTTTTGAGTCCCAATGATAACATTCCATAAATTTTAGGCCATAAATTTAGATTTAACATGAATTTTCCATAGATTATATTTATTTCCATTAAGCATTTGAGATTTATCTAAAGAAAAATGAGGTGAAGCCATAGCTTCCATTTAAACAAGTAAGTAAACAAATGCTTAAAAATAAACTTTTAAGTATGAATTTTAACTTAATTTTGTATTAAAATAAATTTAAAAGTGTAAACATATAATGATTGTTAAATTTATTGCTAGACACAGTAAGAAATTTGTGAAAGATTTTGATAAAATAGAGTATCATAAGTGTTGCAAAAATACACTAAAAATAAGAACAATTTAACAAATTAACCTTTTAAAATTATTTTTTGAACTATTTTTCAAAATAAAGTGAATTTAACATACAATTATACTTAATTATGCAATTCATATGCCAAATAATGTAAAAATTTGAATTAAAGTTGCATTAATCTGAGTGTCTCACTCAAAATGACCACTTAAACATTATTATTTAAAAGGTCTTAAAATAAAATAGGAGGCTTTAAAAAATGGACCACTCCAATGGGTCTGAAACATGCCAAAACCTATATATCAAATAGTTACATGACTATGTTTTTTCAAAACATTTACTATATCAAAATTTGAAACAGGTTTGACAGGTTAACTACGGTTTTAAATGCATGAAAAGTTGGCATGTAAACAAAAAAATGGAATTTAATTTAAACTAGATTACAATTAATTTTACAAAGACAACCACGAAGATTCAAAATGAAAAAAAATTAATGGGTTTGAACTTCATATCTTCTTAGTTGTAAGTTTTAGTAAAATAAGTATCACCAACTCATCTATGAGTTTAACTAAATAATTACATACACTAATATATATATATATATATATATATATATATATATATATATATATATATATATATATATATATATATATATAATCAATTAACTTTTTTATTACTTTGGGATTAAAATAATTTAAAATAAAAGGTGGGGACTAGACCTTTTTGCATGAAAATAAAGATAATTAAAAAATAAAGTATTTTTAAAATACTTTTACAAACTATATGCAATAAAATACATACTTGTAACTTCTCCTATGTTCGTATGGTGCACATGTGAGAGCATAGGTGATGTTGGAGGTTGAAGGAGGCCTTCTTAGGCCCTTAAATTTTTCAAACCACCATTAATATACCTTCAAATGATAAATATGCTTTCAAAAATAAATTTTGGTGATAAAATCTATTTTTTCTAGCCCACCAAGCCATATAATGGCACTAAAGAGGTTGAGGAAAAAATATAAAATATAATTTTAATGCCTCAGATGATGATTATAATAATTAGATAGTCATAAAGAAGAAAAAAACTCTAAAAACCAAATACCAACAACATAAAGTTTGTAGAGTTATTTTTAAAAAGAAATTATAGGTTAAAAGTGCCATACAATGGCATCCAAGTTTCTAGAAAAAAATTAGAACTATCAAATAAATTATTTAGAACCTTTAAAAAAGCTCTAGGAAGCTAAAAAATAGTTGTTAATAGATGTATACAATAGAATAACACCAAAGAACAACCTAGAACTTAAAAAAAAAATCCTTGTACCATAAGCCATACAACACAATGTGAGCTTGAAAATGAATAATAATAAATTATATTTGACTTTCCTTAGTGATCTTGATCTTACTTGCCAATCAATTGCCACATCCTAGGCTCTGATACCATGGTAGAATCTAGATATAACAATGTTTATTGAAAGTTAACATAGTTATATCTAGATGTATAATTAACTAGTAAAGTATACACAAGTTAGTTGAACACAAAGATAAGAGTTACCGTGGGAAAACCTCTATGAGGTAAAAAAACCCACCAAAAGTGATTTTCCTTATCAATAAAAAAAAGTACCCCAATACAACTTCTCTTCTCACTTCTCTTAAAAATAACCTTCATAAGACTCTTGAGTAAATTACTATGAATAATCCCATGAATACGAATGAAATAACCAATAGGGGTAAACCCTATTTTATAGTGAACTTTTAAGGGAGGTTACTATTGTGAATAATGAGTCCAACCACCCTAAGATTCATTAAATAAAATATTGGTAACTTATTAAATATAATAATGTTTATTTCTTTACATAAGGTTTCCACCTCGTGTTAATAAATAATATATTACTATTTAATAAATCTCTAATATAGAGTAAGGGTTAAATAATCACCGCTTATTCATTAAATTCTCTAACAATTCCTATGATGGAAATTATATGCAATCATAAATGCATCATGTCTATAAATCAATCCTAACTTAGAGAAGATAGATCATACCATACACTTACGATTGGGGACACATTATATAATTAGGAACATGCTAAGATGAGGATCTACTGGACCCAATTAGGGGATATCTTACCACAATAAACCATGTTAGGGAGGTTTCTAAAGCATCCAATCAAGAATAATCATAAAATAACCCTAAGGGAGTCCTATGTTTTATATTCAATAAACTAATAACAAGTAAAGTAAAAGTCTAATCTAGTGCTCACTAAATCTTATGGCACAAAGTGGAGGTAATGAACAATAAAATTAAACATGCATACAAGACATATAATTAGATTAATGTTTATGAAATCCTAATATCTGAAAGAAAAGTACAAATACATATCTATATAATATTATAAAGGAGGAACAAAGTTAGGAATACTTATCTTTGAAGACAAACCCACTGATCCTCGGTCTCTCCCTTAGCCAAGGTGTTTTGCAAGAGGTTGTTGTGATATGTAAGAATGATAAGGATAAATTATATCTTGGATACACAACCTATCAATGCATCTAAAAGACTTCTCCATAAGATAATATATGTATCTCTACAAAAAGTATGAAACCCTAAGATTGCTCCTTGAGTAGAATGGTCAATAAGAAAGTACATAATATATCTTACTTCTTCTTCTCTTCTCAAAATAATGGTGAAATGATCTTGTATATATATGTGGATTTAACCCTAAACCCTTCTAAAAGTTTCATCTAATAGGGTCAACCTAGTTGACCTAAGATAATTTTGGACAAGAACTCACTAGGTCATAGGCTAGGTTAGTCAAGAGCTGACCTAGACCCTAATTGATATTTACCTAAAATTATATAGGTTTAACCTAGTTGTTTTAGTATTTTTATGCTTTTTTGATGTGGATTAATTAGATAATAAAACCAAAGTAAATGTAAGGTTTAGATTTACCTGGAGATAAAATTTGGTTGTGCACCATTGATCAAGCTTTGTGAGAAATCCTCTTTGGTTGCGGAGGAATGACCTATAATTTACCACACTTAAATAAAAAATGGATTAATAGATAGATGAGTATACTATTTGGTAAAAAAACACATTCCAAGAAGTGATCACTTCTTTAGATTGATGTCAGCCCAAGTTCAACATTTAAGTTTACAAATAAACTTGAAATTACAAAGATATATATGGATAGGATGAAAATATACAATGCCAAAGATAACCAAAGTAATTATCCCAAAATTCTACAGCAATATCAATGTCTTCTTGGATTACAAATAATTATTTATTAATGTATTCAAAATTACATATAAAATCCACAATCCAAATTCCTAGCTCAAATTTAATGTCACTCTATTTGGAAAATAGAGGTTGAGGGACTATGGGAAGATCAAAGATGCTAACAGAATCATGTACCAATCTAGGCAAGGTCATCTACATGAAAATACAGATTTTGGCAAACTAGAATGTAAATTTAACATATGTTGAAGATGCAAAATAGACTATTAAATATATTTTTTTATAGTTTACAAGGAATCAATGATGATCCTATAGGATCAATATCGATTCAAATGAATCGATGTTGATTCTGTCTAAAAGTGCTGAACTATAAAATAAACTATAATGAAGACCTAGAAAATTGATAAGAAAATCAAAATTGAATGTAAATAAAAACACAGAGATTGTAGAAGATAAATAAAACTTAAATATGATAAGATACTAACTTTGAATAGTTAAAAATGTGTAGATAAAGAGATGCCAAAACAATGTA
>JARHVA010009240.1:0-42500 GCA_037957365.1 Torreya grandis | reverse complement strand
ATAAAAATATTCCTTATGATGACTTCCATGAATTCATCACATGAGATGATTGTGTCATCTTAGGAAATTAATGGTTTTTAGGAAATAAGGGAAACAATGATCTAGGGTTTCTCTCATTATAGGTGAAACTTATCCATGAGAGAATGATATGTATAGAACTAAGGTAGAATGATATGTATAGAACTAAGGTATACATATTCAAGGTTAAGGTTATGGTGACTATCATATAACCACATAACTCTCATATAATTATTTAGTATTTTGAGATAAGGGAATATGACAAGATGCAAGATGAGATAACTTAGATGAGACAAGATATATAAAATATATTAAGGATGTAGATGCAATGCATTAAGAGGTTGTCATTATAGTTTACCATCAAGAGAAGCCAAATGATATGCCCTAGATATATATTTATGAGTTATGATGTATGGTCCAAGCCAATTAGGAGCAAATTTACCCCTATTAATTTGTTCCATATTAGTGACATGTTGATTTTATTTAAGCACAAGATATCCAATAATAAACTCATGGTATCTTACATGTTGATTATATGCTCATTTTAATAATTCTTGATATATACAAAGGTAATTAAGGGCTATTACATGATGCTCATCTAAGAGTTTAAGCTGGGATAAATACTCCTAAAAAAAATCCTCATCAAAAATGATGTCTTTAAGGGAGACATGAAGGGAAGGGATTTGGAATTCAAATGGAAGTATAGCTTCTAAACCATAGACTAAATAAAATAGAGTAGCACCCTTAAGGGTTATAATACTAGTTTGATATGCCCACAAGGTGAAAGGGATATGAAGATGCCAATCCTTACCAACTTCATTAATAACTTTAATTAGGATTTTGACCAAATTTTTATTAGACACTTCTGCTTGACCATTAGCCTAAGGATATAAGGTGAGGAAAAAATCAATTTAATTTTAAATGAATCACATAATGCCTATAATTTTTTATTTTTAAAAGAATTTCCATTATCTATTATTATTTTATTTGGAACTTCAAAATGACAAATAATGTGTTGATGGATCAACCCCACAATATTTTCTACTTTGTTTGAGATAAGTGGCATAGATTCTACCCACTTATTAAAGTATTCTATAGCAGTGATAATAAATCTATGACACTGGGAGGATTTAGGATTGATTTTCCCTATAAGATCCAGTCCCCATTGGGAGAATGGCCATAAGTCCCTTACTACTTGCAAAGCTTTACTAGGGACATGGGATAATTTTTCATACTACTAACATTTTACATAACTCTTAATGTATGTGAAACAATATTGATTTAAAGTGGGCCAATAGTAACCTAGATGTAAGATATTCTTTGTGATTGTGTGGCCATTAAAATTTCCACCACATGACCCATCATGGACCTCTTAGATGGTTAGGGTAGCTTCATGATTTTGGAGACAATGAAGAAGAATACCATTGAATCCATGCTTATACTAAACACCCCCAGTATGATATAGTGGGAAGCTTTCTGTTGGAAGATGCATCTAACACCTTTGGATAGATAAGGAGGAGATAATCCTATAGACAAATAAGCAGATATTTATGCATACCTTGGCTCTTTTGAGTTTTCATCAATATTACTGATGGATGGAAGATCAGTCCTTGTATAATAATGATGATTAACTTGATGGATAAGGATAAATAATTTAGACTCTTGAGATGAGGATGGGATAAAATAAGCATGAGCTATCATAGTATCAGCAAACCTATTCATTGATCTAGGGGTAGCTTGGATGGCATAATGTTTGAAGGCAGATAAAAGCTAATCAGCTAAGGTCTTATATCACTAGAAAATATTGTTCCTACATTGATATACACCATTAATTTTATTGACCAATAGTTGAGAATCACCATAGATATTAATGGACCTTACTCCTAATGTAAGGGTAATTTAGAGCCCTATAATCAATGTTTTATACTCAGCCATATTATTAGTGCAATCAAAGTTTAACTTAAAATATAAAGCCATGGGAATACCTTAAGTGGAGATTAATATAATTCCTATGCTTCCTCCTCACTCACATTTAGACCCATCAAAGAATAAATTTATTTGATATTCTAGGACTAATGAAGAATTGGAAGCGATAGATTCATCAGGAAATTCATAGTTGATTGGTTGATTATCACTAAGAGGTGCCTTAGCCAGTTACTCAATAATAATATACCCTTTAATAGATTTTTGGTGGAGAACTTATAGATCAAACTTAGCTAAAATAATAATCCATCTTGCCATCCATTTATTCTGGTAAGGCTTAGAATGCATAAATTTAAGGGGATCAATACTCATAATTACGTACATCATATGGTTAAGTAAGTAATGATGAAGTTTAGAAGCTATAAGGACCAATGCTAGGCATAGTTTCTCAGTATGTGGATAACATGTTTCATATTATATGAGAGGAAAACTTATATAATAAACAACTTGATCTTTGTGATGCTTGTCTTGATGGGCAAGCATAAAAATTAGATCATGATCTATAGTTGAGATATAAAGGAAGAAACACTACCCTTCCTTAGGTAGAGTGAGGATAGGAAGTGATAAAATATAGTATTTGAGTGCATTAAAGGCTTCTTGAAAATGACAATTCTATTAGAAAGTGACTATCCTTATTTAATATATGATGGAAAGGTTGACATCGATCAGATAGTTGGGAAATAAAATGATGAATATACTAGAGCTTGCCTTGTAAACTGTGAAGTTGCTTAAGGTTGGATGGAGGAGGAATCTCTAAAATAGCCTTGATTTTATTAATATCTAATTATATTTCATGAATAAAAATAATGAAACCTAAGAGTTTACCCATCAAGATGTCAAAAATGCACTTTTTTAGATTTAGGCACACACGATACTAGAGTAGATGATCAAAAATAATCTTAAGTATAGATAGGTGATCTTTGTAGAGTTTTAACTTCCCAAGGATATCATAAATATAGTCTTCAATAATTTTGTGGATTATGTCATGAAATATATAAGTCATGACCCATTGATAAGTGGCTCTTACATTCTTTGGGCCAAAAGGCATAACACGGTAGTAGAAAGTCCCCCAAGGAGTAATAAATGTAGTTCTATGTTTTTGATTAAGGCAAAAAACCAAGGGCCAAACCCTATACATTCAAAAAAGACAAGAAGGCAGGCAAACAAAAGATGACAACAGAGAAACAATGGCACAACTGAGAACAATAGTCAGAAACAAAACATAAGCAATGGAAAGACTAGAGTCAAAAAGGACTTATCTACATAACTATTGAATTAACAAGATCATTATGTTTCTCATTCTTTGCATTGTTAGCATTCCTAGAATTACCCACCACTTCCAACATAGACATATTTATCAAAATTGTATTTCAAAGGCCTTTGGCGAAGACCTTCTCTAGCTTTTGAATTCGGTCCTTCAAGGCCCCAATTTTAGTTTTCCAATCAGTCTCATTCTTCGTGCCCTCACCATCTTCCTCGACATGCATCTTCCATTTATTGTTAGTAGTTCCCATAGTGTCAGTACCTTGCTCTTTGGTGACCTCAAAATCCTAAGAAGCCTATTTCCCTCTAGTTTCGTCCAAAATTTCCTAGATTTCCAACTCTTCAGACTCTTCTTCCTAGGTTGCTTCATCCAAAGCACTTTCTGAATAATCAATTAGTCTGGCCTTCGAGGCTAGTTTGCCAATGATCCACCCTAACTTGCACACTCTAGAAGGGAAACCTTCCTTTCTAATTTTGGAAGGCTTGTGAGGTTTGCCACCTTGGCCCCCTGCAGCCTTGCCTGGATTCCTGTGGGTCCCTTTCGTAGTCTCTTCAAAATTTTCTTCTTCTCCATAAACCTTCCTCTTCTTTCCCTTTTTTCTCACAAAGGAGCTAGGGGTATTAATAGGGGTGGAGAAAGGGACATCATTGGTTTTGGTAGGAGTAGGGGAAACCCAAGATTCATCAATTGCATTTCTAGATAATGGGTTGGAGGGAATGTCTTCACTAACACCTCTGGTATTCCTATTTATCTCAAGGGCATGGTGAAAATTGTAGAGACAAAAAATAAGCCCCTGGTGTAGGGGAATAGGTTTTATATCCAGCTTCTTGGCCATTTTAGCTCTCACCCTCAAGATAGAGTGTTCCAAGGAGGAAAGTAGGTAAAAAGGAAAGCTGATAATAACATTACATCTAAAAATGATTTAACAAAGGAAGGTGGTAGTTATAAAACTTGGTATAATGCCCCTCAAGAGTGAATTAATTCATGAGAATGAAGCACACTCCATCCCATGACTCTGATATTTTGGCACACTCAAACCCTCCTTGATACGAGATGAGTTATTCTCCTTCACCCAAAAATAGTTTATGGCTAGCCATATCCATGATTTTGGTTTTCATTTGGAGCTTTATACCCTGCATGGTCATTCTCGTGGCCATAAAAATCACCTTTTTAGAGATTTCAAAGCTAATACCACCCATAGTGACCCGCCTATTCAACTAGGATCTCACAAACTACTTAGACAAATTTTGGTCATAACCATTCAGCCTTTCCAAATATGGGTTGATACCTACTTTACAATAATGCCAGACTAGTGGATTATCTTCAAATTCACAACAAGAGACAGGTTTAATTTGAATATGGTCTCCCCCCATTCTATAATTATAGACCCAGTCAGTGAAATTCATAATTTATACCTTCAACTTTGAACAAGTAGCTAGCCCTTACTTCCATTTGTGCTAAATGTAGATGTGAAGGCTCATTTTATGAAATGCACTGTAGCGGTGACATTGTCTACTCCCATGCTTGAAAATAATTTCCCCTTGGTTTTCATGATGTGAACCATGCACCTCCACCTCATGAGATAAAGAATTAATAATGATAATCAAGGAAGTACTAAGGTTATCATTTTCTGAGATCCTTGATGGCCTTCTCCATGTGGACCACCTTCGAAAGCTATCCTTGTCATCAATGTGCATCATTCTTGATCCATCGTCTCCTTCTAAATGATCTCCCTAATGTTTATGGGAATATGAGCACCTTGTCACTACACCTTCCATCCTAAGAACTGCTGACCAAGGTTGGTACAAGCATTAGTGACCCTGTTGCCTTCTCTGTAGGTATGGGAAATCTCAACTTTAGAAAACTTTTGTAAAAGAAACTAGATATTAGTAATGATGTCTTTTAGCTGGATTCCCATGTTAGATGCTTTATTTATGGCATCTATGACCATCTTAGAATCTCCTTGAATATTAAAATTCCTTATTCTTAGGTATATAGCTAACTTTAATCCCCATAGTAAAGCCATAGCTTCAGCGTAGTTGTTGCTCTGGCAACCAATTCCACCAACATAGACAACAGACATCCATCCTTTTTCATTCCTTATAATTCCTCCTCCACTAGCTTTACCATTTAACTTGGATGCCCCATCAAAGTTGAGTTTCATCTAATTAGGTTTAGGTAGGATCCATTTAGTATGAAGTTTCTATAGAATTTTGGAATTATCATACCCACAGATAAGGTTTAAAACCTTCCATTTGGTTACAATTTGGATTTCAAATTGAGATAGGGATTTCTCTGTAACACTAATATGAGCTGTTGTAACACTTTCCAAAATGGTCCTAGCAAAGGAGTTAAACACCTAAGAAGCATTTCTAGCAGTGTCCATGAAAATTCTGTGATTGCACTCTTTCCATAAAGTCCAACTCAAACATGACAGAGCTTGATTCCATAATTCCTTAATCCAGGGATGTGTGAAGGTTGAGTTTTAGTTAAGAATTACTTCTTTAAGGTCAAAATTGCAAACCCATTCAATACCAAAGTTGTTAAGTATTGTGCCTCATAAATCTCAGGCAAACTCACAGTGGATAAAGAGGTGTGAAACTGATTCCTCTTTCGAACAACACAAAAAACATCTGTTAACCAAAGTAAACCCTCTCTTTTGAAGGTTTTCCTATGTAAGGATTTTGTTATGGGTAGCATCCCAACAAAACAAGTTGATCTTTGAAATAATTTTATGATTCCAAACCTTTCTCCTTACCTCTTTATTCTAAGCTTTAGGAGTAAGTAGACGGTAAGCAAATTTGACAAAGAATGATCCATTCTTATTTGGCCACCAGTATTATTCATCCTCCCAAGGGAAGAGAGGGATTATAATCTCCTAAATGCACTGTTGGATCTCTCAGACTCTTGGGAGAAGCTCAGGCCTGTGCACATAGCAATCCAAAAGGTTTTTCCAGCTCCTTATCCCATTGTTATTTTCCATATAATCACTGACCCTATCTCCAAAGAACTAGGTACTCAAGTCAGCAATTTCTCCATAGTTTCCTTGAGAGATGAGAGCCTTGGCCTTTAACCAAGTATCCTCCTAGAATTTAATCTACCAGCAATTTCCAAGTTTCCACCTAATTCCCTATTTGAGAAGGCTTCTACTTTTTAGCATTTTATTCCATATCACAGATCCCTGGGGTAATCTCGCCTGTTGAATAAAGTTGGAGTCATCAATGATATGCATGTATTTGGCATACATTATTTCCCCCCACTCATTATTGTTATGGATTAGGTTCCAACTAACTTTTGAGAGAAGGGATTTGTTCATGTTCCTGATGGATCTAATATTAAGTCCACCATGAGATTTTGGAAGACACACTTTTCCCCATCTGACTAAAGACATTATTTGTTTGTCTTACACTCCCATCCATAAAAATTTCCTTTGGATCTATTCCAAATTTTTAGAAAAATACGTATGAATTTTAAAAAGAGACATGAAGTAAGTAGGAATACCTTGCAGTGAAGCCCAAAGAAGTTGCAGCTTACCACCACTGCTGAGTAGTTTCCCCTTCCACCCAAGAAATTTCCTCTGTGTTCTTTCCATAATTCCATTCCAAAAACCTAGAGATACCTCTTTGAATGAGAGTGGGAGACCTAGGTAGGTAGCTAGTAGGCCAGCTTCAACACATTCTAATATATCAATGATTATATGTGTAAGTTCATTAGGAGTGTTGAAGAAATACACATTGCTTTTTTGGAAATTTATCCTGTCCTAATTCTCTGGCATAATAATTTAATATATTCTTCCATCTTCTAAATTCAATCACTGATGAGATGCCAAATAAGATGGTATCATCCACAAACTACTGTACAACCATAGGATGAAGGGAAGAGGCAAGTTTGATGCCTACTAGCTTTTTTGAGGCTATATCTACTTGTATGTATCTTCCTAGTGCCTCAGCCATAATGATGAATAGGTATGAGGAGAGAGGTTATCAATGATGAATTCCTCTTGAGGATGAGAAAAACCCTCTAGGAACACCATTGACTAGCATTGAGAATTTAGTAGAAGAGATCGCATTCCATAACAAGCGAGACATTTTATCATTAAACCCAAATTTTATGATCACTTGGAACAGAAAAGTCGATGAGACTCTATCATAGGCTTTAGAAATATCAAGCTTGAGGGCCATCCCAGGGATTTTATTCTTATCCATGGAGTGAATAGTCTCATGTGTGGTGATCATAACATCAAGAATTTGCCTGCTCGAGATGAAACCTTTTTGAGCAGGAGAAATAATTTTGTCAAGCAAGGGTTGAATCCTCATGACCAGAATTTTAGTACATATCGTATACACAGTGTTGCATAGACTAATGGGTCTGAAATCAATGAGGTGTGAAGGTTGAGATTTTTTAGGAACAAGTACTATGAAGGTATTATTAACTTGTTTCAAAAAAATTCTTGATCTAAAAAAATCATGAACGGCAGTCGTGAGGTCCGCTCCTACAATCTCCCAATATTCCTGAAAGAATATAGGAGGAAAGACATCAAGACCCATGGCTTTAAAATCACCCATGGAGAATAAAATAACATGGAATTATTCCTCAGATATAGGCTTTAACATTTCCATATTATCTTCTTCTGTTATCAAATAGGGGATTTTATCAATGAATTGATTCATAGGTCTATCAATTCTATCATTATTGTTTTCTTCCATAAGTAGGCTCTAAAAGAAAGCCCTGGATTGCTCCCCTATTTCATTATCCTCAGTAATAATGTCACCATTTTCCAATTCAATCTTAGTTATTGATTTGGATTTCCTATGTTTCATAGCTGAGAGATGAAAAAAGTAGTGTTCCTATCCCCCTCTTTAAGCCACTAAACACAGGATTTTTGTTTCCAAAAAACCTCTTCTCTTTCCATAAGATTCTTCCATTCTGAAGATAGGATATTCTCTTCTTCTAAGGTGCCCTCAGAGTCATCCCATTGATCTATCAATTGTTGTATAGCCTTCAGTTTTCCCACTATATTTTTCTTCTGCTAGAAGACCTGCCCAAAGTTGTATCTATTCCAACCATAAACTTCTTGTTTAATGTGCTAGAGTTTCTTGACTATTCTAAACATTGGAGTACCTTGAATGGGAATATTCCACCATTGGGCCACCATTTGTCTAAATCCTTTGTGTTTGATCCACATAGCTTTAAAATAGAATAGGGGAGGTCTGAAATGTCCCTGTTCCCTCCAACTGAGGAAAATCAGGTAGTGGTTAGACATGGTTCTAGGGAAAGCTTGTGCTTGCATATTATAATAATAATTCTAGTTTCTTGATATCAAAAATCTATCTAATTTAACTTGAATCATTTTATCTCCTCTTATTCTATTGGTCTAGGTAAAATTTTGGTTTTGCAGCTCTATGTCTAATAATCCCCAATCATTGATGAATTCAGCAAAGTCGAACATGTAGTTTGAGTAATCAATAATTCCACCCTAGTTTTTAGAAGGGTATAGAGGAGTTTTGAAATATCTAGCTAACATCCATTTAGTGTTTAGAGGATTATTCCTGAAGCTGCTCAAGTCTATCCATAATTTCTATCTCAAAGCTCTATTATTCGGTCCATAGACATTGATCAACATCTAGTTCAAGGAATTCATGGAAAAATTGATAATCAAGAAGTGATTATTATGGGCCATAAGAGATCCTTGGATTTTAGCACTATTCCACATAGTGACAATCCCCCCTGAAGCCCCTTCAATAGGACTAATACAAAAAGCCACCTTAGGCCATATATAGTCAGCAATTTTTGCAAAATTATCCTCATTCATCTTGACTTCTTGGAGTAATAAAATATCTAATTTATTATCTAAAATGTAGTTTTTAACCTCAAACTACTTTGAGAGACTGTTAAATCCCCTCATATTTTAAGACAATATTCTCATTTAAAGAGTTTAGGGGGTTGGGTCTCCAATGTTTTCTATTTTCCACTGGCAATCTCCCTAGCAATCTCTCTTTGTCTCATTTCTATTAGGGTTGGCCTCCCTTGTTTGGGCTCAGTGCCAACATCTATATATTTTTTACCTTTTTGGATCTTTTTATTTGGGGTAACCCATTCCTCTTATTCATTACTGCCACTTTGTCCTGCTACCCCTGTTGATAAGTAGTTTCCTACTTGGTCTCTGACTTCCAGAGCATGGAAAATGTCTGTATTTAACTGTGGCTCTGCTACTCCTTTAGTGTGATTTTTGAGTGTTACTTCTTCTTGTCCAACCCTTGAAACTTTATCATCTTCATTGACTTCCTCTAGCAAAAGGTTACCTCCTGCCCCTTAGACATATTAGTCTATTTTTCTAAAGTGTTGATTGTGTTAAATATGGCCTTCTAACTATCATCAAATACTATATTTTCCTTTGGGACAACTTTTCCCTCACTACTAGTGATATCCTCCTTTCCCTTCTCCTCCTCTCCTTTTTTTGTAGCCTTTTGACTATCATCTGATACTATATTTTCCTTTGGGACAACTTTTCCTTCACTACTAGGGATATCCTCCTTTCCCTTCTCCTCCTCTCCTTTTTTTGTATTATCAAGATTTTCCACATTCCTCTCCATTTCCTACTTGTTGTTCCCCCCTTTAATTTGATGTGCATTGTGTCATTAAATTTCCCTTCCTCTTACATATTTGGTAGAGAGCGGTAGCATTTTCATAAGTGATTGGCTGAGTCCAGGTCCCATATTTAGAGTTTAGCTCTATGGTCGTAGGGAGAGTCTTATTTATTTAAACATTGACACAAAATATAGCATACACACATCTAGAATCTGTTCTAGTTATATGATTTGAAGTGACATATTGGCCAATAGAATTGCCAATAGCTGTGAAATTTTTTTCATCCCATAATTCCAAAGGGAACCCTAGCAGTCTTACCCAAGCAGGAGCAGTCTTATTAAGGTCCAAGTTAGGATCAAATCTTGGTTTCCATGAGCATAAGGAAAGAGAATATGGTCCATATAGACAGGGTCCTCTAACAAGGGTAGCGATCATGTCCTCCCTATTCATAAATCTAAAAAGGAATAGACCTTTTGCCATGGCAGTGATCAAAACACTACCTTTAACTTTCCACCTAGACAGAACCCATTTCCTAATCATTTTGATATTAGGACGAAAATTAAAAAACTTACCTACTAGTGTAAGGTCCATGGATACCATGATTTACTCCACCAAATTATCTACGATAATTAGTGCCATGCCCTTCGAGATAATAGGGAGGATCAACATGCCTTTCGAGGGACACGTCTTTTCACCTGTAAGTGCCTTATTCCATCCGTTGCATGGACTATCCACTACTAGATTCTTGGACAGATCCCTAGAGGTACTGCCACTCATAGTGACCTCCATTAGATCTGTGATCCCACCGGTCACACTCAAGGGGCCCAACTAGGTAGGAAAAAACTAGTTTCAAATATTGTCCACATGCCACTAGCTTCTACTCCTTACAACCAAAAGATTCATATATGTTGTTCTATGTTGATATTATAGTACAATAAGTATTTTATTATAACTATAAAAACCATCCATAAGGGACAAAATTTCATAATCAACAGTCAAATATACTAATTGGTCAATGTTAGGGAGAGCGAAATCATCTTTCAGACATGCAAGATTTAAATAATGAAAGTTTATACAAATACAAAGTCCCCCTATAGGATTAGTAACTAGAACAATGTTAGACATACACTAGGGATAATCAATGGGTTGAATAAAGTTATAAAATAAAAGGCCCTGTAGTTTCTCTTTTACTAAGAGTGTGATACGAGGATGCATTTTGTATAGTTTTGCTTCACTGGCTTAGCATCAAGAAAGGCAATGATGTTATGGATAATGATTTAGGGGTCAATACTAGGCATATCTCTATAAGAACAAACAAATACCTTACTATAGTTTGATAAAAAGTGGTAAAATCTTAGTTTTCTTGTGGATCTAAGGCTTTGCTAATTTTAATAATCCTTGGGGTTTCCTGAAACTTGATATTAGTATTAGTAGTGGTTTTATTTAATAGGATATACATTTTAGATGGTAGAGAATTGTGTAAATAATATTTTTGAATGCCCAAATGAGTCAAGATGGACTCATCATATTGACACTAAAAAATAGGGATGGTTGTCATATCATGTCCTACTAAGTTAGGATATACTAAGGGCATGGTTTGGATTTTTCCATTGTGATGGAAGATGAGGGGTTGTAAGGAGATCATATTGACTAAAAAATTTAGGAGGGATGGATATGGTATCGATAATTTAGGAAGAGGTGTTGGATGAGGAAGATGGTTATTATTCTTTCAAAGGTGGTAGAAGAATAATTTTGGAGGTAGATTTAGAATATTTCTCAAAGCCTAAGCCATTATTTTTATGTGGCTTTCTAAAATATCCTAATGTGACATCATGATAACCTTGTTCATATCTACCCTTACCAAAGCATTTCTAGGCACATTAATAAAGGTAGGTTTGAATGAACTAGGGATTGCTAAGAAAGGAGAAATTAGATGTATATGGTTTAGCACAAGTACTATCATCAAGTTCTAAGGTATCTTCAGTGATCCCACCATATATTAAGTGAGTAGGCAAGAAGGGTGGTCTAAAAGGAATGAGTTCACCTAGGCTAGGTGACATGGTTATTTTATTAGGATGACCATATTCTCTAGGAGTGGGTAATGTGTTAAGATTTAATAACTAATATTCCCTCATTGAAAGCTACTCAACAGGGAGCCAATGGACTCTAGGGTAGGTAATTTTGAAGCAAGGATAGTCATGTTAGTTGAGGCTTGATTAGAAGATGAAGATGGAATTTCATTAGGTGAGGGTACTATGACATCACTTGGCCAAAAGGTGAAGTTTCATAGTTTAAAAAGATGAGGATCAGTAGGGATAATGTGTACCTAGCCTTCATATTCATATTTAAGGCATTGATGGACTATGGAGGGTACACATTGCATCACATTATTCCATGGATGTCCTAATAAAATTTTATATTGAAATGTCCCTTCAATAACATAAAAGAGTTCATGAATGGTGTGATGACCTACATGAATGGGGAGAATGACTGTTCCTACCGTGGGTGTTATCATGTCATTAAACACATGAATAATCATTGAGGATTGGGAAATAATGGTTTTTAGTAGTTTTAATTGTTGGAAAGCATGTGATGAAATAATATTAATACTAGCCCCATTATCAATCATAACTCTTTTAATTTGAGTTTTATTTATTTTAGCTATGATGGAAAGGGTAGGATCTTGATCTATAAGCAATAGAGGAAAAACCTAAAAATTAGTAAAACTGAGAGTCAAGACCATTTAGAGGGCTCTTATGAAAGATGACAAAGGTTGAGGTTTGTCTAGTTAGACCTTAATAGATTAGAGAGCTTCTATCATTTCCTGTTGATGTTGTGGAGTGTTTTTGATAAGATCATATAATGGCATTTTTACAGGCATTTGGTGGAGTTATTTTAATATGGAGATTTGTACTAACTCCTTAACTTTAGCTAGGGTAGTTGCTATAAGAGAAAATTTAGGCTTTTGTTTAGATGGTTTAAGCATATTAGGTGCAGAGACTCCTATAATTGAAACCTTAGCTTTATCAAGATTTTGGTTTTGAGAATGGGTGGTTACATGGATGACATCAATGTGTAATAAAGGTGGATATAAAGAGGCTACTGACTCTTTATCACTTATAAGACTAGTAGGATTATGGACAGGTCAAATAGATGGAATAGTGACCTTTTGCTTGGGAGTTTGATCATTGAGATCATAAATTAAGAGGTCATCATCTTAGACTAACAATTGGATTATATCCATAAGGGATTTACAATTTTTTATATCATGTCTAGGTACTCTATGATATACACATATTTCTCTATTTTTATACTAGGTAGGTCTTTAGGGGTGAAGTTGATGGACCGTATATGTGGTAATATAATGAGGGATGTATCCTATAATTATTTCAAGATTATAACGTAAGATCCCTTCAAAGGGTCATATTATGGTTTTATAGGGGTTTTGATAATAGGCTCTTTTTATAAAGTATTACTCATTTGGTTTTGTCACTTATCCTTTACAAGAGGGATAACTTTAAGCTCTTTTCCTTTAGGTTTCTATAATGGTTCCTTAATGGAGGAAAGTGGCCATAGAGATAGAGGTGTGACTAATAATGGAGGAAAACTTTTCATTTTCCCATGCATTTGAGTACAAGAGCTTACGCTAGATACAAAATATGGATGGGGACCTAAAATAGATGATGAAGATGGTAAAAAAGGGAGAGGCCCTTTGTTCTTTCATGTGTTAACAATAGAGGGGGTATTCAGACTAAGGTTTTTATCTATTGATGTTTGAAAAATATTGACTTTAACCTAAGGATGAGCTAATATTTTCTTTGGTGGAATACCAAAATAATTGTCACAACTATCGATGATAAGAGATTTACCATTTCCTTTAGTATAAAAAGGTGTTATGGTAGAAAATGGTTTTAAAGAGTCAAGGTTTTGGGTAAAAGGAGTGGAATGTCCAACTCTAGAAGTATCAAGGTGTTTATCTGTACATCCCAAGGAGTAGTTTCATTTTTCCCTTTAGGATATTTAGTAGGAGAAGGTGATCTCTCACATGAATGATCCCATGTAATGAGATCAAGGATGTCTATGTTGATTTTAGGATTGGTTTTAATGATCTTAGGTTGAATCAAATCAAAAGCATCTCCTATAAGGAGATTCAAGACCAAAGGTTTCTTGGGCACTTCTTTAGGTAATAATTAATAATAGATTATGTCAATCATATGGTGGCTTGATTTAGTGTTTCTCCAAGATTGGTTTGGACAACATTCGATGTGGATGGATGGTTTAGAAATGGTTGTTTGAAAATATCTAAAGATTGGTTAGGAGGAGCATTTGGATTGTCTAACTGAAGGTATCCCTTTTCAATGAGGTTATATACCAATCATTTAAAGGATTGCCATCATTCTATGTCATGTCTTATTACCCTATGATAAGCAAAACCCTCATCTTATTTATACAAATTGGATTTAGGATGTGTATCATCAACCGGTCTATTTGGAGGGAGTTTAATAACTTTTCCTTATAGGACTTTATCTAATACCAAAGTATAAGGCTCTCCTATGGGGGCATATTTCTTAGGGGGAAAATGAGTAAGGACCCTAGGTTACTATGTTTGAGAGGTGGAAGACCCTAATTTATTGGATGCTGGAGGGGAAAGAGTTTTTATAGTAATTGCATTTGCTACCCCTTTTGGTTTAGGATTATTGCTATTGCTTTTGGAGGGTTTAGATTTGAATTTCTTATTATGTAACTTAAAATCTAATCTCTTCAATTTTAAGGAGTTCAAGCTTATAGGCCATGGTAAAGGCTTTGTCAAAAGTCTTAAAAGTTTGAATCTGTAACATGGATCATAAATGCTTTTCACTAGAACATGAAAAAATTTCAATTAATTTTGTTTGTGGAAAGGAAAAGGTTAGTTGGTTGATTAAGTTATACCATTAAGCCATAAATTCTAATGTGGATTCATCATCAAACTATCTAATAGCGTAAATATCTATGATAGTTACTTTTTGAGCAATATTAATCAAGAAGTGTTTTAAGAAAATTTGGGCCAACTGCCCAAAGGAAAAGAGAGAATGTTGGGGAATGGAATTATACCAATTGAATACATATCCTATTAATGATATGGGAAATTTTCTAAGTAGGAGAGCATTGTCATGTGATATAAGATAACATGCATGTTGAAAGGCTCTAAGGTATTACTGGGGATCTTCTTTGTTTTAGAATTTAGTAAATGTAGGAATCTCCCATTATGAGGGATATGGTTGGATAGGGATAGAGGGATGGATTGGCTCATTACAAATTTGCTCATATGTAATCATCATATTATGTCCATAGGTGGAGGCTTATAAACTAACCATCTTATTCATAAGGATGTTTATGAGGTCTGTTTGAGTATTACTATGAGGCACACTTCTAAAAACACCTTGCTTAAGGGGTTGATAACTTGGTAAAGAGGTAGACATAGGCTATGAGGGAAGGTATCCTACTATAGTTGATATAATAGGTTGAGATGCCATGTCATATTTTGGGACTTGTAGTGGAATATTTTTCTATGGGAAGGACTGTAAGTAAGTAGTTATCACTGGTTGTGATGAAGCCACATACTAGGTGGTCGAGGAGACATAATATTGGGGAGGTTATGTTAAATAGATTTATTATGTGTGAGGTATTTTCTATGTGTGAGGGATTTATTGTGAATTATATGCTAAATTTGTTCTAATGGGTGGGATACTTATAAGAATTAACACCACTAATATTTGGGAAGGTATAGTGGGTATAGGTTGAGTGGTATTTTAAATCCGAGTAGCGATGGTTGGAGAACTGGTAGATAGTATAGATGGTTGGTTTCTTAGAGGTTACATCACCTAGGTATTAGAACCAAATGGAAGAGATTCAATGGAAAAGGATACCATGGCCATGGTAAATTCTCTAGTTCTCTCAGTTCTCTTGAAAGGCATCCCATACATATGTGGAGATCCTTAGGTATGGGGGGAAGGAAAAATATGTATTACTTGACTATTAAGATAGTAATTAAGAACAATGGGGTTATTGTGTAGTATTTTTGCAAAGGAAGGATCTCCTTGAGGATAATATTTTGGAAACACATGATTCTCAAAGGACTCAAGGGAAGAGGTGAGACTAGGTGTATGTTCTATTAGAGAGGATGTAACACCTTCCTCAGATTCTTTCTTTGACTATTGCCTAGTTAAAACCATGAGAGAGAAAATAAAAACAAAAATAAAACAAAAAGTTCCTTTTGAATTATCTCATTTTAATGATGGATGAAAGACACAAAAATGAAATTCATTATAAAAAGTTTTGATCTCTTTTAAATTTAATAAGTGAAAGGAAATACAAAAAAAGAAAAGATAATGAAGGTCTTAAGAAATGGTAATCTAATGATGGTTTTAGGTGTTTTGTTTTGGTGTTCAAAGAAATTTGTATTGGTATTAGTACATGGCTTGATAATTGGGGCATGATCCCCTCATGTCACAATCCCACAACCAGTGTGGGTGCTTAGCCAAAATATACCGATGGTCTAGAGATTACACTCAGCTAGAGAACTGAGTTGATCCTCCCCTTGGTGGTGAAATCCAAGTGGGATCACTGGGAAAATGGTTGTTGTGAGGTGATGAAATCCCCATTGATTTCCTTATGTCAGGTGTTTATATGTGTTAATTGATATTGTGATTTGGTTTGTGTGTCGATAAAGTGATAACTATGATAGATTTCTGCCTAGATTATTCTATGTGAAAGAATCTAAATAAGAAAGATGAATGCAATTTATTTTAACTTTTTAAGAAAATTAAATAAAATGTAGTCCTAATTTTATATTTGGATGAATGCAACAAAAAAGGAAAGGGAAAGAGATCAAATTCAATAATTTTGAATTTAACAAAGAAAAATGAGACCTAAGGTCCCACTAAGCATGCCAAAATGTTTTAGTATTTTTATGTTTTTTTGATGGGGACTAATTAGCTACTAAAACCAAAGTAAATGCAAGGCTTAGAGTTACCTAGAGATGAAATTTGGTTTCACACTGGTGATCAATATTTGTGAGAACTCATCTTTGGTTGAGGAGGAATGACCTAAAATTCACCACAGTTGAACAAAAATTAGATTAATAGATAGATGAGTAGGCTACCTAATAAGAAACCAGTTCCAAGAAGTGATATGCTTCCTTAGACGGATGTTAACCCATGTTCAACATTAAAGTTTACAAATAAACATGAAATTATAAAGATATATATGGATAGTATGAAA
Source organism: Torreya grandis (assembly GCA_037957365.1). Lineage (NCBI taxonomy): Eukaryota > Viridiplantae > Streptophyta > Pinopsida > Cupressales > Taxaceae > Torreya > Torreya grandis. The sequence continues at coordinate 25,387 of JARHVA010009240.1, read as the reverse complement.
ATAGACAATGCCAAAGATAAATTAATCTATAGCAAGATTAATTTGGTCAAATTAATTATCCCTAAACTCTACATCAATATCAATGTCTACTTAGATTACAGCCATTTGTTCATTAATGTATTCAAAATTATGTTTAAAAGCTATAATTCAAAGTCCTAGCTCAAATTAAATGTCACTCTAATTGGAAAATAGAGGTTGATGGACTATGGGAAGATCAAAGATGTTAATAAAATCATGTACTAATCCAAGCAGGGTCATCTACATGAAAATACATATTTTATAAAACTAGAATGCAAATTTAATAGATGCTGAAGATGCAAAATACACTGCTTAAAGCTATTTTTTATAGTTTTATAGGGATCAATGATGATCCTATAGGATTGACATCAATTCGACATGATTGATGTCAATTCTATGTAAAAGTGCTAAATTATAAAAAAGACTAAATGACATCCTAGAAAATTGATAAAACAATCAAAACCAAATGTAAATAAAAATGCAAAGATTATAGAAGATAAATACAAATTAAATATGATAAGATATTGACCTTGGATGGTTGAAAATGTGCAAACAAAGAGATGCCAAAACAATGTAAATGGCCTCCAAAAATCACCTAATAAAGTCACCATTTAAGTGTTCTTCAAAGTGGTAAGGTGCTGGTAATGTCTATACACAGGTTCAAGACTGGTTTAGATAGAATTTTATGATAAAAATGGATTCCTTACTTTCATGTTCATTCCTCCTGAGAAATGTAATTTTTTTGAATATTTATGGATTGATGTCGATCCTAATTGATCGGCATTGATCATGGAGAATCGATGTCAATCCACCTGATTTGGTAAAAAACTAGCTAAGGCTATTTTGAACCATGCCAAACTTAATGAATATAACACTATGTAATTTGCATATATTTATAATGAGGCTAAATTGTAAGGAGGGTTGTTGAGAGGTTGGTTAAATTTTTTATTTGATTTTTATGGATTTTATGGTTAAGGGTGGTAAATAGTAATTAATATAATTAATTACCATGGGTATATAGGGGTTAATTATTATGTAAATTAAATTAAATTAATCTATATGTTAGGGAAAATAAAAGGTAAGTATTTAAAATAATTACCCATGGGGGGATGTTATGTTATAAATAACATAAATATGATGATGCACAAGTTAATACACAATGATTTATAAAAATAGTGTCTATACTAGTATAGATAATAGTCAAAAAGGGGATAAGGTTAAGAAAAGGAGGATAAAAGGTGGTAAATGACTGAGGAGTTTACAATAGAGAAGAAAAAGAATAGGGATAAGGTTTTCAAGAGATAAGTGTATATATAACAAGTTGCAAAAGGGATACTGATCCTATGAAACACCAATGGTCTACCCACCCCTTTCCCGGTGCACCCCTTAGGGCATGCACTTAGAGAGTTTGATATTTGATGGGTTTTTTCAAGATAAAAAGTATCATTAAGTGATAAAATTTTGAAAATATTATATATACACATATGCCCTACTTGAAGCTCATCACATGTCATGTGAGTACAACACCGGATGGTGCTTTGGGAATAGATTATGATAAGACATAACACTAATGCTAAGTAAAGTGAAATAAGGAGAAAATAATATAAATGAAAGGACAAAATTTAAAAACCCATACCTTTACTTACTGTAGTGTTGTAGATAAAGAATGAGACTACAAGATAAGTCAAGGCATTCAAATGTGAAGAACAATAGGCAAACCTATAGAGATTAGTATAAAAAATAGCCAAAAATCTAAATTTTTGGAATATAGGCATATGGTAGTGTAAATGATTATCTATTATGTCATGATTCTAGACCATTTTACTTTTCAAAAAATGGGGTAGTAAAAATAAAGATATCAAAAAAATAAGGAATCTGATAGAAAATATTTGAAAGGTAATGAATTATGAAAAGTAGGTTTAAATAGGGTGAAAGGGAAGTCATTTTGTTATTGTTGACTTGTTTGTGAGAGAAAAAGAGCTCTGAGAGACCAAAAAAGCTAGGATGGTGAGGAGATGACAACTGAGATGAGAGGGACTCCCAGTGGCGGTGGTGGGTGCAACATAGGTAGGCAACTGAGAATTTCAAACTTGTTTATGAATATTTTATTAAAATTAAGTGTTTTTTGGAAATTTGTTTTTAAGTAATTCTAAGAACTGAAATGAACCCAAAAAAAATGTTAAGGGTAGGAAAAACCAAGAGAGGAAATGGGTTTGAAGGGATAAAATTTCTAACTATCAAAAGGCATTTATTACTAATAATATAAGGGGTTGGTAGGTAGAAATAACCTAGTCGATCTAGTAGGCTAAAAATTTAATAAATCCATACTACCAATTTTGTAGGTATGTGTTGACTTAGTTGATTTTCTAGACTGTTGACTTAGTACATGACTATTGACCTAATATAAAAATCCACTCTATCGAATAAGTACTAAGGGGGGGAAAGTAAAGGGTCAAATTAGTTAGTTAAGTCAACTTGGTCAAAATGAATAAATTTTGGTCAACCTAGTGTTTGATTAGGTGATCAGAATAGTATAGAAATGTATGAAAGAGGCCAAAAGAGTGCTAAAAAGGCCTAGAATGATTGACTAAGGGATAAAATGGTTGAGTAGCATAAAAATAGGTCAATTTAATTAGAAATGGATAGATTATGTAAAATTAGGCTTATTTTTAGTAAAAATTAAAAAAAATGTATTTTGATTATAAATGGCATAGATGATATAATACATCTTTTATTATTTTATGGTTGTAGGGGAATTTGAGATTTTGGTACTTGATGGACACAGAAGGGATCCCAAATATTTTGGAGTGATTATTTATTGAGGATCAAGTGAGAAAGATTACATTAGATCTAGGAGGCATTATAGATATGGGTAGGATCCCACTAAGTTCAAATTTGATAGTCATGTTCCTGGGAGCTTGGGAATGATTGACTAATACATTTAGGTGGGAGATGGATGGAGATACCATTGGGGTGGGTATTACTCTATAGGAAATCCATGTTATACTTATATAATCTATAGGAGGTATGCCTATAGTCATGGGAGTACTAGATGGATAGGAGGAGAGGATAGCCTTATCCATATGGGTCATGAACTTAGAGAGGATATATCCTAGATTGAGAGTTAACTTATTTGATGTTTATACCTCTAAGATTATATATACCATAAGGTGGTGATAGGGATTGTGATATCATAGGTTTTATATCATAATTTGGATGGCAAGGTACCACTGTATGTCATAGCCTTATGCCTAATGATATTAGAGCATGAGGTTTTATATGATTTATGTTATGTTATCTAACTGCATCTTGTACATGACATGTATGGGATGTTATCCAAAGGGGAAAATCCTATAAGGCCTATTATATTATTGAGTTCATGGATATATGAGAGGTTCCTTATGTATTAACTAGTTGGGTTGCCCCATGTGGTTAATGATAGGTTACTTCAAGTACAATAGTGGTGTTAAGATCAAGTATCATGAGCTGTGTCTCACATTTTAGTACTATAAATAGTGAGGTGAGTAGATATTACATGGTAGTTCTATGGGCACATTGTTATGGTATGGTTGAGATGGGATACAATGGCTCCAACATTGGCATAAACATAGATTACAAGCCATTATGCTTGGTAGATAGAGCCACATTTGGTGGCATGTGTACCATGATAGATGGGACTCCCTCATCTAGTAGTGATGATAATGGTGCCCACATTTTGTTGTAGGCATGTGAAAGAGCTAAGGGGATAGGAGGATTATGACCACTAATTTCTAGGCCAGTGATCAAACCATGACATAAGAGTCTATGAATAGGTCAGGCATGATAAGTAGTCGAGAGAGAGAGAGAGGAGATAGATGTAGATTTAGGTATGATAGAGGTACCAATACCAACACCATAGTAGGATGATCACTAACCATCTTGAATGCATCATAAATAGAGTCATAGATAGTAGGAGAGAGAATAAATAGTAGTCATCCTAGATGACCCATCAAGCATGCCAAGATAGAGTTAGTGATAGAGAGACCACTCAAGCATAGCTTGAGATGGGTACAAGTGGTGACCTAAGGATTTATATTGGGGTAGTGACCTACAGATTAGGTTCTCATAGGATGCACTAATGGGGAGACCTTTTTTAGTGGTCATGTAGATGGAAAGATTATGGTAGGTGATACAGAAATATGTAATAAAAGATAGTTAAAATTTCCTTAAGCTATTTGAGATAGACTAGAAATAAATAGATGGATTTTTGAGATATATATGCCATTTACTATCTATTTAGTTTGAATTTTTTAGATCCTATAGAGGAGGAGACTAGATGGGGATCTCAAGTGATAGGATAACTTCATGAGATTTTTTATGATGTGCTGATACCATATGACCTGGAGACACTAGAAAATATTGTGACAGTGTCTACACTAGGTAGTTGGTTCAGACTAGAAAGAGAGGCTATGAGGTGAGTATGGGAATGTAATGAGGTTCCATAAATACTAAAAAAGGTGGGAATATGAGAGGCACAATTAGGGTAGGCCTTGACTTAGGAGAGAGCTGTGCATATGGCTACCATGACCCAACTAACATTGGTACATACCCAACTAGAATAGGTACATGCCTAGGTGACCAAACTATATGGATACATATTAGGTTTGATATCTCAAAAAACTTGTTTATATCATACTATTCAGAGGAGATAGTCCAATGCATCTTAGGTAGCATGGCTAGGCCATGAGGTAGATAGGATAGACCCCAACCATAAAGTTGGGATGATGTATATTATTTTACTTTATATTAAAACACATGATATATATATATATATATATATATATATATATATATATATATATATTAGTTGGATGTTGATCTTATGTGTTTGTAGTATGGTTGTGGTTGCAAATGCTTAGATATATTTCTATCTAGCACATGTATTTATATTTTTAATTTATATGTTATGGGAAATATATGAGTTGTGGTTTATTTTCTAGCATTATGTAAGACACATGCATTGTTAAAAATAAATAGGCAAAAAAGACTTGGTAAAATATAATCCATCAAAAATCTGCTACACATTATTTCAAGTTAGGAAATGTGTAATAACATGAAAATGACTAAGTATAATAAACAAAATGGTGGTAAACGATATGGAAAAAATTTGTTTTTAAACCATGAAAATGATCTTTTGGAACCAAATTAAAATAAGTAAAATCACACTAAATCATGTTGGGAAGTATGAAAATAATGAAATAAAATGGAAATCATGTGAAAGAGAAATGGTATAAAAATAAATAAATAAAGTCAATAAATCATACTAAATCATGTTGGGAAGTATAAAATAAATAAAAAATTGGCAAAAGTTGGTCTTAAATTTATCACACTAATTCAAGCTGGGAAGTATTAAAAATTCAAGAAATGGTTGGATTCTTACATGCAATCAAAAAACAAGAAGATAAAAAGGTGAAAGAGTAATGAAGTAAGCATAAAACATACTAAATCAATCTGGGAAGCATGCCAATGATGTGTAACTTTATAATTAATTAAATCTTATCTCATATTTGACACATGTAATTTTATCGTAACTTGGATTATTGGAAAATTTTATGAGAAAGGTCAGGTCTTATCCATGGTCTTACACTGTAACTCACAAAGAGAACACTAGTGAGGTGGAATAAATTTGAAAACTGGTAAAAAGGAATATCGGTAAATAGGAAGGTAAATTTTTGGTAATTTGTGAAGAAGGCCAGGTCTTATCCATGGTCTTACAATGCAACTCATAATGGAATCCCTAGGGGAGTGATAAGTGAAAAAGGCAATATTTCTCAAGGGGAAATAATAGGATTGTAGGGAGTGAAAAAGGGAAGTTAAAAATCATAACTTAAGCATGTTATGGTAAGACCTTAGGAGATATGAAGCATATTAAGACATGAGAAGACACTAAGTGAATAGTGACCATCAATGTATGAAGGAAACCTATTCGCTATAAACACAAAGTTGTGTAGGCTAATAAGCATGATAATAAGATCAACTCATGAAGGTAGAGTATTATAATAAATGTAAAATAGACCTACCTTCCCAAGATGTGTTCCCCATTCCTTAGGACCCATTACAAATTCATTGATCTACTATGAAGATCAGGTACTTACATGAGAAAGTAGGTAGCACTAAAAGTTTTTTTTAATTCTCCCTTTCTAATATATTGGCTTACCACACACTAATAGACCTCAGGTCTACCATGAGGCCAAATTTGGAGTTGGAGCTTTGACTAGAAGAAAGAAATGTTCTTTGAATCACATCTTTTAGTGTGATCTAAATTTTAAATGTTTTTTACCTTTTGGGATCATTTACTTTTATTACATGATTTGGATTTTGAATTTTTATAAGACTTTTTAAGATTCCCCCTCCATACAGACTTGTAATGACCAATCATGAGAGATAGAGTGATACATAAAAATTAACTTTAAGCTTTGGCTAAAGGAAACTAAGTAACTGAAGACAAGACTAACTAGAATAATCAGGATTAATAATGAACCAACATGTTATCTTAAGTCTCAACTATGTATATGATTAGTTTGTAAAAAGGAATAAAGAGAAGAAAAGAGATCCAAAGTGGACTGGTAAGAGGAAAGTATAATGAGCAGAATTATTTTCAAAGAGATCACATGATATAAAAGGATTGAATAAAGGGATCAACGTTTGTATAACCAAGTCACATTAACAATTATCTATGTAGATGGAGATACGAAAGAAAATAATAATGAAAATAGAATAAGGGAGTTTTTAATAAAGAAACTCAAGAAATAAGAAGAAATCAATGATAAATTATACAACCATAGGCAAACATAAATGACATAATAAGTAATATAAAGTGTGAAATCAACATCACTATGTAAGATAAATAGGAATTTGCAATGTCAAATGATATAATGAAGAAATTGATCTAAAAATTATAATATTTGGTTGAAATATAATTCAAGAAACAAGAAAAACACAATAAAAATAATGCCATCTCTGAGAAGAGATATTTTATTCATCAAAATTTGCAGATCCAAACATATGTTTATCTCTGAGAAGAGATGTCTAATTTGAATTTCAGGTTACATATTCATTTATACAAATTTTTAAGGTAGGATGAGTATTTGGAAGGTCACCAATATCTAGGTAGATCAAGTGGTTTGACTTTCATGATTTACAATAATACAAAATTTGAGGAATTACTATTTTTAGAAACTTACTATTTTTAGACTGCACTACTAAATTGAAATTTGGGGTACTTCCATTATTTTTTAAATGGTCAAAATACATTTATCATAGATCCATGACATATCACTTCATTATCCTTGTTCTTATCTTTCTAATGGTTCAAACGGTGAGTCAATTGGAGTTACGGTTCAAAAGTTATGGCTTCTGGAAGTTTCATCTTCAATTGGGGTAGAACCGTCACCCAAATTATCACCTAAAATGTTACTCAGATCAGAAATAAAGATAAATTTGGAGCACACATCCAACCCAAATTAAAATATAAGAACACCATGCATGTTCTCATAAATACTAATAAATTTTCCCACACACATTATCTAGAACATCTGATAAATCTCTATGAAGTTAGATGCAAACTAAAACTAATGTCTCATTTATCATCAACAATAACTAGGAAAATAGTTCACATCTAATGTCTTCAACATAAAAGGTAGGAATTATTGATGGATCATGCTAAGTAGGGATATCAAGAAAGGGATACTTAGGATAATACATAATAATGGACTCTATATGGGATGAATGGATCACTAGTGGGGAAGGATCCATGGGTGAGAGACTTACATGTGGAGAAGGATCCATAGGTGAGGGAAGGTCCAGGGGTGGAGGATTAATGGGTGGGTGAATATGAGGTCAAGAAGGAACCACAAGAGGAAATGGAACCATGGGAGGTGGAAGCATGGGAGAATAAGGGGGAGCCTTCTTACAAGAATGACCTATGAGAGGAATGGTAGAAGGTGTGGGAATAGTTAAAAGGTGATCTTTAATATGTTGCTAAAGGATGTGATAATGATCAATGTGATGGGTGCCACATTGATGACAAAAATAATACATATCTCCATACATTGTAATATACTCAATTAGTACCTGCAAAGGAGGTATGGTATTGTCTGAGGATTAAGGGGTAGAAGGATGGAAAGTGTCAATACATTATCATATCTTGTGATAATGCATGGATGAATGATTATCTATGCCATGGAAGTAATAGATATGCTTATGAGGAGCCTTGGTAGAGGTAAAATAAGAGAAGGTGTAAAATAATTATAAGTAGATTGGGAAGTTTTATCAGCTCATTTGGTGGGAAATGGAGCTATCTATGATAAAATAAACAAACCATCATCAAGAAAAGGTGGTGGTGGTGAAGGAACTAGACTAAGCTCAATAGAAGGAACAATGAGATCAGAAGCAACAACAGACTTAGCTAAAATAGGAGTAGGAATGAGATCCAAATTAGTCTCTATTGAGGGAGGGGTGGGTTCTATATAAGGCTAAAGGAGAGTTTCACACATATTAGGGATAAACAGGCTATAAGGGTCATAATACTTAGTAAAGTGATAGGGCCTAATCATAACACGATCCATAATCATACTCTGAAGAGGTTATTCAAAAATTGGAGGCATCTGCACCATCTCTACCCTATGATAAAGATGATTTTTTTTAAAATTATGAACTATATATGATGGAATATAGGAAGAGATACTAAAATACTAAAATAATGAAGAATGATAATGGATAATCTCAACATCACAGGCTTGTACAAGGCCACCTAAGAATGGATCATCTAAGTTATAACCATAGTCATATTTAGGTGCATGAAGATCAATGATATAGGTAGTGATGACATGGTCATTTAATGAGGCATGATGAATGGAATGCCAAGTCTTAGTTAAGACAATGGGGATTCATCATAAGGAGGTTGACAAGAATGAGGATGCAAAGAAGTGGGAAGCTGTGAGATGAGATGAGGTGAGATATCAAAAGTTTTAACATTGAGATTGATCTCATCAATTTCATCATCATAAAAATCTAGGAGGTGAGGAAGAATATTCCCAATGATTTTAGGATGACCGTTTTAACCTTGAGTGGAATTGATGAGAAAGTTGAATCATTGAGACTCACAAAATGGTATACTAGACAAAGGTTCAAGACTAGGAATCTTGAAATTGCCATAATCTTGGAATTATTTTAAATTATAAGGGTTAGTGTCACCTTGATTCCTATAGATAGATCCATTATGAGGGAATTTAATGCATTAGTAGGTGGAAGAGGAAATGTATCACATATGATGAGTCCATGGCCTACCAATAAAAATGTTATAAGATAAAGGAAAGTTAAATACCATCACCTTCATACAAATAATGACACATGGGACAATAATGGGAAGCCACACACAACCTAAAAGAGGCATTTACCTTTGAGCATATCCTTAACATGTGTTATATATGTATTTGATATTGTATTTAGAATATCTAAGGGTTTTGATAAAATCAAAAAAGGTAATACAAGTTCCAAAACCCTCATCAATTAAGGAACACTTGACTTGGATATCACCAATTTGGACACTAATGAATAGAGGAGGATCATCTTTATGAAGAATAATCTCATTAAGAATCATGGAATCAATAGAAAATTTGAGGGAAAGAGAAGTTTCCATTATTTTATTAACATGGATGGACATCTCTTCACATTGTTGTAATATGCTATCTTCAAATCTAGATAAGGCTACTTCACATCCTACTAGGGGAGGATGAGGGATGTTCATTTTGAATAAAAGTTGCATAAGATAGTTTTGATGATGAAAATAAGTCCTCATAAGCTTGAGAAATGGGATTTATGATGGGAGATTAGTGAGCTATGTGATGGGATCCCATTCATCATAACCCATAAGAAGATTGTTATAAAAAAGTGCATAGTGTTGAAGGAGGTCCTCAAAAGGAGGATCCAAAGTATAAAGGAATTTGTGTTGACAAGAGGGATTAGGTTTAAAACAAGTTTGTAAATTTTTTTGAGAAGAGGAAGTAGTTGGTGTAGGTTGGTTATGATAAGTGTTAAAAGAGGTGTTGATAGAAGTTTGAGTATCATTGGTGTTAGGTAAATAATATGGAGGGATGGTAGAAATATTATGGGAAGTGTTACCCAAAGGAGTAGTTGGAATTAGTTCATAAAAATTTATAAGATAATCTTACCCCAACTCATTTAATTTAGTTGGAGAAGAATCTTAGATAACATAAAATATATGAGACAATGGAGGTGTGTAGATGGGTTGAAGATCAATGAAAGCAACCAACCTTTGCATATTAGTCATATTAACCACATTATCTTTAGGACTTGGGTCAGTAATACTTTCAAAATTATTGGTGTAAGGGGTTTGCTTATCTTTCTTATCCTAATGATTTTTAAGAGGGTATTTATATATGGCTAAATGAGAATTAGCTTGATTCAAAGCTTGAGATTTAGTATTTTTTCACGAGTTTTTAAAGCGATGTCATAGATTTATTGATGTTTCTAAATGATAGAATCATGATAAACATTAGGACTAAGAAGAAAATCCATAGCCAAATTATGTAACTTCCTACATGTCTCATGAGATTGACCCCAACTAGCATGAAACTAATAAAACTTATTGGGATCATACCAAGAATTCATAGGTTGAGTGGGATTAAGTTCTCATGGAAGAGGCCTAGGTAAATGTTTAAGTAATTCAATTGAGGATAAAGGTTTGTAAACATTGATATTATTAGGTGAAGATAAATGAGGATTGGTGAATTATTGAGGAGGGGGAGTTGGTTCCAAAGATTGGTTAGGAACAATATCTTGAATAGTGTGAATGGTGTCATAAGAATCCATGACACCATAATTGGTAAGATGATGATTCTTATTTTTAAGTAATATGTGATTGCAAATCGAAGGTAAGGGTGCCTCAAATTTATGCATAAGGAAATATTAACATTTTTCTTGGTTAATGGCCTCCTTCAAAGTATGTGGAGAGAGTGTAGACCCAATATTACAACTTGGGAAAAAGAGCATTGATAAAAAGATGGAAAATATTATCATTGGCCATGTTATATTCACATTTGTTGGACAATGTTTTCCACATTTTAACAAAAGCTTATGCAATTTCATTTTCAAGTTGCTTACAATTGATAAAATGGGCCAAGGTATTCTCAATAAGATCACTAGTTTGAAAATCTTAGACTAAAGAATTGACTAAATCTTATAAACTAGTAATAGAATGAGTTTTATGTTGGTTATACCAATCTAAAACATCACCCATGATATTTTTGGATAATAGCTTGGTAGAAATAAAGGTGTTTTATTTAACCCAGTCTTTATAGATATTTCCAAATTTAATTAGATGGAGAGTAGGATTAGTTGACCCATTGTAGGAAATGGTAGGGTGATACCTCCTATATTGATATAATTTTATTTATATGTAATAAGTTCATTTTGTAGATGATTAATTATCTTGTTGATAAGAAGAGGTTGAGGGATGAGATTACCATGGGTATCCTAAAGAGGAAGTGGGTGAACATTTTGATATTGCATGCCCTAAGGAATTGGTTGAGGGTGAGTTTGAATGTGAAGAAGGTGATTTTTCATTCTCAACATTTGATTTGTATTATGATCTTGAAAACTATTCATTTGATTACATGTTTATAATAAAATATGATGGGTTTGATTTGAATTGTTGACATGATTTAAAGTATTAGAATTGGAATTAGTGGCTTGGGTACCACTATTGATATTGTTAGGAGCTTGAGAAGAGTTTTTATAATGTGAGACACTAGTGGAAAAATTTTCTTATGTAGCAAAAGATGGACTAGTGAAGGGATGAGAAGAGGAAGCACTAGAAGCATGATTACCATGGGTAGAAAATGATGCACTAGTGGAAGAGTTGAGGAGAGTGGGTCTTGGGAGAATCCCTCTAGATGTGTAACTTGACATGTTAGTGGAGATACTAGGAATGGAGGTAGAAGAGGGTAAAGAAGAAGAAGTCATGGTATGAGAAGGGGTCAAAATAGAGGGAAGATTATGAGAATCAAAGAAATTAGTATCCCCAAATCCATGTGATAATATAGGAAAAGGTGAGTGAGGATCTTTAAGTTAACTACTAATCATGAGATGGTCAATTGTAGAAGGATCTTTTCCTCAATGTTAAGGAAATTCAAAGATAAAGAAGAGTATTTTAGGGGTATAATCTAATTTGGGTTCATATTCAAAAGATAAAAGAGGATTATGAAGTGAAGAGGAATGAGGATCTGTCCCATAATTCATTGTGTGAGAGGCTATATGAACATTTATTGAATCTAAGAGAGGATATCTAAGCTACCTATGGGAGACCCTATGAGGGTTGGTAAGACTCATCATATCCATTGAATTCAACTCAATGTTGTCTTCAAATAAGAATTTCATGATGAAGGAGAAGGAATAAATAATGCAAGAGTGATGAAAAATCAAGGAAATAGGAAGAGGTGAATAAGAGTACAGAGTTGACTGGGACAATCTAGTATAAAAATCAAGGTCTAAAAATTGTACAGAGTTGACAAAGTCAACCTAATACTATAAAGAGAAGCTAAAAAAGTGTACAAAGTCAATAGGGTTAACCTAGTACTGGGGAAAAAGGATAAAAAAGGTAAAAAAAGATAAAGTCAATAGGGTTGACCTAGTTATGTAACTCGAGAGGAAAAAAATAATACTATGTTGACAAGATTGACCTAGTATTGTAGTCAAGGAAAATAGATAGTTTGTAAGAGATTGTGTCGAGCAGAATGACTATGCACTAAAATAGGAAAAAAAATTAAAGTATTTTTGAAAGCAAGAAATGAAAGGAAACACATAATCAATTAAATTAATGATGTTAATCCAATTGAGGCACACATCATAAAATATTTCACCAACATTAGGTAATACAAATTTTTACAATATAACATACAATTGAGCAAAGAGAAAGCAATCAAATTAGAAAGTAAAAGCTAACTAAGTGGTCATCCTAAATGTTGTTAGATTATTAGAGTATGATTTTAGATGTGATAGGAAGTTGGTTATAAGCACGAAACTATAAATAAATCTAAGGATGGTTTAAGGATGTTTAGGCTAAAAAGGATTTGTATTGGGACCTACCCCATCAATTCATAGACTATAGTGATAAGGGTGTTGGGTGCTTTTCTAATATATACCATTAACCATGTGTTTATACTTGGCCAAAAAACCAAGTCATCTTGCCCCCTTGGTGATGAAATCCAAGTAGGTAGGCCTTGGGTAGACAATTAATAAAATGATTTTTAAGATTTTTTGATTTGGTAATGTGTGCATAAAAGAGAAAATAGTGCAGCTAAGTGGTATATTAAAAACCACCTAATTAGACTAATGTGATATATTATAAGCATGCAAGAAATAAAAAATGAAAGTTTAAGCTAATTACTAGAATATAAGTGTTAATTCCAACTTGGAAACATAGTATAGTGTTAATCTAGATGATAGTGTATTTAAAAATTATAAAATAGGGTCGATAGTGTCACTACTATAATATGGAAGAAAGGGTCTAAAAAATAACTATGTCAATAGTGTCAACCTAATTTTCCAAATAGAAAACATAATATAAAACTATGTCAACAAGGTCAACCTAGTTGACTATATAGGGATAGTTTTAAAGATTGAAAACTATGAAAATTAGAACTGTAATGAATAATAGAAATGATAGAGAAGGATAGAAAGGAACCTTCATTGGTTAGAGGATTTAGAGGAAAATGGTATTGTTTTTGAAGTACCTTGATTTATACTTTCAAAATTTTCCAACTATGTTGACCTAGTTCTATAGTTCCCTATTTGTTGAAAACCTATAAAATGTACCATATCAATAAGGTAAACCTAGTAGTCTAATATGGAAGTCTGAAAGTGTATTGTGTCGATAGAGTTAACCTAGTAGCTTGATCTATATGTTTGCGAGTGTAATATGTCAATAGGGTCAACCTAGTAGCCTGATCTAGATGTTTAAAAGTGTATTATGTTGATAGGGTTGACCTATTAGCTTATACCTAATGAAAAAATTGTACAAAATAAAAAAATTCATATTATTGAAATTATGTGTTAAACTTGTGCACAAAAGTTAGAGCTATATTGACATTGTCAACTTAGTATTGAAAATATAGAGAAATAAAATGGTAAAATAATGAAAATGTGAGATAAAATCTACAAGGTTGAGATTCACATCATGTTCACTCGAATGTATGAAATCAAAAATCCATCATGTCTATAAATCATTCCTAACTTAGATAAGATAGATCCTACCATACACTTTTGATTGGGGACACATTATATAATCAAGAACATGACCAAGATGAGAATCTGTAAGACCTAATTAGGGTATCTCATACCACAATAAACTATGTTAGGGAGGGTTATAAGTCCTTCAATTAAGGAAAATCATGTCATAGCCCTAAGGGAATCCTATGTTTTATATTCATTAAACTGATAATAAGTAAATTAAAATTCTAATCTAGTGCTCACCAAAGGTTGTGGCATAAAGTGGTAGTAATCATAACAAAAATAAACATGAATAGAATACATATACTCACATCAATGTATATGGAGTCCTAATGCATGGAATAAAATTAAAAATGTATATCTATCTACTCTTGCAAAGGAGGAACAAAGTTAGGAATACTTACCTTTGAAGATGAACCTATCAAGCCTCTATCTCTCCCTTAGCCAAGGTGCTTCACAAGATTTTGTTGTGGTATGTAATGATGACAAGGATAAATTAGATTTAGGCTATACAACCTATCAATGCATCCAAAATACTTCTCCATAAGACAAGATCTGTATCTCCAAAGAATGTATAAAACCCTAAGCTTTCTCTATGAGTAGAATGGTCATTAAGAATTTACATAATATATCTTAGTTCTTCTCTTCTATAAATAATGGTAAAATGATCTTGTCTATATAGGCAGATTTAACCTTAAACCCTTCCAAAAAATTTGGCTAATAGGGTCGACCCAGTCGACCTAGCTATAATTTTGGACAAAAATTCACTAGGTCATGGGCTAGTTCGGCCAAGAGCTGACCTAGACCCTAAATGACTTTTACCCAAAACTGTATAGGGTTTATCAAGTCGACCTAGTATAGACAACATTCAAAAAGGGGATAAGGTTAGGAAAATGAGGATAAAAGGTGGGAAATTACTTAGGAGCATATAACAGAGAATAACAAGCTTAGGGATAAGGTGTGAAAAAAGGGATAACAATCTTAAAAATCACTAACGGTCTACCCACCCCTTTCTCGATGCACCCCTTAGGATGTGCATTGAGAAAAATTAAGACTTGATGGGTTCCTACAAGATACAAAGTGTCAATAAGTGATAAAATTTTGAAAATATTATGTATAGACATAAATTATATGATGGACCACTATAATATCATCACTATAGTCACCAATGTTTGATTATGTTGATGATATGGATAATAAAATTTATTACTAATTAGTAGCTTATAATATAACTCAAAATCTCAAATACTCTTCCATACTTACACATATGGTGCTTTATAAATATGTTTCAAGGTTAAACAATATTCCCTTAGATATGAATAATGTTCATGGTAATTAGTAGCTAGTTACTAAATGGACCAATATTATTGAGAATTTACATAAAATATCCTATCACATATTTGTTATTCTCACCCTAGCTCTTATGTTAGCTACTATAAATGTTCAAGATCTAGTAATATTCATAAAATATTATATGGACACTTTTTAAATAAATGGTTAGGGGAGATTGGTTCTTCTCCTATCACATGACCATTTTTATGTCATAGGGTTTTAAACATTAGGTGTTCAAGCTAAAAATTTATGTCATAGAGACACTTTTATCTCTATAATTTTTTAGATAGATGACCTTATTGAGCAATATCATGTAAATAAAATAAAGCACTAGTTTATATACATCATATTATAACTAATTCAACACCACAGTTTAAAATAAGAGGATAACTACTATATTGGAAGATAGGATGGAAGGTATCAGTATGAAAATGAATAAGTCATCAAGGACCCATGATTCTAAAGGGATGTTTTCCTAGTGTTTGGTGAAGATTAGAAACTAGGTGGAGTTCAAGCATGAGTTTATAATTGAAGTTAATAAATGAAAAAAATACCCTTGAATATATAGAAGTAGTGCTAAAGGAGAAGAGCTCACGGGCTATTTTTTTTATAGAGGCCAATTATTCATAAATCTTAGGAAGATTTATATTTGTTGTCATAAAAAATTGAACCTTCCAAAAACTATTGATTTTTTTTCCATTGAATAGACCAAGTCTAAGAAATGAACTTTCATTATAAAAACTTAGTGTAAAGTTTCCATTTTTAGTGCCATAATGAATTTCATAAGTTTTAAAATAAATTGGCTCTTTTAGAACTTCTAAAGGTTCCAAAAGTTATCGAAAACCCCAAAAACCCCAATTTGGTCTTGGTTCCTATGGTGTCTTTAAATCATGAAATCCTCAAATTGAAATCCTAAATTCCTCAATTATATATAGGGTACCTATGGAGTCACGAACTTTGACTAATATTAGTTAGGTATTGAAACCTAGGTGTCTAAAGTGTCTGTTCCCAAAAGTCTTAGAAGTTTTGATGGGGTTCTGGTAAAGTTATTATGTTTTATCAATATTTTTTTGGGAGGAAGTTCCTTAAGTATCATTGGTGCCTAAAACCTCTTAAAATTATAGAACATAATGAAAGGTGTTTTTAAATTAAAAAAAATAGAGGTTCCAATGGTTCTGTTAGATCCAAAATTGTTGGATAACACATCAGACATTGGTTAACTCTAAAAAAGTAATATTTTAAGCTATATATACCCATTCTATGGTTCCCATTTGAATAAAAAATATTGTGTTACTCTCCAAAAACATCTAATTATCCTCATTAGATCATACTAATATGGATATATATGTTTTCATCTTTAAAATGTATTTTTTTTCTATTTATTCATCATTTCCATTAATTTCCTTACATTTTTATTACTTTTCATTATATTTTCCATCATTTATTTTTCCTTTCCACTTTCCTAAGGTTTTTAATGTCTCTATAATGGTGTTTTATTAATTTTCACATGTATTGTCTTCATTCTATCTTGTCATCTATGACTCAATTTTTTGAGTATTTCCAAACCATCCATATCATTTTTCATCAATATTTGATAAAACTATACTATTTTAGGAATAAGAGATGCTACAAGAACTAGAGAGCTTCAGTCTAATCATTATGAGCTGAAAATAAGTATAATAGGGATATTTAAACATTTTTTTATCACCATTGTATTTTTAAATTTTCATACACACAAACAATTTCTCAATTTTGACTTCACATTCAACAAATTTAGGCTATTTGTTGAAGTTAATTTCTAGGTAAATTCTCTAAAACTGAAATATTGATACATGGGTTACTATCCTATTTCCACTTTAGAGACAAATATTATGAAAATTTATAGGTAGAAAAAATTATCATGTTGACCTTGAGAAATTTTGGGAAAGAATGCATAGACACAAACAAAAATAAATTTGGAAAAAATATTCTTTATAGTGAGATTGCACATATTGTTATATCTTCAACATATATTCAATGTGAAAAATTAATTTTTTTTACAAAGTAATAAAATAAATAAACTAGGTGAATCATGTATTTAGATGATGTTGTGATGGGAAAGTTGGATAACCCATCCATAAGCATGAAATTTTAGATTTCTCCACATGAAAAAAAATTTAACTTAAATAATGATATTACACTAGATTTCTAGAATCAACATAATAATATTAAGCATTATGAATTTTAGGAATTAAAATAAGGGCTTGTGCAATCTACACAAGGCTCTCCATGCACATTTTTTGAAGATATATTATATATTAAAATAATGGTCAATAGATAGTTATGGATCATTCAATAAGAAATGTATTTTATGAATGCATGTTTATTTTAATGAACTTTATATTTCATTTAATTATTTTATTTTACTGGGGATATCAATAATGATAATATTTATGAGTACTTGGTGAATCTAGATTCAAAAAAAAAATTTATGACTTCATATCTATTATATTCCATTAAAATTTAGAGAGGTGGATAGGCTTAAATTTATAAGGACTAGATACTATTAAAATTTTGTATATGATCTTTTCCATAATCTTATTCATTAAAAATTAAAGAATCATTTAAAGATAGCAAATGATGAATTCACTATGTTGGTTTTGATAACCTTAAATGGAAACACTACACTACAAATATAAAATGAAGCTATTAGTTTTATCAAAAAAATATGGGAGATATTTCATTTATTTTTCAAAGTTTACATATATAAAAATTTTAGGTTTTGAAGGCACTCCATATGTACTTTATAAATGGTGCTCATTGAACTTCATAGGTAATTAGGTGAAATTCATAAGAAGTGTAGTGAGAAACATGTTAGTGGAATATAGTTCCTTGTAAGTCTGAGATATTATGTAAATATAAACTACATTTGAGGCCCTAAATATAGTGAAAATAATTATTTATTTCTTGATGTAATTTAAGATGAAAAGGATTACATTTAAAACATATTTTCTTAAAAACAAATTCAAAATTTATTTAGTTTAATTGAATGTAACAAAAAATGAAGATTGTTGGGTAGATTATGAGAGTGAATTTGAAGTTAAAAAGGGGGAATACATGATATTTACCTTTAAAAAATGAAATATTTAATATTATAATGTGTTACAAAATAAAATTTGGATAATGGATAACACATGGTATATCCATTGTTCAATAAAAAAAATTAATTCTTTAATTTGCCTAAAAATGATTGATTAATGAAAGAGTTTATAGATTCAAATGAGCACACATAGTTTGTTTTGGTAAGATCTAAAACAATGTATGATAATAAGTTATCAAATTTTATGACTTTAGGGAGTTCAAATTATGCCTAGGTTTCTAACATTCAACAAAGTAATCCTCTTCATTATCAACCTAACCATTTGGTACCAATGTGTTAATAAAAATCACATGAGCATATAAAAAAATAGGTAGTGGAGATCATGGAGAATATATTAACAAGAATAATTTACCTGATAGAAAATTTGGATATTGTTGACCAAATTTTGCTCAACAGGCAAAATTTTTGGTCCCCTTCTACCCCTTATTGTTCTAGGCCATTTCTTGATTTTGTACAAGTCTTATAAAATCTATGGACTCTACAGGAATATTTTCTAAGGATTCAGTAGCTCCCTACATACTTCATGTTTCTACAGACTCAGCTGGTTAGTCTTTGGCATAAGGAGGATCAATTCAGAGAATGCTAGGTTTTTCAACAATTTTTGGGCTCTTGTCTGATGAATTTGGCCTTGGTTCAAGCCTCATTTCAATCTTCAAGACCATTACTCCTGGTTCAATCCTTGATTCAGTCGGCACTTTGTTCATCCATCTTCAAGTTTAAATGTCTCGATTTAATAGCGTTGAACCTTTAAACCATTGAACTAATTTTGGTTCAATGGTTTGGTTAAATGAGCTTGGTTCAAAGTGATTGGTTTAATATTCAACACTTGGTTCATCGGTGCACAATGGTTGAACCATTGAACCATTTTTGGTTTAACACTTGGTTCATCTGCCTAGTTCAATTAGTCAGCTCAGTTCAAGTTCATCGATGCACAATGGTTGAACAACTTAAACCGTTGAACCATTTTTGGTTCAATGGCTTGGTTCAAGGGTATGCCAAGTTGGTCGAAGGGTAGTATTCAAGTTCAAATGCCCTTGTAGAGGGTAGACACTTTAAAGGAAAAGGACCGAGTAGGTTCAAAATTGTTTAAATTTGAATTCATTTAAGTCCTAAATTCCTTCAAACTTTTTGTCTGAAGGAATTCCTTCAGACAAAAAGTCTAAAAGAATTTGGGCGCAGATCAAATTAAAAAGCTAGAGCTGGGGAGAATTTCTATGGACTTTTTGTCTATGGGAAAATGTCTCCAAACAAAAGCCCATGGAAAATATACAACACAAAGCCCACGGGAGCCTGAGAAAATTAGAAGGAACAAAGGACCCACAAAAGGACCCCAAAGGGTAGGTACCCTTGCGGGGGACTCTCAGCCAGATACAAAGGAAAATTTTGAGGATCGAAGGTTCACTTTCCCTTAGGGAAGGTACCAGGAAGAAACAAAAGGCAAAGGAGTGCCTACAGAGAAGGTTGAAGAAGACCAAGCAAAGCCACAAAAAGCCAGTGAAGGACCTGATGATGTTTTGACCAGGACGAGGATGTCTTGGAGGCCATCAAAATTAATAGAGCAAATTAGCCATTGGTTTTCAAACCAATGAAGACTGTGTGAGCATCAAAATTAGTGCAATGAAATAGCCGTTCACTTTCAAAGTGAGAGAGTGCTAACCATGAGAGCCCAGAATGTAGTGACCCACTAGAAGTTCTCCCTCAAAGGCCGAAGGAGTAGGAAGAGACAAAATAGAGAAAGGACAAAGTGACAAACATGGAGCAAGCAAGCAGATGATCCAAGTGGTGAAGGGAAATGCCAATTTGAGAAGTGACTCTAGCAGGTGAAATAGTGCCTACAAATTGACCATTAGAGACGCATATAGCTAGTAGTACAATCGATTTTATCCATTTCACATTAATGAGTGGACAAACCATGTAAATCACCTTGAAGAAGTGGCCTTATAGATAGTAAAGGTTGTAGCTCATTAATGTTTTGACCAGCCTGCTCTTCCCAATGAGGGGACGTGAATGAGCCACTTGTAAAAAAGGCATGCCAAAAGGCCTCCTTTTTCTTCTCATATATATTGAAGACTTGTCATTTTTAAGAGGGATCTTCCACATTTTTTAAGGTGTAGCCCTGGTAAAATTTCCACCTAAATCAATAAACATAGTTTTTACCTCCATCTTGGATAGATATTTATGTGTATGTCTTGAGTGTTTATTTATGTTCAGTCATTGTCTCTTGATGCTTTCATAGGTCTAGCACCAACATACTTGTTGTCTACAAGGTGCCATTTCTGCAAATCATAGGAGAAGAGTAGTATTTGGAAGTACAAAATAGAGGAAATTACTTATAGTGTGTATTTCACAGCACCTTGGTGAATCTCTATTTTCTGTGTTTTCATGAAAACCTCCCTGCCAATTTCTTGCAGCCTAGTCCTTCTGCAAAGTCTGAAGTGTATGTATGAATTTGTCTGATTTCAAGTGTGGATGTGAGAAGGTTGAATTATTTTGGTGCATCACCTCCATAGAGTAGTTTGGTTTCCTGCATCTTTCTCCCTTTTCATCCTCCCTAGTATATATTTATATATCCATATGTGTTAGCACTTGATGTAATGAACATGATGCATCAAAGGGAGCTAGCCCTTATCTAGAGACTCTCCCCTCTAGCTTCGTTAGTCCCACAAGTGAGAGAGGATTTTCCATAGTTGTGAGGAGAAGGCAAGAGCTTGGCCTCCTACCAAGGGTGCAATGTTTGATGTCAACAATTTTGGCACACCCTATGGGACATAGTTTTACAACTCAGTTAGGTTTTAAGATTGATGCTGGTCCTATCATAGTAAATCAAGATTTACATCACCTGGTGACTCCACTAATAAGAGCTTCAATTTTCCAATTAAGACTACTTTCTTAACTTTCTATGCCTAAAGTCACCACAAGGTTTGCTTCTAAAGGGGTTCCTTTCGATTTTGTTGAGTTAATTCTAA
The DNA here is from genome assembly GCA_037957365.1 of Torreya grandis. Lineage (NCBI taxonomy): Eukaryota > Viridiplantae > Streptophyta > Pinopsida > Cupressales > Taxaceae > Torreya > Torreya grandis. The sequence goes on along the minus strand of JARHVA010009240.1, from coordinate 3,643 downwards.
ACTCTGAAAAAAGGCTAAGGTTTGAGAGGACAAATCCTTTTTCAATAAGCCACCCTCCTAGACCTATTATAAGGGATGCATACATAGTAGAGTCATAGTTATAGCCCATCCCAGCCATGGCATTGCCTTTTGCAGCTTTTTGTGGTCAGAGCCCCTTGAACCTCCCATGTTATGATCCAATCCTTGGAATAGCCCTAAAAAATGTGCTTTCTTTCGATAGAGAGGGGCCCATTACAGTCATCAAGCATATTAGGAATATTTTCAACCTCTACAATATTCACAATGTAACAGAGGAAAATATCACCATTAGATTGCTAGCATTGTCTCTCAAAGGCAAGGCTCTTGACTGGTACAAAACTTTGCCTGTAAATTCAATACATTCTTGGAATGAATTGGGTACTCAGTTGACAAATAATTTTGGGGAGAAAAGCAATGACATCTTGCTTGATGAGCAGTTAATAACCATAAAAAGAGATCCACATGAGTATATGCAAGATTTCAACATGCGGTTTCAGAAGACTTGGGATAGAATTTCCATCCTGGTAAGGCCGACCCCTAGCTATGTTTTCTTGTATTATTTAAGAGCATTAAATAGTGATATTTTTGTGATTATGCAATCCATGGGAGGGCATATACTGCCTACCACTTATGACATAACCATAGCAGCTAAAAATTGCTTAGTACAAGCTAGGAAAATAGCCCCTAGACCTCACATGCCACTGTTCCCAAAAATCCTACCTCTAATTCAGGCCATTACTCCCACATTAGCTCCTCTACCTAGCATTGAGAAACCAGCTGCTACTCCATCCAATGAGCTTCATGAGGTTAAAATTCTATTGTAGAGCATGTCAAATGAACTTGTAGCTCTTAAAAGGTAGCAAGCTCAAAACAACAAACTGAATCAAGGATACTAGCATTATGGTCAAGCCCCTAGACCCCCTTTCCAAAAATATACTCAAGGATAGGGTCAGCTCACTCAGACTAAGCCATTTCAAAACTACAACTTAGGCCCCCCTTCATCATCTAAAGTCATGGTGCCTGTTCAGAACAATCTAGTATAGGAGCATCCAAGTTATTCGACCGTGGGATATGGTCAAGAATAGGTTGTTTACACAAATGAGATGATGAGTTATTTACAAAATGTAGAAAATCAGATAGCCACTCATTCCTATATTTTTGAGGCTCCAATTCAACCCAGCATGAGTAGCAATCAGGCCTAGCCAGATTCTACCCTCATGAATCATCTGGAAGGGGAATTTTATTCAGTGAATTATGTGAGCGCTGTAGACAATCAGGCTGATTGTGTTGCTGCCAACACAAGATTCAAGAGAAGAGTAATGGGAGAATCCCAGGTTACCACTCAAGTGGTAGTAGCACCTTCTCCATCACACTCTAATTCAAAGGCCCCAAACTTCAGATAATCATTTGTACCTTCAGCCCCTCAACCTGTAGCTCAGGTTGGAATCATCCCAAAAGAAAGCTTAAATGGAGGCAATCCCTAGGTCAATATAGTAGACCAGATGAAGAAGATGCATGTGAACATCTCTTTATGGGATTCATTGTCTTTACCAGGATAAAAGGACATACTACAGAAAGAATTGCATGAGTTGGATCGACAAGCTATCCCAATGAACACTGATAATGTCTTAATGATGAATGGATAGCCTTCCACTTCAGGTCAAGTAAAGAAGGAAGTGAAAATTCCCCATTTCTATGTGTCCTTGGTTATAGGGGATTTCTTGGTACACAATTGCATTATTGACAGTGGGGCTAGTACCTCAGTGATGCTCAAGTGCATAGCTAACAAAACGGGACTAAAATATGAAGAGATGAACAAAGGAGTCCTGCAGCTAGATGGGACACCTACAAAAATAGTTGGGATTTTGAAGGGTGTAGGCTTGACATTGAACACTTTCCCAACCTTCTCAATCCCCCATGATATAGTGGTAGCAGATGTTCCTCCTTATTTTGCAATTTACTTGTCCAAGGACTTCACATCAAAGATAGGTGGTTATCTAGCAGCGAATTGGTCATATCTAGTTTTTAGAACCAAGTATGGGACCAAGGTAAAAATTAAATCTGAGCCAATCTACAAGGACCATCTAAAACCATATTTGCCCAAGGTAACAAACATCAGTTACACCATTATCGACCCAAAAGAGTCCTATACAGACCAATCTCTATCCTCTACCCTTGAAGGAGTTGCAGACCTACTCTTGGATGAGTGGGGAAATGATAACTTCAAACATGATCCTTACAAGTTCATAGAGGAGGTAGACCTTGGAGTCTACTGCATGCACGAAGTGGGCACCTTCATACCAAATATACATAAGTCAAGCCAAGAGGACCAAGGCCTATGGCAGCTATATTTTGACAGTTCCAAAAGTAGGCTAGGAGCTGGTGGTGGGGCAATGTTAGTCTCCCCTTCAAAGGATAGGTACTTTTCATCTTTCCATTTCCAATTCTCTTGCACAAGAAATGTTTCATAATATGAGTCCCTTATCCATGGTCTAGAATGGGAAAGAAAAAGAGGGATCAAGGAGTTGCAAGTTTTGGGAGACGATGAGCTGATGACAAATTAGGTGAAAGGCCAGAATCTGACCAATAATTCCTTTTTAGAAAGAGAACAAGCATAGGGTCTAACACTTGGTGGAATATTTCCTCACTTTCAATATTGCTTCCATTCCTAGAGAGCAGAACAAACAAGTGGATAGGCTAGAAGCAATTGGTGCTCAGTTTGATGTTTCAAGGGAAATAAGTCAAAATTGTGGTTCACACCACTTGAAGGTGGTAGTTTGACCCTCTGTCCCTAGCAACATTACAAGTTGGTAGGTTTTTGAAAATGACTAGCAAATAGCTTTCTTCTTGAAGAAGGAAGCTGAGTTCACAACATAGAACCAGGCAAAATTATAGCAACAATATGGCAACCAAATTGTTTAATTGAAGAATAATAAGCTCCCTAAAGGTTTGGTCATGCTTGAGAGCATTTTCAATGGATATGACAAATTGAGAAAAGACAAGGTATGCATCACAACTAAGGAGGAGAATTATGAAAGGGTTGAGATCTTCAAGGAAAAGTTTATTGCACTTGGAAAAGTCTATACAGTTTAAGAAAGGTAGGATTTTATTTTTTTGTGTGAAGAGTTTATCGATGTTTTTGCTTGGAATTATAGTGATTTGAAGGGCTTCAACCCAAGACTCACCTAGCACACCATCAAATTAGAAGAGGGTGCCAGACCAGTCACGTAGAAGTAGAGGCCTGTCAACCTGACAATTGAGCCTCTCATGCAGAGGGAACTAGCCAAATGATTGAGTTCGAGATTATGTTTCCAATCAAACATTCCTCTTGGCTAGCCAACCTGGTTCCTATTAGAAATAAGAATGGGGAGATTAGGCTATGTGTTGACTTTAGAGACCTTAATAAAGTCTCTTTAAAAGACCATTATCCCCTCCCAAGCATGGAGTAGATCCTTTAAAAGGTAACAGGTAGTGAGTGTTTCTCCCTCTTAGATGGTTATTCAGGGTATAATCAGATTCTAGTGCAAGGCTGTGACCAGCAAAAAATGGCCTTTAACACTAAATGGGGAACGTTTGCCTACAAGAAGATGTCATTCAGGCTATCTAATGTTGGTGCTACCTTTTA